>CM060076.1:16561602-16891602 GCA_030533445.1 Cyprinodon diabolis
CCTGTTCTCACTGCCCTGCCATTTGTGTATATGTGTACAAGAGGGAGTGTCTGAGGGATTTTGAAGTATTTCTGCGAGGGTCTCTGCCTCAACCAAACATCCTGCCTGCTCAGCTTCACCAACCGATCCGAGTCAGACGCCTTTGTGCTGCTCTGATTGGCTCAGAGATGCAGAGAGGGGGGAAAAACTGAGAGAGAGGCAGCACTATTCTCCACTTATCCAGACTGGGAAGCTGAAAGAGTGAGAGGACAGGAGAGAATGTGTCCGGCCAAACTGACTCTTCCTTTCAACAGAATCCTGCTTTAACCCTGACCTCTAGATCCTCTGCTGTGGGCTGAACCTCACTCTCCTAATCCTTGGAGAGGGGGGTTGGTGATGCTCTATTCTCTTCGGGGGGATGTTTTGACAGGAGCTGACTCAAAAGATCCGTGGCTACCAGGAGCAGATCGCCTCACTCCACTCAAAGTGCAAAATGCTGACAGTGAAGGCCAAGCATGCCACCATGCTCCTGACCGTCACTGATGTGGAGGGCCTGTCTGATGGCATGGAGGAGCTGAGCGATGAGGAGCTGGCCGGCGTTGTGGGAAACACCGGCTCAGCTGCTGGCAAACAGTTTCCAGCCCACCCCTCTGTCGTTATGGTGAGTGAGACAGCTGCAGATCAGACATCTTCAAAACACATGCACAACTACATTTTAACTACTTTAAAATGCTATAAAACTAAACTAGCGTTTACGGCATCCTGACCAGCTAAACTGCAGTTTGTAAAGGTACTTTGCTGTTATTGGCTTCGTTAGGATGCATTAGTTCTTTTAGTGTCTTTAAGTAATCTACTGGTTGACAAGGTGGCATGTCGGCTGCTGAAGAACTCATCAAACTTCTTGTCAATGAAAATAAAAATGAAAAAAATTGAGGAGATAATGCTGATTTGTACTGAATCCCATTTCCAAATCTGAAGGGTGGAGATCTTCATACTTAGCTGTCAGCCTGAGGTAAAGGGGTAGGCAGAGGAGAAAGGTCAGAGGATTTTTCAGGGGCATACTTTGAGGGAAGAGAAAGGAGCTGTGTACATCTGTGTAAAAATATGTATTTCTTTGTTCCAGTGTATATCCATAAAAAGAAATACTTTAGAAACATGTTTTGATACCTCTGATAAACCCTCATGATTCAACTACTAAGGCTCTTACAAATGATCAACAAAGAAGAAACAAATTATCCAGAATAAAAAATGTTTTTCTTTATGAAACATTTACTCTTCCACAAACTTTTAATTCAAGTTACTTTTTCCAGCTCGGTCCCTTTCCTGTTTCACTGATACTTTGCTTTTTCTCTTGCTTTTAATCCACATTAGCTTTCATTACTTTAAAAATCTGAATAATTTTTTTATCCCTCCTGTTTCTTTTCTGCATACTTTCACAGATGTTCAGATTTGTTTGCTCCTTTGCCTTAACAGAGTTGTTTGTGCATTTAGTCTCCGGCAGCCAGGAAACAGGATGTGACTGAATCTGTGAGCGTATGTGAGAAAAAAGAAAAATAAAGACGCAGTGCATGAATGCCTTTAACGCCTGTTACTGTTGGTAACTGGAAGTGCACTTGTGCTGTAGATTTTTTTGTTAATGAACATAACTGTGTTGAAATGAGTACATCTTATCTTGAAACGGTTGAAATGCTAGTGCTGCGATCCAGTCTGTTGCTTTTCGTTGCATCATAAAGCCCGGGCAAAACAAAACAAAACAAAAAACTCCTTTGAATTTGCTGATTTCATGAGTCAGTAGGCTGACTTTAATACGCTTGGCTCACGTTTCAGCTCTACACTCAACTAAAGCATGCAGGCATGCTGCAAACTTTGCTGCTTCTAGGACAACTGCTTTCTTCTCTCCCTCCCTGTTAGCCACTGCAAGCTACGCTTTAGGTGTAATGATCAAACTTCTAGTGATTAATGATCATACTTCTGAATCAGACATATGGTAGTTTGTTAAAAGAAAAAGCGGCTTCTGTGGCTGTGAGGCCGTTAGTCTACAGTATGTGGGAGTGTGGTGAGAACAGTCACTGTGTGTATACCTACAGCATGCGTCAGCTTCCGGATAGAGGCCATTCCTTTACTGTTCTGTATCTTTAGTCATTTCACTGAGATCTGGTGTGTCCACATATGCTACAGTGTTTGATTTCAGTAACAGTAACCTGATCAGATCAGTGGGATATTTGATTATTTGCTTCCTAAATCAATGAGCAAGATAATTACTCCTTGCAGCCAGCCTAACGTGCTCTACCCTGTTAATTTTTATGCTTTCTCTTTATCTCCCTTTTCATTTTTACCCCCCATCCCCTGTTTTATGTGGTTCTTTTCTTTTGGTCTCCCTCCTCCCTTGCGCTCCCTTTGCATGTTTGTTTAATGTGTTTGTCTCTTGGTGTGCGGTTGTGTATCTGTGGTCAGATGACAGCCGGGCGCTGCCACACGCTCCTCTCCCCCGTGACAGAGGAGTCAGGGGAGGAGGGCACCAACAGCGAGGTCTCCTCTCCCCCTGCCTGCCGCTCCCCCTCTCCGGGGGCTAATGCTGCTGAAATTCCTCTTAACCAGGTACTTGCAAATCCCACCCTGGTAATCCTCATCCCACCCAGCTTCCATTACTGACTGACCACCATCTGTTTCAGATGCCACTGCAGAAACATTTAAAACCTCTTTAGGATCAAAATTGTGCAAATACCAATTGTAACTCATTAACCCAGCATTTATTCTATCAAAAAAGCACAGTGTTTTACTTTTTTAAAAGAACATTAAAGCTAAAACTTTTTAAAGTGAAGTTAGGTACTTAGTATCTTAGTTGGTCTGTATTTAGGTTGAAGCAAACCTCTTGCCATAAAGGAATAAAGACCAAAACAGTCTTCTATCATCTTAAAACTATTGCAATCTCGTAAATATCATAACAGATGATGAAAACGTCACTTTATCAACTTTTCAACTGTGCATTTAACAGATATTAATGTAGAAGCTTGTGATTATTTACATGGGAAATAAGGGTTTGTGGCAGTGAGTCAACAGTTACCTTCTGGTGTGAAATGCACATAGAATAGAGCAAAGCGTTTTAGTTGAAAGAACTACCTAATAGAAAAGTTATTAAGCTTAAAAAAGTCCTTAAGTATACGCTTAAACCTTTAGGATACTTTCATTTCCTGCACTGCAAGTTTCTTACAACCCCATTATATGTTTTTACCTCAATACCTGTTTTACAAAGGAAGATAAGTAGTGGTGCCCTGCCTCCTAAGTGTAAATAATCACCTGCTTTTTGACCAAAGAAAATATGACAGCAGGTTCAATCAGACTATGGATAGGATAGGATAGGATATATAGGATAGTACAGGATATATAGTAGAGGATATATAGGATAGGATAGTAAAGGATAGGATAGTAAAGGATATATAGGATAGGATATATAGGATAGGATATATAAGATGGGATAGGATAGGATATATAGGATAGGATAGGATAGGCTATATAGGATAGGATAGGCTATATAGGATAGGATAGGATATATAGGTTAGGATATATAGGATAGCATAGGATATATAGGATAGCATAGGATATATAGGATAGGATATATAGGTTAGGATATATAGGATAGCATAGGATATATAGGATAGGATAGGATATATAGGTTAGGATATATAGGATAGCATAGGATATATAGGATAGGATATATATAAGATAGGATATGAAATATAGGATAGAATATATAGTGTAGGATAGGACAGGATATATAGGATAGGATATATAGGATAGGATAGGATATATAAGATAGGATAAGATATATAGAATAGGATTTATAGGATAGGATAGGATATATAAAATAGGATTTGATACATAGGACAGGATATATAGGATAGGATGGGATAGGATGTATAGGATAGGATATATAGGATAGGATATATAGGATAGGATATATAGGATGGGATATATAGGATAGGATATATAGTATGGGATATATAGGATAGGATATATAGGATGGGATTTATAGGATAGGATATATAGGATGGGATATATAGGATAGGATATATAGGATGGGATATATAGGATAGGATATATAGGATAGGACAGGATATATAGGATTGGATATATAGGATAGGATAGGATAAAAATATCACATCTACAATAAAGCATTACTGCTTTATATTGCTGGAAAACAGAAGATAAGGTTGTTAAGGTTGATAGTACTAAAATTTTTTGGCTGTGGAGGATTTCAGTCAGCTGATTTGATCTGGTTAGAATCTCTTTTTCAGTCTGGACATTTTTGCCTGAATGCATCGTCCTTCCTGAGGGCACAGGGGTGATGTTACCTTTCCTGTTTTTGAGATTGTATTTGTTTTAAGAGTTTAAGACATCTACTTTTGCTTGGTCCCTTTCTGACTGGCCTTCACTGTCCAGCTCATCTCAGTTTATTCTAAATAAACACATAGAAAGAAAAAATCTGCTGTAGATACGATATAACCTGCTTATAACCTTTTACCACAACCTTAATTTTGAAAAATGTTATTGTACTTTTAATATTTATGTAACTCTATAAAGAAATTGCAACAAGTTGCTTGTTGTTAATCAAACTTTATTGCTGGGTTATAAAATGAGGAATATAGGAAGCCTGAACATGTGACTACTTAAGGTGTGCTTTTGTTATGTATCCCATCCTTTTCCCTCCTCCACAACCTAACATCCATCCACACTGCAGTGGATGTTTGATTCAGCCAAATATGATCTGCTATCTGTGTTTAATCCCTATTAACATTGTGTTTTATATCCGTTTCGCCCAATTATTATTATATTATTTCGCTCCTGGGTTTTGCCGTAACAAGATTCAAAATCCATACCCAATATGTCCTTAGGACGACTTTGTACTATTTTCGTCTGTCATTATCTGTAATATTCAGGTAGTGAGAATTTACTGTACCCAGCCTATAAGGTTGATGATAAGCCAGCAGGCAATTTGGAAAGTAACAGCATGAGAGTGTTGTGAGTGTACCCTCTTTTAATGAGCCCTTGGCAGGAAGCTGTGGTCCACAGAAGAGACACAGATTTACCTCATGTTATGTAAGAATGCTGTCCCTGTTTGTCCTTAAATTTCATTTGGATTACTGCATTCCTGATCTAGTAAGTGGTAAACTGAGTTTAGTTAGGTTTTGACTTCATCCTCCCAGAGAACTATGTAGACCTGTAATGATTTTTTTATAGTTTGAAAACTTTACTTACTCTTTCAAACTGATCAGATGTGTTTTAGGCATATTAAACATGTCATTTATATACATATGTCTTTATTAAAAGGACATGTTATATTAAACATAAAACCACATATTTGCTCGTATAACAGCTGCGCTTGCTTTGTCGTTGTGCCACAGGGTCGGGGGGGCCTAAACAGAGTGCCGCTCCAGGAGCTGTACGACCCCTCGATGGAGACGGGCGCTGCTAACTTGGACGACCTGCAGAGATCCTGGGAAACACTGAAGAATGTGGTATGTCAACATTTCAGCCTAATAAAATCAAATATAGACACTACTATTTCTCCTTCTGTGCCACAAACAGGTAATATAGTTCAACTAATCTACTTGCATAACTATGGAGCCAGAAGAAAAAGCATAACTCTAGTGACGGCATATATTACGAACCTACCAATGAGTCTATTCAGACTCTCCTGTCACTAAATAAGGTTTCTCATCAGATGTATAGCAAATGATTCTTGAAACTAAACTAAGATCAGACCAAAATTGAGGGACAAATTTATAAAAATGCACCTTTTAATGAATCCTGCAGAAGTTTCTAAGAAATGCACATATTTTACCAGTATATGTGACTGTTCATATAAACTAAGTAGAAATGAAGCATTTGTTTTTAAGTTATCTAGTAACTTTTATTTTTATTCATCAGTCGTCAGCTCTGTTTCTTTAGTGTAGAAACATCTTAAGTGATGAGGTGAGCTTTACAAGCTGAAATGTCTACAAAGTTTCCCCAAATCTATGGTAAAAGCTCTGATGACCAGTTGAAAACTAATGGAAGTGGAACAGACAAACAGATTCGAAGCCCATCTTGGTCAACAAACACAAGGTTTATAGAAAGCATTTGAGCTCAAGTTATTTAATAACATTCATAAATATAAATATTTATGAATTTTTTTCACGTATACAAAGGTTATTTTTTCTTTACTTAATCCTAAAATGTGTGGCTTTCTGTTGCAGATAAGTGACAAGCAGAAGAGCCTGTATGAAGCCCTGGAGAGGCAGCAACACTATCAGGAATCCCTACAGTCCATTTCTACCAAGATGGAGTCCATCGAAGGGGCGTTGAACGAAAGCCTTGAACCTAGCAAGACCCCTGAGAGCCAAATGGCAGCCCACCAGGTCAGTCAGGAATATTTGTGAAGCTGGATTCACACGTTAGTTAAAAACATTGTAGAATCGGGATATAGCCAGTGCTCTGTGAAACTGAATTGATACTCCACTTGGACGGGTAAGGGTTGCACAGACTGCATGGCATCATTATTCATTGCTATGCCAACATCACAGCTACAGCAGACAGTCTCCTATTCTAACACTGCTAATGGGCAGTTTGAGCAAACCGTCTCCCACAGCTTTCCCACTATCCTTCTTCCCTTCATTAATTCCCCTCAGTCTCTCAGATTCTCACATTTCACCATCTGCCCAGGCCCTTATGGATGAGATCCTGATGCTTCAGGATGAGATTGCTGAGCTGCGGACCTGTTTCTCTGAGGAACTGGCCGACAGTGGAGATGGGAAGGCCGGGGATCAAATGGCCCTGCGGTCCACTCTAACTGTACTGGGAGAAAGGATGGCCACTATTCGCATGAAGGCATTAGGAAAACGGCAGCTACTGGAGGTAGGAACCAAAAAAACCTTCCTGTCTGTAGATAAATATATATATATATATGTGTGTCCACACATTGAAATCCAATGTGTTTGATGTTTTGACCTGTGAAGGAGAAACTGAGTGAACAGCTTGAGGAGCAGAGACAGGAGCAGGCACTGCAGCGGTACCACAGTGAGGCAGAGGAGCTGGACCACTGGCTGCTCAGCACTCGTGCAACACTCAGTTCTGCCCTTCAGCCCCAAAATGAAGACTTGGACATGGAGGAGCAGCTCATCGACTGTCAGGTCAGATTGACTTCTGTCCTTTTAAAGCCTCTACTTTTTTGCCAAAGTGGAAAAGTCTGTACCTGTTTTATTAAGGGTTAGGGGGATTATTCGTTTTATTTTTTCTTTTAAATTTTCCATCTTTCCTTCATGGAGTAAAAAGTATTTTCATTCAGGCCTACGTCTATTTGAGAGTGAACTGTGGTCAGATAAACCGTCTGACTTCACTGCTCCAGGAATAGCATCTTTCCATTGTTTCATTCTCTGGGAATGATGTTAGAGTCCAACCTAAACTACTATTTTAACAGAACTTTCTCCAAATAAGAACAATGTATGAGCTCTGCTGAGCATTTCTCCTTTTCTAATTCATGTTTCTCTGGTAATGACACAATGACAATTAGGATGCCGCTTTTTCTTTACATTGATTTCACCTGAAATGTTTAATATTCCAGTATAAAAAACTTTTAACCATGTTTCCTCCAAATACTATTGATTTTATTTTGTATGGACTATAAAATCGTATAGGCATGTGATTAGTACAATACCCGGATTTTCTGTCTTTATCTGCATCTTAAATTTTGTTTAAATCAGTCATTTATACAGATTGATTAGAATAACAATATTTTACATGTAACGTGACTTTGTGAGACTTGTAGAGGAGGGATGATGTTATTTATGAGATGCTGAAAAGAGGGATGAATGCATAACTCAATGGCATCCTAAGAAAACATTATTTTAAAAGTCTTAGGCAAAAATTTTTGATTATTTATCCAGTGAAAAGAAATTAAGGAGAAATTTTATTTTAATGCAGTAGCTTGAAGACAGGCCTCCTCAAAGACTTAAAAGAGGCATGGAGTGAGCTTAGTCTGCCTGTAACTCCAGTCAGTGAGAAATAGCTGCTTGTGATAGAAGGTTTAATGCATGGTTTAAGAATCAGTCTGTCTGTATTTAAGTAGAAGGGTAAATATTTTCCCTAGACTTAACCAAATATATAGTGATATTGAATAATTAAACAACAAAAACCTTTAGACAATATGACACATGCTCTTTCTATGCCTTATTTATTAGCTTCTGATTAAAATATGGCCACACAGGATTTAACAAAGAAAGTCCCATTTCCATTAAATGCAACATTGCATTAAGTTATTCTATTTCATTAACATTAACTAGAGAAAGTATTGCCTCTTGGAAAATGTTCAGCTGATTGATGTAGCCATCTCGCCATTCTCTTCTGTTGTTTTAAAACCATCTTCTCCCTTCTTCTCCTCTTTATCTAAGTTTTTGCCAGTGGGTTGTTTTTCTTCTAAACCGACAACTTGGACTGTAACTCATTACCTGCCTAAGGGACTTTAGTTATACACCTGGAATTTAAAAAAAAATCTAAATAAGTCATTTTTTCTGAAAATAAGTGATTTTTTCTTGAATTGGGGAGGTAAGTGAGACACTTTGCTAATGGAACAAGACAATTTACATTTAAGATAATAAAAATAAATTAATTGTCTTGATTAAATTGCAAATGATCTAATTATCTTATTTTAAGAGTAATAATACTCATTCCATTGGCAGATCATCTTATTAACTTACTCAAATTAAGGGTAAATACACTTAATATAAGAAATTTTAATGTAGAGATATTGTTTTAATGGGTAAAGAGAAAACCATTTTGTTTCCTGGCTCATATTATTGAATCTGTGTCAGAGAAGTGTGTTGATATTGATTATTTGCTTAAAACCATCAAAAGGAACATTTATGATTCATATATATCTTTCTTACTTCTCCTGCTTTTGTTTGTCCATTTTTAGAGGTTTTATACTGATCGATAGCAGGTTCCTGAGCAAAATATTTAGAGGAAATTAGGATCAGCATTATTTTTTTGAAGTTAAACCTTCTTTTTCTTGACAGACCTCAGTTTAAAATGTGTATAGTTTGCATATTATGCATGTATAATGCATGAGACAATTGTGAGCTTCAACAAAAGCATTGCTGAAGGCTAAAGGCATCAACATTTTAAAGTGTGCTGTGCAGTAGAGAATGACTAAGCTGATTATAGCTCGCATATATCCCCTGCAGTGCTCAGTTTCAGAGGTCTGAAAAACATCCATATTAGAACTGATCCTGAATATAATAAGGTATAAGAGTAAAAGGAATACGATGGTGGAACCATAATTTAATCCAGTTATATAAAGTGATTTTTTTTTATTTTTATAGAACATGTTGAATATCTGCTACATAATAGTGAACTGCAATATAAAGAGAGGCATTAAAAACGTTTTGCATTTTTTTGTTCATTTATTTTCATGATTGTTTATTAAACTTTATCAAACTGCTTATTTACATTGTTTATAAAAGCAATTTGTGTCTGAACTCAAACAATTTATTTATTTTAAACAAACTTTTTGGATATGAACTATTTTTCCCTGACTCTAAACAACACTTAATTTGACCAAATACTAAGAAAACTCAAGTATAGCTTATATTGAAATGTGTCTTTTTATTTCAGTTGTTTGTACTTTCAGTGTTTGGAATTAGAAAAGATGAGCTCTCTTGTCACATCCCCTGATGATTTAAGTGAGGGGCTGTAAGAAAAGCCTTGGCAGATTTCTTTAGATGAGATTGCTGCATGTGGTTGACTAAAACAATTGTGCTTTCAGAACATGCTCTTTGAGATCGAGCAGAAGGTTTCCTACCTCTCAGAGCTGTCCGTCCACAGTGAAAGCTTGCTCTTGGAGGGTCGTGCTGAAACTAAGGAAGAGGCGGAGCAGCTGACCCTCAAACTGCGCTCCCTTAAAGATAGCTTGATGGAGCTGCAGCAGATGCTGCAGGACAAACAGGTGGACATCCAGGTGAGATCATTAGTTGTATGTTCTACTTGACCTGCTTTCCTACTCCTATTTTGGCTTTTTTCTTGTGCTCAGCTGCCTTTCAATGAGCTGGGTCACACGGTCAATGGTTGCATTGTGCAAAATGCTCCAAAGGTCATTCATTCTTCTCATACAAGTCCACTGTTTCCCTACATGGAACAACAGCTGCTTGTGTTTCGTAGTGTGCCTTAAACAATACTATGCTAACTCATCACGTGCAAACACTAAATGCAAACCATCAAGTCTGTTTTCTTTGGGGAAACACCTTTGTTTCAGTCCTGCATTTAGAAACCCTCCATGAAAAAATTCTAATCAGCAATTTACAACCCTAAATAACCAAGACTGTTTTGAAGTGTTATTTCTGGTTTTACTTGGTAAATATTTTCATAAAAAAATTTTTTCAACTGTGCTAGTGGTATTTCTTCCTAACACTATAACAATTTTAACAATTGGAGTCTGATTTTATGAAACCAATTTACCCTGAGATACCCCCCTCCCTGTCCTAGGGATCTCTACAGGAGCAAGAGGACAGTGAGCCGGACTCGTCTCTATCCCAGAGTCCAAATGTCCAGGACTGGTTGTCTGAGGCCCGCTCAACACGCTCTCAGCAACACAACGACAACCTACAGAGACAGAGGGTAAAAGCAATACCGATCAAAGCTGCTATCTTTGAAACTTCCAGAGAATCAATTTGATTCTAGAAACAAAATTAAACTTTGAACTCATCTGATATTTCTCAGGAGCTGCAGGAGCAAGTGGAGAAACAGAGGAAGCTGCTGCAGTCTGTAGCCAGTGTTGGGGAGGAGTTACTCAATCAACATGGGACATGTAATGGGGACAGGTGCTTTGATTAATTACGTACATATTCCTTGGTAAACGTGTGTAAAAAAAAAAAAACATTTCCCAAACTTTTTGCGCTTGGTAAAAACCTTCTTTCTGTAGTGAGGAGTCTGTGCCTGGTGGAGTGCTGCTGGAGACGGAAACCTTGTCTCCGCTGGACCAACTGAGGCAAAGATGGGAAAACCTCAATAAAGATCAGAGCACAAAGCTCCAGCTCTCCCTCAGCTCCCTGGAACAGGACCAACTCAGTCCGGTATGCATGTCAGGCACCTAGGCTTTCTATCTTTGGTGGTATTTTGAAAATGTAACATGTTTTGAAAAGGCAATAGATTGTTTTAAAATTTGTGCATCTGTGTCCAGGTCCTTCACCGGTCCCGTCTGTCCAGTCCAAACGTAGTTTTCAGGAGTGAGGCTCCCGCCCAAGACCCTGGGTCTCCTAGATCATTGTTTGAAGCCTGCTGTCAAAATCTGGAAAGAATCAGAGAGGAGGTAAGCCTCTAATATTTCTATGTTTTTCTTTTTTTACTTTAGATCTCTGTGGATAATTTCTCTCTACAAAAAAAAAAGGAATAAGCCGCTCCTAAAGTACATCCCCACCTTTATTTTCCACCACAGGCAGCGGGCAGTGAGAGTAAACTGGCAGCATCATTTGGATCGGAAAGAGTGCAGCAGGATCTGTTTGCTGCAGTATCAGCAGCCTCCACCTGGTTGGATTCAGCAGAGAATCAAATGCTCTCTGGTCCCGTCCTGCTGTCTGAGGATACAGAGTCTCAACTTACCAACCTTGAGGTAGATAGAAAAAAAATACATGCAGCCAGACAACATTTAATGTCCTACATAAACGTCTTCATCTGCACACCAGAATGCAATAAAATGACATCCCGAAAACTGATGTTTTTTTGTTTTTTATTTCTGTTCAGGCTCTGAGTAAGCAGCTAAAGGAGATAACAAGAGAGGTGAACGTGTGCAGAGATCTGCTGGGCTTAGGAACAGGCCGGCTGTGTGGAGGAGAAGAGCAGGCCCTGATGGAGGACACGCTGGAAGGCTTACAGGAGAGAATGGGCCTCCTGCACTCTGCTTTAGAACAACATTGTGAAAACATGAGAGACACCCTGCAGGAACACTCTGCTTTCCAGGTCTCTAGCACCGCAGCACTGCATTGCATCTCTTATTTGCATTGCTAATATTTAACACATTTTCTGTTTTTTGTTTTTCAGAATGAGCTAAGGATGCTGTTCACAGGCCTGACTGAAAGCAAACATACGTTACTTCAAAAGATGGCTGGAACAACAGACCGACCTGCATCCAAACAGTTAGAGGTACTTTCCAATCAGATCTACTGTGGGGTGTTGGAAAAAAGCAGCACGCTTTTATGAAAATCTGTCCACTCAATGTTTGGTGTCCCTTGCAGGCATTGTCTGAGGTGGAGGAGAGCCTCAGAGAGCTTGAACAGAAGGTGACGGAGCTGAGAGTTAGAGCAGAGGGACTCCGACCAGACCAAACCTCCAACCAGGAGCTGCTGAAACTACAAGTAAGGACCTCTTATTCTACTTATTTTAATTTTGTTTACCACAGGTTTTCCACCTGGAATTAACCTGTTTTATGTTTCAAGGATGCCTATGAGGAGCTGGTGCTCCTGGTGGGCTCCAGGCGGAGCAGCCTGAACCACAACTTGTCTCTGAAGGCCCAGTATGAGGCTGCTCTTCGTGATCTCACCGACCTGATCGACACTGCTCAGGACAAGATGGCTGCTGACCAGAAGATGACTGTTGTTTCTGTCATTGAGGTCCAGATGCTGCTCGACAAACACAAAGTAAGAAAAAAAAAACATTTTAAATTCTAAAGTTCTCCTTATTAGTATATTTTTTAATAAAAAGACCTTTAAAATGTGTTTTTGTTCAATAGGAGTTTTTTCAGGGACTGGAATGTCATATGATCCTCACCCAGACGTTCTATGCAAAAGTGTCCAGTCTGGTTGCACACAGGGAGAGCCAAGTGCTGGAGGAGACCATGGCTTTAGCTCACAATGTGTTAAAACAAGCCCACAGGAGGGGAGTGGAGCTAGAGGGCATTTTAGAGGTGAGAGTCATGGCACATTTTTAGAAGCTGGGCAGTGAGGATACCACACAGGTGTGTGATTGTAAAGGGGAAAAAAACATCATCCTACTTTTTTCTCCCATCTTTACATCAGTCCTGGAGCAGCCTCATGCAAGATTACCAGGGTCTGTGCAGACAGCTGGATGCTGTAGAGTCTAGCATCCCAGCTGTGGGTCTTGTTGAGGAGACAGAGGAGAGACTTCATGAGAGAATCGGTCTCTATCAGGTAGGTTTTTTTATGTACTTTCAGAACAGTGTCTGCAGCCTGCATCTGACTGTTTAACTGACCTCCTGAGTCTTTTATAGCGCCTTAAAGCGAGCCTCACAGAACATCAGCCCCAGCTGTACCAGGTTCTGGAGGAGGGGAAGAGGCTCCTTCTGTCGGTCAGCTGCTCTGACTTGGAAAACCAGCTCACACAGCTGGGGGAACACTGGCTCTCCTCCACCACTAAAGTTAACAAAGAACTGCATCGCCTCGACTCCACGCTCAAACACTGGAGCAGGTCTGGATCTGTTATCATCCTATTTTAGATTTCTTAGGTTTTAAAGTAAAGCTGTTTATGGTGGCTTGAAAAAGTATTCATATCTGTTGAGCCTGTTTTTCACATTTCAACACAAACATCATAGATTTTTTAACTCCGTTTTTATGTTGCAGAGAAACAAGAGAAAAAAACTCAAAGTTTGGCATGCATTTGTGTTCACCATTATTTCTTAATCGTCACCTGGCCAACACATCTGCCAACTATACTAATTTGTTTTCATCTGTTATCAGACATGATTTATTTGTTTAACAGAAGAAAAAAGTTGTATATTTAAATATAGACACTATTAACTTTGTGGAAACATCTGCTATCTGTTCATTCTTTTTATTCTGGTTGGATTCTTAGCATCTCATCCATAATTTATAACAGAAACCTATGCACTCAGCCACACTAACAACCCACCCCCATTCAATAAACAGTGGATTTTTTTTAACTTTTTACCTGAAGGATGGATTAAAGAATCCTAGGAAATAGATGTCCACAGCATGATGCTGCCACCACTGTGTTTAATGTAGAGAACAGTAAAGAAACAAAGGGAAGAGGAAGTTAATATGACACCTGAATTTAAATACTTCATAAAGGAAAGACAGCCAATGTTTTTTTTGTTTTTGCAGCACTAGTAGCTCCTTTTTTTTTAACGACAGTAGGCTGACAGGACAGGAGGTATGAGAGAGGGGGAGAGACATGTGGCAAAGGACCACAGGTTGGATTCGAACCGGGTCGGCTGCATCGACGATGAAGGCCTCTGTACATGGGTTGTGTGCGCTAACCGCTGCTCCACCTGCACGCCCAAGACAGCCAATGTTAACAAAAAAAAAAAAAAACTAGGAAGTGCAAAATGTACTTAAACTTTGACAAGACGAGTACAGACTTTCCCATGCTTTCAAAAAGCTTGAGATTTTAAGAGTACAGAAGTGTCAGTGATGTGTGGCGTTTGAATTCTATCACAAATTTTTTTGCTTCTGTTACACAGTACAAATGTTGGCCTTTGGTTTAGATTTTATTAATATTAGAATAAACAAGGCTCAATAAAAATAGAACCAAACATTTTAGATTTCTTTTTGGATCGGATATTAAAAACCATTTTCCTTCCACAGATGAGCTCTAGTTTGTCTTGGTTTATCACATTCCCAAAATAAAATGATTATGATTGTAAAACAACCAAAAGTTCAAGGTGTACAAATAAGCCTGACGAGTGTTTCCTTTAATTTTTTCTTTGTTTGATTGTACATTAAAGGTATCAGAGGGAATCAGCAGAGCTGAGGCACTGGCTGCAATCTGCCCTCGACAGGCTGGAGTTCTGGACAACCCAGTCAGTGACGGTACCTCAGGAGTTGGAGACTGTTAGAGACCATCTCTGTGCCTTCCTGGTCAGTTAGGTTCCCACATCACAACCGAAAATATCTGTCCCTCTACCAAAAGTTTAGACAAATTGGGCTAAGATCCATTTGGCATGTTTCTAAACTCTTGTAGGAGTTTTCCAAAGAGGTGGATGCTAAATCCTCACTACGTTCGTCTGTGCTGAGCACCGGCAACCAGCTTCTGCGACTGAAAAGAGTGGACACTGCTGGTCTGAGGACAGCGATGGGCCAAGTTGACACTCAGTGGGCCGAGCTGCTCACTCATATCCCCGTAGTGCAAGAGAAGCTCCATCAGGTCTGAGCATAGTTATATTTCAGTGAACGGATTTTATTTCTAGTGTGATTCCAAGTTTCCTGCTCTGTGTCTTTGTGTTTTGCATTCCTACCAACTCTGTCTTCTTATGTGTCTTAGTTGCAAATGGAGAAGCTTGCATCAAGACATGCTATCACAGAGCTGATGAGCTGGATTACCCTGATGGAGACTATCATAGATGAAGATCAGGATAAGATCATAGGGGCTGTAGGCTCAGATGTGGTCAAGAACTTCTTGCAGAAGTACAAGGTAAATAACTACTTTTATACCTACTTAAACTCATCCAGTTCTTTTTATTTTAATCTCATGATGTCTCATCTTAATCTTGCAGGGTTTCCGCATAGATCTGACCTGTAAGCAGTTGACTGTTGACTTTGTAAATCAGTCGGTGCTGCAGATCAGCAGTCAGGACGTGGAAGGAAAGCGAAGTGACAAAACAGACTTTGCTGAGAAGTTGGGAGCTATGAACAGAAGATGGCAGATACTGCAGGGGCTCATTGCTGAAAAGGTACGATAATGCTCATCTATAGGAAGATTATTCTGCTCTGGACCTAATATCTCATATATAGGTTTTAAAATGTGGTTTGGATTGTATTTTAGATTCAGATTTTGGAAGGACTATTGGAAAGTTGGCTAGAGCATGAAAATGGCGTTCAGGCTTTGAAAACCTGGCTCACGCTTCAGGAGGAGAAGTTAAAGAAGAAACATAGGATAGAGGATGTAGCATCAGTGCAGAATGCACTCAAAGACTGTCAGGTTGGTGTACTGAGCTACTATTGCACCAGACGAAATGTATTTTAAAAAAAGGTTTGACGGTTGTTTAAAGAGCTGATTATTGTTACAGGAGTGGGAGCAGCTAGTGAAAGAAAAAGAAAAGGATCTAGAAAGGGCAGAGGAAAGAGGAAACGCTCTCATTAAGGATAAGAAAGGAGATGCCTGTTCTGTTGTCAAGGAAACCCTTAAAGGGCTGCACCAGTCCTTGGCTAATGTGGACCAAAAGGTAAGCTTCTTTTATACTCTGTTGTCTCATTTATCAGTTTTTTAACATTTCCAACATCTCTTTAAACCTGTTACTGTTTCCTCAAAAGGTTGGTCAGATAAAGGTGAATTTGCGGTCGGTTTTGGAGCAGTGGATTCTGTACCAGCGTGCTTCAGAGGAGATTAATGGTTACCTGATGGAGGGGAGATATTCTGTGTCCAGGCTGCACCTCCTTAAAGGGTCTCTAGAGGCGGTGCAGCAGCAGGTGGAAAGTCTGGAGGTAAGTACGACAGACGATAAAAATGAAAAAGTGAAATATCCCAGTTACAAATCTTTTTTTTTTTCATGCATACATCACAGAACCTGCAGGAAGATATGGATAAACAGGAGAGCAGTTTCAGAAAGTTTGGATCCATTACACACCAGCTGCTGAAAGAGAGTCACCCATCTGTAGCTGAAACGCTCAACAGAGCACTCCAGGAAGTTAATGCCAGGTAAAAATAAAAAAAGTCAATCTAGATGATCTTATACTAAAGACATATTTTGACCTCATCTCCTCTACTGTCTGTTTAAGGTGGAATCATCTCCTTGAGCAGATCTCAGAGCAGCTGAGGGGCAGTAAGTCCTTGCTGGGACTGTGGCAATGCCACAGGTTGTTGTACAGCCAGTGTGTAAAGGCGGTTCAGAAGCAGGAGGAACGTGCAGATCGTTTGCTAAGGAGCGCCTCTGACAGGGAAATCACAGAGGAGGAGAGCAGCACCTGGATAAAAGGTTGCAACGTAAGTCAAACAAGAAGAAGACACTGCTGTTCACCTAGCTGGTAAAAAAGGTTTTAGCTGTGCATTAACCTCTGTTTAACCTCTAAGGTTCTTTGCAGAACTTTAGTCAATTATGGTTAAACATCAAACACGGTTAGGCTTTAAAACAATATCTTAAGCTGTAAAATCTCTCAGAGATCTGACTAATAAAAAAATAGGCAAATTGTATGCAAACTGAAGCCAAAACTGACGCCTCCGCACCTACAATGACAGCTCTGTCAAGGTGAGCATTCGTCAAATAACATTGAAGGTCAACCTGAACACGGCTTTCCCAGCGTAAAGCATGACGGTGGCAGCATAGTGCTGTGGGGATAGCTTTCTTCAGCAGAGAAAGGGAAGCTGAAGGGAAATCTGGAAGAAAAAACTGATAGAAGCTGCAAAAGACTTAAAAACTGCTCAATGTTTACATCCAAGCAGAAGAGCTATTCTAAACGTACGACCAGTCATTGTTTAGAGAGTTTTCCCAAAAGTGCAGTGTATGATTAAGGGAGAGTTGAACACAAACCACATGCAAGATTTCTGAAAATTGTGTTTGTGGCATCAGTTCCAGGCGTTAGTTCCTTTCCGCATTATAACTCATTGTTGGCCTGTCATATAAAATACTAACTGAATTTTTTTTGCTTTAATCTGAAAATATGAATAAACTTAAGGTTTATGAAAATTTGCTTAACAGTGTTTGAGTTGGAATTTTTTCCTGCTCTGTCCCTCCTCTCCTAAGAATCACGATGAGGCTCCTAAAAATCTTTTCAGCTCACTGAGAGTCTGCACAAAGCCTTTATGCCTGCAAATGAAAGCTAAATTATAGCCTATTCCTCTGCCTTGTTTGAATGTAAACTCCCGGCCCAATCAGCACAAAAGCTCCTTTACACTGAGGCTACAAAGAGAAAGACAAGCCTGTGATTTACACAACAGGGATCCCACAGCGTCATGCTGGGCGTGTCTGAGCGTCATGTCACAGTCTTAATTGTCTGAGCGAGGATCACTGACGCAGACCGTTGCTAGACAAAGTAGCAAAGAATTTAATGCTGCTGTTTAAAATTGTTCCAAAAGCCAACCGAAAAAAAGCATTTTAATGTCATAATTAAATTCAAGGTTTTCGCACCCAACACCTCGCCACTCCTTTTTTTTCCCCCTCTTCTATTTTATTGCAGGATTGCCTGAATGACCAAAACTCAGTACAGCAGTTGCTTGAACAGCGGCAGGCATTAGAGGAGCAGCTGAAGAGCCAAGTCGACGCCTCCTCCTCTGCATCCCTCAGATCTGACCATCTGCAGCTCTCTCACCGCCTGGCAGTGCTGGAGCACGCCCTGCACAGGCAACAAGAAGTACTGCAGGTGGGTTAGCAGAGATCAGGGGCGTTTCCTGGACCTGGGAACATTGGGGGGCTGAGCCCACATCCCAGGAGGGGGATCTATGGGAATTTAACTGGGAAAAGTGACTTTTTATTGAAGCCTTCTTGTTTGAAGCTAAATATAGTATAGTATAATATAGTTAAATAATGCAATATGTAATATATGTCATTATGTATAAACATCTAGATAATTAGACTTAACCTGTAAATATCAGATCAAGAGATTTTAGATTGTTGTCTTACACCCTGCATGCATTTCATATTTAGACTAATATAACCAGCTTATAACTTTTTTATTTTGAGAGTCTAGTTTCTCTACTTCTATTATTCAAGAAAAAGAATGAATAATATAATTATTCAGGGCTAAGTACTATATATTTCTTTCCCCCTTTCGGCTATTTTGAGGCTAATGCAAAACCTGCAGAGGTCTTCGTTTAAAGAAACATATAGAAAATAAAATTGATTAACAAAAGGTAAAGTTTCATTTTAAACCAGTTCCACCCATTACATGCACTTGAGTTGTTTTAATAATTCCATGATTAAAATCCTGTCTTACTATGCCATGGCAATCCTGAACTTCATCTAAATAAAATCATTAATAATTTTTATGACAATACAGGAAACCAACATTCAATGGAATAAAAAAAGGAGTAAAATTTAGAAATATTCAAAAATATTCCAAGAAGGTCTATGTGTTTTTTTTATTCTTTTTATACCAAGAACCAGTAAGATAAAGAAATATTAATTTTGTATATAATATAGGGATTTCTGTGGAATTTGGTAAAAAATTAAATAAAATCCTGGAGCCTGACAAAACATTCTGCAGATGCTTTTTTTTTTTTGGTCCACATATAGTTTATGTGACGAGCAAGAGAGAGAGATGGCATCATGATTTATTGGCTTTTAGCACTAATACCATGTAGAGTTGTCACAGAAGAAAGTTGCCACATTAAAGAAAGAAGAAAGATAATCATTGTTATGTCAAGGTGGCTAGCGGTAAACAGAAAGAACCACTCAGCTTTGCTATCTAGCCTTAGCTCTGTGCCTGCATCTACACAAACTTTGATTGCTCATACCACACCATCGTGCCTGTGTTGCATTCAACAAAGCTGGAAACATATTAACATTTAATATCTTAGGGCGGCTCAGTCAATTCCTTATTTCTCCCTAAAAAAAATCTGTGGTTTGATGAGAATCATTTGGGGCTGTAGCCGGCAATGTCCAGGCCAGGCCAGGGATTCTCTGGAGTTTATTGCCTCCTATGGGTGGGGTTAGAAAGATTCATTCTTGTTATTATCTGTTCTCAGTGTGAATCCCAAGCCTGCGAGGGTTTCCGAGCGCAGCTGGAGACATTGATATGTAAGGCGAAAGAGGCGGAGGAGGTGCTAAAGGAGTCCGACCCAGTCGGTACCCCAGACTTTACTGTGGTGCAGACGTCCTTAGAAAAACTCAAGGTACAATCGCTGGTTATGACTAAACTGCAATTAGTGTTTGTCTTTAATCTTATCACTTTTTTATTAAATTTTTTTTACTACATTTTTTGCACTTTTTGTAGGAAAACCTCCTGAAGCTCAGTAGTCTATCTCCAGACCTGGAGCGCATAAACGAGTTGGTCTACAGACTACCAGTCAGTGACAAAGATGTTAAATGGCTCCAGAATCTCAACAGAGCTTGGGCTGCTCACTCTACCCACCTTACAGAACGGTTCAGGTAATCTAAACATTTGAATACCACTTTTCTTTCATTTTGTAAACATTTTGATTGTCTTTTTTTGTTTAACCATTTAAGAACTGTTAATCAAGACCATGTTAGAGGTCTCGTTCCTTAGAAATCAGCTAAAGATAAATGAGAAGTGGATTAAAATGTTTCCATATCGCTTTAATTCCCCTCAAATTGACAGTGTGTTGAAATAATGTATTCTATATTTTGATCTTTCTGCTTTCGTTTTTATTTGCAGTAAACTTCAGTCAGTGTTGCTGCAGCAGCAGAGTTTCCTCCAAAAATGTGAAGCCTGGATGGATTTCCTCTCTCAGACTGAGACGAAACTGGCTGCAGAGATATCAGGCAACTACCAGAGTCTGCTGGAGCAACAGAGAGACCATGAGGTTAGACCCCTGTCATCAGTTTGTGCCTTTTAGATCATTTATTACGGTCACCAGATGTCCCAGATTTCTGGAGACAGTCCCATTTTTAGGACCGCCTGTCCTCGACTGAAGCTGTCCCAGATTTTACTGTTTTATGAATGAATTGCTCTGGCTCTGCTGTACAGGTAAAGAGGAACAGAGCAAATCACTTTAGAACTGTGGATGTTTGAGTGTGTTAATCGATTAATTGTATTTGGATTGGGCTGATCATTGTGATACAGTTTTGGTTTAAGCTCAGGTTAAAAAGAAAGGGCTTTGATGTGATTTGTTTTACTGAAGATGAAGAATCAACATGAAACATAAACCAACCTAATAGTCAAAAACTAAAGACCACGGGCTGCAGCTGGCATCAGTAAAAGAGACTCAGATCAAATGTAGCAGAATGTAAGGCACTAATCTAGTATGATGGTTCTCCAGGTATCAACAAGGGTTTATCTAAAGATGTTTTAGAATGTATTGGTGACCTTTAGTTTATATTTTGAGATAGTATTAGTTATTAGAAGTAGAGTTTTTATAAGTTGTTTAGCTAATTTATGGTTATGCTTAATCAGCATCGACTTCCAGGCTTAGGTGTGCTTTTCTACCACTCAATTTGGATAAATGAAAGTTCCTCATGAAAAATAGGAAATGGAAAATCCGAATATAATAAGATCTGCATGATCTGAGAATGATGGAAGAAGAGATACCAATCTATTTAATGTTCATTTATTGTGATGTTTTTGCTTGTAGCTCCAAATATTGTGGTAATTAGCAGGCTTGACCGCTACTGGGTTTTAATCCATAACACAGGAAAACCTAATTCTAATAGGTATGTAGATGTGAACAGAATTTGCTGCATTCATTTGAAGAGGTGGGGGAACTCTGTCTCCACAGACTGGTACAGGCAAAGGCTGATTGTTGGATATATGTTTGAATTCTTCTGTTTTTTCTCCACCCCACCCCCCACCCCCAGCCTGATGTAGTCCTACTCAATTCTAGTCAGAATATGAGTCTGATACTGCTCCATAGAGCTGTTATTTTGGGGCGTGTTTCGAACGAACCAGGAAAAAAAAATGCCTCTGCACTTAATTGGATAGACCTACAACCAATAAGAGCAACGGAGTGCGTGACGTATGTAAAGCGAGGCATAGTTGTTGTCAACAAAAATCAAAGCGTGCAGTTGCACGCCTAGAATAAGAAGATGAGCCTTGATCGCGTTTCTCTGTTCCTCTTTTAAAATTAATTTGCCGTCGATATCTTCTAGAACAGACCTAATAGCAGAATCTACTCACCTCAACTCTCCAGCGGCAGCCATTGTTGTTGTCACCCAAGCGTGCTTTGGTGACGTGGTTGATTACGTTACTGTTGATCATCTGTCCATCATCATATAAAGCCCGCCCTGACAATTTGATTGGCCCGCCAGATATTGTGCGAGCATACTCGCGCTACTATTGAGCAATGCCAGACCGAACTTCCCGACCTCAAACGTTGTGGGCGGGACTAAGTTCGGAATGGCACCCAGGCTACCACATCCCCACCCCCCCACCCCCCTTTTTTTCCCCAACCCATCAAGAAAACTATTGATTTATTCAATTTATTTTTCTCAGGAAATACCAACAGTAGATAGGTACGGAGCCCCTAAAGGGACATGGAGGGAAAAAAAGAACTTTTGCCAGATCCCGCAATAGTTTTGCGAGATCTCGCAAAAGCATTGTGGGACCTCACAAAAGTTTATTTTTTGCGAGATCTCGCAAAAGTTTTGCGGGATCTCGCAAAAGTTTATTTTTTCAATCCATGTCCCTTTAGGGGCTCCGTAGGATTGCATACTGACCTTGTCTCTCTTCATTCATGTAATGTCGTGTTTTGGGACTTCTCTTCATCCTCCATGGTTGTAGCTGACACATGGGCGTATTATCCTCCCATAGCAGTGAACTTTGCACCTCCACTGTTGTGTGTTTGTTTTACTTCCGGTTCACTGACATGGCAAAACGTTTTGCGAGATCTCGCAAAAGTATTGTGGAACCTCGCAAAGTTTATTTTTTCCTCCATGTCCCTTTAGGGGCTCCGTAGATAGGCACATTCCTGGCTTTTACACTTAATTTTTGTTGTTTAAATATAAAAAAATCTATAAAAAATAAATGAAACCATTAATTTCCCATTTTCCTAATTCCATCTTGATGAGATGGATTTTAGTTAATCTATGAGCTGGAAATGTCCCAGATATGATTTCAAAAATCTGGTCACCTTATCACTTATGCCTCTGCAAAAACCCCAAATGATATTTTATGTTATCGGGACTTCATGTAATAACCAAACACAAAGTTTTGCATTAGTTATTATTTTTATTCCTATTAAATCTCTTTGATTCATTATCACCTGTATCTATAATTAGAGTGCGGGGATGGCGTTACTGTGATGTTTAGCTTAAGTTAAGCAAGAAGGTAAAAAGGTTGAAAACCATAAAATTCAAGTAAAATTCTTAAAAGTTTAAGTGGTAGCCTGACAGAATTTTCAAATGTTCGTGGTATGTAAATACCTTTTAATTGTGTCGACTGTTTGCAGTGTTTTAATGACCTACTTAATCTGACAGCTGTTTCAGGCAGAGATGTTCAGCAGACAGCAGATTCTTTACTCCATCATCAGCGATGGCCATCGGCTGTTGGATCTGGGTCAAGTGGATGACAGGTTAACTCCACAAACACTCCATCCCAAAAGATTCCTTTATTACCTTGTGAGGAATCCAATTTTTTAAATTATATTATTGTTTTCTCTCCTGTTTCTACAACAGTGACGATTTCAGTGTGAAACTGGCTCTGCTGAGCAATCAGTGGCAGTGTGTGGTGAGGCGTGCTCAGCAGCGGAGGGGCATCATCGACAGCCTGGTGCGGCAGTGGCAGAACTACCAGGAGATGTCAGAGAAGCTGCGACGACGGCTGCAGGAAGTGACCCGCGATCCGGACGTACTTCAGCCAGGAGAGCCGGTGGCCCTGCAGGAGGCCCGAAGCCTGCTGGGTCAGATACAGGTAAGTCAATTAACAGCTCTTAGACTTCGTCTTCTAAAGTTACACTACTTTTATTTAATCTCCAGACAGAAAATGCCAATCAGGTCTAAACCCTGTAGCCCCAAACCATCTTGTCTCTGGCTCCATCCCTCCAGCTCAGGGAGCGAGTGCTTCAGAGGCAGCAGGGAGTCTACATCCTGATGGTGGAGGCCGGCAGGAGCCTTCTGCTGTCAGCTGACGCCAGGGCAGAGTCTACTCTGCAGACAGAGCTCATGGAGATTCAGGACAGATGGAGGCATGCCCACCACCGCCTGGACCAGCAGAAGAGGGAGCTGCATGGCTTGCTGAAGGTCTGGATCCAGAAAATTAAAGCTGTAACGCTTCATTCTGTTTGATGCCACAATTTCTTTGTAAAAAATTTTATAAGCTCTGAGCTGTGACTCCAACAAGTTCATTCGGTGTGGCGCTGCAATGACACCTAAGCATACCTTTCTAAGGGGCGCCTCATTCATGTCGCTCTTAAAGTTTATTTCTACTTTATCCAACCATACCTGTTCTGATGCGTTTCCTTTTAGATTTCCCGGTTGTTTTTAAACTATCTAAATGTGGATTTCAATCAAAAATTCATGAATTACAGGTTGCTCTACTTTAATATTCGGTCCACTTTATCCACTAGCACCATCCAGTAAAACAATCCCTTATTATCACACTGCGGACAGTTGTTGGTTTCCTCAAACAGTGAATTTTTTGTATTGTGGTCAAATCTCTTAGTATTGCTGTTTTAATGTTAAACTCACATTGTGGGCAATGGGGACAGTGGTGTCCAGCATCTTCCTGTCATCTGAGAGTAAAATTCTGTCTAGTTGAAGCACTATTTTTTTAGGGTGTCACCCATTTGGCTCAATGATCCCAAACATAATTAAACTTTTTTTTTTTTTTGGCTTTGGAACAAATAGGTAGGTGGTTATCTGCAAACTGTTGTAATGGCTCCAATGTCAAACTGTAACAATACTAATAACAGCAGAGGTCAAATATGCTGCAAGAAGTATCACAGTAACTTCTTGATGGCCAGAGGTCTGGAGAGTACCCCCCAAAAAATGACTCAAGTAAATAAGAACTAATTCAACAAATTTCTACTTAAATAAAATAAAAAATGAGAGACCCAGTAAATTCTACAATTTAGAATAAAAAGTACTTGGTAAAAAGGTTGAGTACATTTTTTACTGTTTAAATGAAGTAAATGAGACAGGCCATGTTATTATTTTGTGTGCAAAGGGTAATGAACAAATAGAATAAACAAATAAAAAAATTAAAAAGAAATTCACATAGATGAAACCCTTTTCAAAATCCTTTTTTCTTACATGTAACATATGCTGTGAAACCATTTCTAAAGGTATATAAAGTATGCATGTGCATAACAATATATATTTTTTTACTTTACATTACCTGGACCTCCATGTCTTAGCAGATAATTCAATTCAATTCAGTTTATTTCTATAGCGCCAATTCACAACACATGTCATCTCAAGGCACTTTACATTTCATCAGATCATACAGTCAAATTGATTCAAGGTTTTCTATCTAAGAAAAACCAGTTGATTGCATCGACTCATTGACTCAAATGCAATCCCTCACACTAAGCATGCTTGTCGCGACAGTGGAGAGGAAAAACTTCCTTTTAATAGCAAAAAACCTCCAGCCAAACCAGGCTCAGTGTGAGCGGCCATCTGCCGATAAAAGTAAGATTCAAACAAAAAAGATTGAGTACAAAAGAGAACAGTTATTTTAGTGAAGCTTAAACTGTCTGCCCGTGTCTATTGTATTTTAGGTTTAACTGTGCTTCTTTTTTCAGTAAAGTTCCTCACATTTGGTAGCTTCATGATCTTTTACTTAAGTAAAGTTTAAGAGTATGAGTAGATTAATTAATCATATCTAAATGTAGTAGGCGGGTATATGTAAATAGTTAGTAGGCGGGTATTTGTAAATACTTAGTATTCACCTCTTTTGATGGCTTAAAAATGGTGTTTATTTACACATTTTCAAACCAAATACCAGTGGTTGAATCTGTAGTAGCAACCTGAGCCTGTATCCATAGTTTTGTTGCTTTGTCCAGGAGAGAAAAACCATAAATAAATTCCACATCTTATTTGTCCTCATTAAACCATATGAAGCTCTGATTGATCGAAACCATGCCAACGACGAGTGCATGCAGACATCTAATGGGAGCCATATAATAATGTACTGATTTCTATTCTTGCTTCTTTCTAACTGTGACTGCTGTTTCAGGTGATTCTGAGATGTTTCATTCCACAATAGACCAGGCTCCATCTCTAGAAATAGCTACAGGCTAATCTACTAAGAGCACAACCGCCCTCTTTTTTTAACGCTTTTAATTCCCCACTTATTTTGTCATAATAGTTTTGGGTCATTCTTTTAAAGATGATGTCTGCTCTCAGTGTAACTTGCTTATGCTGCTGATAAAGACACAGGTATAATTCATAACAGCTTCTCTGAAGGCTCTGTAGCGTGTGTGGATGCGGGTTTTCAACTCTAATTCTTGCAGCATGTGTTTGTGCAGAACTGGGAGCGGTGTGAAAAAGGCATTGACGTCTCTTTGGAGAAGCTCCGGGCCTTTAAGAGAAAGCTGTCTGTGCCGCTGCCGGAGCATCATGAGGAGCTTCACTCTGAGCAAATGAGGTGCAAGGTGAGATGACATCTTTTATGCTTCTTTTTTTAACTATTTCTATTTGCATTATCTTCTTTTTTTATTATTGTATCACTAAGTAATGTGTTGGTCTCTTCTACACGTATATTCTCAGACTCAGACTTGCCCTTGCTTTACCTCTTTAATCCCGCAGCCAGGGCAAACAGATAAACAGACGGGCAGAAAAACAAATTCATTCGTCTGCTTTATATCATGTGACCTTGCATGAATGTACTGTTTTGCCTTCATTTTGATTTGTGACCTTGCATTTTATTCCTTAATACATTTTTTAAACGATACTTGACTTTTCTGTAACTGCATCTATAAATATTAGATAAATAATATTTTTTTAATCTGCTCTTGCAGAATAGATATTTTTTTAATAAAAAAAAATAAATTATGTTAATATTTTGGATCTTGTTCAGCCAGTGGATGCTGTATGCAGTCATATGTGATGCATGGCACGTCCTCAGCTCCTCAGGGAAGGAGGAGGAGGAATATATGTGCAGCGGCACATAGCATCAGCTGAGGAGAAAAAAGGAGAGGGGGCGGGGAGATTGCGTGAGCAGGAGAAGGAAAGAAAGAGAGCGCATCCTTGGTTCTGTGGGGGTGAATGTGCGCGT
Organism: Cyprinodon diabolis; assembly: GCA_030533445.1. Classification (NCBI taxonomy): domain Eukaryota; kingdom Metazoa; phylum Chordata; class Actinopteri; order Cyprinodontiformes; family Cyprinodontidae; genus Cyprinodon; species Cyprinodon diabolis. The sequence goes on from CM060076.1 coordinate 16,588,344, forward strand.
GTGTGCTTCCTTTTTGTTGCGTAATGGAGACGTTCTCTGGGTCCACAAATGATTACAGCACAGCAGAACCGTCAGAGTGACGATGGGGGAGGAGGACATGCAAGGTTAGAAAGCTGTTACCGTGTCCTGCTTTTACACTTCAGTGCAGAGATTTTATTTGAACCGGAGGTTATAGATGCTGCTGAGCTAAAATCTAATTTCCTGCTCAATTTGCTGTTTTGGGGTTCCTCACAGGTTCTGGTTAACCAACCATTTGGAGTCTTTGCTCTGGGAGGATTCTCTGTGCTGATGATGAATGAAACACATTAGTAGGCGTCTAACAACGTGACGTCTTGCTTGTCTGTATTCCTGCCATGGATTCAGGAGCTGAAGAGCAGTGTGGAGGGATGGACCGATGACCTTACTTCCTTGTTCAAGCTAAGGGATTCCTTGGAGGGTTTGCTCAGCGCAGATGATGTCACAGTCTTACAGGAACGCCTGCAGCTGCTGCAGCGCCAGTGGGAGGAGGTTTGCCACCAGGTAAATGCACACACAAAATAATAGGCCAGCAATATATTTTGTGCTGCAGGATGTAAAAGTTTTTAAATAAAATATATTTTAAAGCCAAAACAAAAGAATATATCTTGAGCACCATTTAAAATAAATGACAAACTGAGGGGTGAAACAGTAAAAGGTCATCTCAAAGCTCAGAAGCCCTCATTGCAAAGGCAAAAACTGCCTTAAAGTATAGAAGTTTATGTCTAACTTTGTATTAAACATATATTATAGGAAATAACCAACAGGAGTTGTTCATAAAATTTAAAATAGTGTAATTAATGTGGTTATATTTACAGAGTTGTTGCTAATCACTTACAACTTTATCAATATAGTATCAGTTTTGCATTGGAAGGGAAGGCATTCTTTCCATGGGTTAAGTCTAAGTGCTGAATTCTGTATTAGCCATGGATGGATTCATGCAGTATGATGATAAAAGTATTGTTTAAAGGAAGAATAAATTATTTTTAAGAGATCCTAATTTTTGTAATATGAAAAACAACCTCCTGTGAGTTTACATGTTTTGCTGACCAGAAATTACCCTTTCAGACTTGCTGTTATTTGTATTATAATTAGTTTTAGTTCCTTTCTTTTAGGAAATATGTGATGGATAAATTTCTGATACAGGGGCCGATTAGAAACGGTTTGCAGACATCGTATAAAGCCTATAACAAGCATATTAATGGAAATAGGATGGTTCCTAAGAGTCATCCTTGAGGAACTCCACAATTAACTGTTTAATTAAACAATTAAAGTAAAAAAAAAAAAGCTGCAGTCCTAATTGCTTTACTCTTACCACTCTGTCTATATTTCCTGTCTACCTACATGGTCTGCAGGTCGGGTGTAGAGAGATTGGAGCCATCTGTGATTGACACTGAAGATCTATAATGAAATGTTTTTAAGTTCCTCTTTCCTGTAGCTGCTTACGTCAATCTGAGATTTATTTTATTTTGAGTCACTTTTCCCCACACATCAAGACATATAGCAAAGAAAAATGTTTCTTTTTCAACAGTTAGCGCTACAGATAGCTTTCATATCTTCTCCCACCAAAAGCCTTGCTCATAAGACTTTCCTTCTGATGCTCATTAAAATCAAAGCAATTGCATAAGGTTTGTTAAGAGATCCACACTGAATCCAAAACAATATCTGAGTAATACTCTGACGCTAATAAACATCTGAAAGCAGCTACGTGAAGCAACCGATGAACTGTTTTGATGTGAAATTATGAAAATAATGTAGAGTGTTTAAATACTTCTTTCTCTGTACCATGTGCAGATTCTCATGCAAACCACTCCTTATTCGAAATAGACTGTGATAACAGCTGTTTGCAGGCACAGAGATCAGCTGTCCTGACGTAACTACATTCATTCTTAACACTACAGGCGTCACAGGACCCAGCCGGGTCACTGGAAGCTTTGTTTTCACTAGAATGTGGTATCTAGTTAACTAACACTGTTTTAAGTATTAAAATTCACTCTATCGTGTCTGTTTCTCCTATTTAAACGTTCAATAAGAAAAACCCAAATCTTCTTCAGTGAGGAAAATAAACATTTCAACATTTTGCAATTTCTCCCCCTTACATAGAAATTATGGAGGTATCTGAAATTGTCATCGTAAAAAAAGAATGAAGAAATCACAATGTATTATTTTTAACTATTTGCTTGTATGAAACAGCTGCAAATAAGTATTTGAACACCTGAGAAAATTAATGTTAGTATCGGGTACAGCCATTGTTTTTTGCATTTCTAGAGGTCAAACATTTCCTGTAGTTTTTCACCAGGTTTGCACACACTGCTGGAGGAATTTTGGCCCACTCCTGCACTAAGATCCTCTGTAGATTAGTCAGGTTTCTGGGTGGTCACTGAGAAATGCAGGAGTTTGAACACCCTCCAAAGATTCTCTATTGGGTTTAGGTCTGTAGACTGACTAGGCCACGCCAGAACCTTGATATTCTTCTTCCAGAGCCACGCCTTGGTTATCCTGGCTGTGTTTTTAGGGTCATTGTCATCTTGTAAAAACCCAGCCTTGACCCATCTCCAATGCTCTAACTGAGGGAAGGAGGTTGTTCCCCAAAGTCTGGCAATACATGGCTCCTGTCATTCTCTCCTTATTACAGTGCACTCGCCTTGTCCCATGTGCAGAAAAACACCAAAAAGTTATATTTTGGTTTCATCTGTCCACATGACTTTCTCCCATGACTCCTCTGGATTATCCAAATGGTAATTAGCAAAATTAAGACGGGCATTGACATGAGCTGGTTTAAGCAAGGGAATCTTCTGTGGAGTGCATGATTTCAAACCATGATGTCTTAGTGTATTACCAACAGTAACCTTGGAAACGGTGGTCCCAGCTCTTTTCAGGTCATTGACCAGCCCCTCCCGTCTAGTTCTGGGCTGATTTTTCAGCTTTCTTAGGATCATTTCTTAGGTGAGATCTTGCATGGAGCCCCAGTCCGAGGGAGACTTTCCCATACCTCTTTCTTGCCTTGTGGAGGTGTACAATTTTCTCTCTAGTGTCTTTAGACAGCTCTTTGGTCTTGGCCATGTTAGTAGTTGGATAGTTACTGACTAAATGGACAGGTGCCTTTATCCAGCGAACGACTTCAAACAGGTACATTTAATTTAGGATAATAAATGGAGTGGAGGTGGACATTTTGAAGGCAGACTAAGGTCTATGGGGGTCAGAATTCTAGCTGATACGTATTTACAGCTGTATCATAAAAATAGTTTTAAAAAAAATCACACATGGTGGTTTCTGGATTTATTTTTTTTAGATTATGTCTCGCACAGTGGACATGCACCCACAATGTCAATTTCAGACCCCTCCATGATTTCTAAGTTTGAGTACTTGCAAAATAGCAGAGTGTTTAAATACATATTTTCCTCACTGTATTTTTTTTCTGTCATCTCGTTCATTTGTATTCTCTCTGCTCTGGTTCCATCAGCTTTCCCTCCGCAGACAGCAGGTGAGCGAGAAGTTGAATGAGTGGGCCATTTTCAATGAGAAGAACAAGGAGCTGTGTGAGTGGCTCACACAGATGGAGAGCAAAGTCTCTCAGAATGGAGACATCAGTATTGAGGAGATGATTGAAAAGCTACGGAAGGTAATTTGTACTAAAAATATCTGCAACACTTTACCTTGCCCGTGAAAAAGTAGTTTTAAGCTGTAATGATTTCTTCACTGGCTGGCTTCTTTATTGATCTTAAACAATGAAGTATAACAAAAAGCAAACATAACCTGGATACAATTGAAAAAGGAAAATTTCAGATTATTCTAATTGTTTTTGCTGTCGTTCATAACGGTTCTCCGTGTACACCTTTAAATATCCTTAACACTCTTTCTAGCCTACTTCATGTTGTCTTACAGGTTCTGCACTGCAAAAACAATCTAGAAATAAGTTAAAAAATTCTTAAATAAAGTGTATTTACTCTTCATTTGAGTAGGTGAATAAGGTGATTTGTCAATGGAATGAGTATTTTTACTCCAATAATTAGATAAATGCAATTAAAGACAATGCAATAGTTTTTTCCTATTTCAAATGTAAATTCTCTTTTTCCACTGGCAAAGAGTCTCACCTCAATTCAAGAAAAAAAATGCACATATCTTAAGAAACACTTAAATTAACTTATTTAGATTTTAATTTTTGTAGTTTATCAAAGTAACCCAATATTCTACAAGTCTGGCAGTAATGAGGTGTGACTTTTCTCAATGGCTTGATGGCTGTTGTTGTTTCCAAGGCTTAAATAGCTTCTTTCCTCTTGATAATTGATTTGAAATCTGCTTTTTAAAATTTGTGTAAAATGTAGGATTTGAAACATTCAAGTGTGTCAAAAAAGCAAGGGCGTAGGTTTGATCTCAACTTTGGTAGGGACACTATTGGTCTTAAGTTGAATTGGTCTGATGTCATTGGTCTTATGTATTATGCATGCTTCTATTTTTTTATATTTGACCTGAGCATGGCGCATTTCATTTAAAGAGAAAACAGCTTTTACAACATTTATACAAATTTTATAAGCACTTCACACACAAGATGCTGTTTATCAATGTTTGAAGCATCAGTGGCTCGGAATAATGAAAAAAAAGGACGACTTAACCCTTTGTAAAGGGTTATATTTGAACTTCCCAGTGACTAAGACTAATACGTGCTTTTTAAGCAAATATAGTCTAAATATGTTGTATGTGTATTTATCTTATCTGTATTTATTCTTTTGACGAAATAGAATTGTGCAGAGGTAAACCCCACTCTTATTTTTTTTTTATCTGATATGCTGGTACTATCTGTAGTGTTTAACAAAGCAAAATAACATATTCAAGGGACTGCAAATAGATTTATTGTTTTTACATGGGCGCAGGAACTATAAGAGGAACTGACACTGAGCATTTAAAATATTGACTTCAATACAAATTACAAGTTATGAGAAAAAAGCGACTCCAACAACACTGTATTGTAAATTATAAACATGTTGTTGACATAGAATTATTGGTAGGGACAAGTAGGTCTGGCCAAAATTTTGGTAGGGACATGTCCCTATTGTTCCTATGCAAACCTACGCCCATGCAAAAAAGCAAACCCAGCAAAAAAAACCAAAAAGGTTTTCCCAATAATGTGCCTACAAATTAAGGATTGAATTATTTTTACATAACATTTCTAACTTGATGTTTCTTCATCAGGACTATCAAGAGGAGATCAGCGTTGCTCAGGAAAACAAGCAGCAGCTACAGACGATGGGAGAGCGTCTGGCCAGAGCCAGCCAGGACAGCAAGGCAGCCGAGATCCAACATAAGCTCAGCAAAGTCGGAGAGCGCTGGCAGCACCTGCTGGACCTCATTGCAGCCAGGTGAGTTTACAGCAGACCCTCATCTGCTGTTCAGACGTTAGTCACTGAAAATCTCAGACAAACTGGTGAAAATAAAACTTTTTAAACCAAACTACCCTTGTGTTTAAATTCACAGTATAAGCTTTAATTTTTTACTGAAGCTCTAAAAGATTTAAAGAATATTTAATTTTAAGAATGCTTTGGTAACTAGATGCTTTACTGCAGTTAGCGGAGGGTTTTACGTTCTTCCCACCAGGCTGCTGATAAAATTCTCTGTGCTGCAGCTTCCACTCTTCTCCATACAGAGGGGTAGAGCAATTATACATTAGTCATTAAAGGTTTACTTTTTGATCATTTGGCCTTTATTCCTTTCACAGAACACTTTGAATAATTTGTGGCGGAAGTTTTCACAACCCCTTACATTTTTAAAATCAACACAAAGTGCTTTGTTATTGTTAAATGAAACGGAAATTATTGTATTAAGATATGAAATATAAGCATCAAGTTAAATTCTGGAATTATATTGAACATGTGATAACTGTAGATAAAAATGCACAAGGAAATTCACCCAACTACTAAACTGCTCACTTCTGTGTAGTTTGATTTCAGTATGAATTCAGCTGTTCTGCCAAAGCCTCTGAGGTTTGCTAAAGAACATTAGTGAGCAGACATCATCATGAGACCAAAGAACAAGCAACATATGCCAGTTTTTACTGCGCTCAAATGTGGAGGAAGTTTAAAATGAATAAATCACAAACCAGTAATAGTTGTTTGTCCATGTGCCTTGATGCCACAGATAAACTCCTCCCTCTAAAATGTAAAATGATCTGACCCAAACTTCCACTCCAACTCTCCCAGCTGCTTTGCTCGGCTGTTGCCCTCTGGGGCAGCAATGGAGGAGGAAAGAAAGGGGAGGACTGTTTCTGACCTCATGCAGGCAACTGTGCTCCCGTGGTCTTTTAGATCCTTTATTCGAAGTAAAAAATGCATAGTCACTTTAATGCTTTGTCTGAGTCTGCAGACGTACGTGATACTGCATGCTTTCTGTTGACACTCAGCCTTTGTGTAGTCAGTGTTTAATATTTCCACCCTCTGCAGCACATGTTTCTGACTGTATGGCTGTTTTTAGAAGCAGCCACACTTGTCACTCTCAGCCACTCACACACTCATACCGGCTGGTTTGGGAGCTTTTCTTTTTTTAACCTTGGAGAGCAACAGTAGATAAGTCATGCTTTTGTCCCCCCGCCTCTACCTGCTTTGCTCCCTGCAGATAGTTTTAACCGAAGTCCCATGTGGAAGTTGCAGATAGAACCGTTCGGACACTGACTTCCTGACTTCGCCGTTTTCCTTGGGAATTTCAACCCTCCACTCTATGGTTCTGGATTTAGGGACGGATAACATGGCAGGATGTTCCAGCGAGGAGGATCTGCCAGAGTGCGACTGCGATGTCAACAGGCAGGAGTTAAAGATTAACAGAGTTTTGTGCTTAATGCAAGGCTGCTTGTTGTTGATCTTTCAGCACGGTGTGGGGAATGACTCCCATCACATCTGTGCTGCTGTTTTCATCAGGCTTTGTGGATATTTACAACACGCAAATTAAGGGAAATATTCTTAAAATTTGAATTATTCAAAGTTGGAGTTGATGGTGAATAAGAAGCCATTTTAAATGCCTTTCGATGGTGCTAACTGTCACGCTACTGTCACTACAACATGCCTAGCAGGCTTAGGTGTTTTTGAGAGGTGTGCAGCTGATCCATGGTTCTTGCAAATGCAAATAACAGTCAAATTTCCTTTACGTTTTGTATTCAGTAATGTAATAACACCAGCCACATGCACCAATTCTTAGAAATAGTTGAACTTTGGTATGTGTATGCACTGTGAAAACATGCTGATATTATTACTCTTATGTCTGGTGGACGTTGCACTGCTTTTCAGACCTAATGCTGTGGGGAAACACTGCTAAAAAAGATTGCAAGATTTTTAGTGAATCATTTAGGGTGTTATCACTTTCCAGATAAAATGCTACAGAAATAAAATTCTTAAACTAGTAACCCTGTGGAACATTTATTTTTCTCAGAATTACGCAACTTTTCTACATACCATAACAGATTAAATATCAGTTTGACCTTATTCACTGCTAATAGTTTCTTTTGGAGTTGGCCCATGTTTGAATTGATTCCTCATCTTTGAATCTGTTCCCTGATTAGGGTGAAAAAGCTGCGGGAGACCCTGGTGGCCGTGCAGCAGCTGGATAAAAACATGAGCAGCCTCCGTTCTTGGCTCTCCCACATTGAAGCAGAGCTCTCCAGGCCTATCGTCTACGAAACCTGTGACAAGCAGGAGATCCAGAGGAAGCTCAGCCAGCAGCAGGCAAGCAAGCACTGCTGCAGATGTTTAACAGACCTACATCCATAATTTGATTATTCTGTTTTTGATTTTTTTTAAAGCATTTATGGCAAGCTTTGTGAAAACAAAACAAAAATGTAGTGTTAATTTTTGATATTAACATATAACAGGAGAACAGTAGATCAAACTGAGAGGGAGTAAGCTACATTACTTGAGCTATTTTGTTTAAAACAAATCACTCAAGGTTTTGTTCAGTGTTGCAACTGGATTCTGGTCTAAATCTCAATTTGTCTGTAAAAACGCACTAACCTTCCTCTGATTAGATCAGCACTACTTCTTGTGGTTATCAAGACATCTTTGTGTTTTTATCTAAAGAATGCATTAGCTTTATTTGTAAATAATGTGTGAAGCAAAGCAAAAACAGGGGAATGCTTAATTATTATCAATTATTTTTTCCAGGACCTGCAGCGGGACATAGAGAAACACAGCACAGGTGTGGCGTCAGTGCTTAACCTGTGCGAAGTCCTGCTGCATGACTGCGACGCCTGCTCCACAGAGACAGAGTGCGACTACATCCAGCAGGCAACCAGAGGCCTGGACAGACGATGGAGGAACATCTGCGCCATGTCCATGGAGAGGAGACTCAAGTAAAATAACCTCCGCTATTTTTTCTTTGGAACTTCACAAAGAATTCAAAAATATTGCCAACTTTGCATAAGCATTTTTTATTCCATTTGACTCTACTTTTTTCTTTGTAGAATTGAAGAGACATGGAGGTTGTGGCAGAAGTTTCTGGATGATTACTCCAAGTTCGAAGATTGGCTGAAAGCATCGGAGAAAACTGCAGCCCTGCCCAACTCCTCTGGTGTTCTCTATACTGTGGCTAAGGAGGAGCTGAAGAAGTTTGAGGTGTGTTAACATCAAGCTCAATTTGTAAAAGTTTTGTAAACAGTTCTGTTTTTTTATGCACAGTATTTTCTTCTGTTGTAAATTCTTCCCTTGCTACTTTTAGACGTAAATTTCCCCCCTGTGGGACAATAAAGAGTATTTCTTCTCCATTTCTATGTCTCAAACAGAAAACTGTATCTTGCAAATGCAGTCTATGCACCAGTTCATAAAAGCAGAGAAGTATCAGGTTGCAGCAACCGATTTGCGTGGTGGTCTCAGCTGCTGCAGCCCGTCACTGTGCACGTGCACATGTCTGCCGACTGAATGTCTGGGGCAGGTCTTCATGCGCGCTGGTTGTCCTTGACCCCAAAAATAAGTCAAAATAAATGCAAATTTTAATGGTTTAGTGTATAAAAACGCAGTAATTTGTAGAAATGTACTTGAATTTCCTTCATATTTTGTGATTGGTTTTAAATCGGTTTGAGACACTTTTTTGTATGAGCAGCGACAAAAAGCCTCCAGTTTAATTATACCCTATTTAATCAATCATTTATCATTTAATATTTCCTCCCTTTGCAAACTGTTCTCACATTGTATAAACGTTAAACCCTAACAGACCTTTATTTTAATTTGTCATATTTTAAAGCTATACCTAAATGCCATGGAAATAAAGTTATTATAAGTGACGCATCTGTATGTTTTTAGGCCTTCCAGCGCCAGGTGCAAGAATGTTTGACCCAGTTGGAGCTCATCAACAAGCAGTACCGCCGTCTGGCCCGAGAGAACCGTACAGACTCCTCCCACCGCCTCAGAGAAATGGTGCATGATGGGAACAAACGATGGGATCACCTACAAAAAAGAGTGGCTGCCATCCTTCGCAGATTAAAGGTAGCTCCATCAGGCTTACTGGTTATAATGTTTATTGAGTTGGAGTTCAAAGTTGGTTGAATATTTGTGATCAGATTCTTTTCTTTTTTACACTATTAAAGTTAAAATCACAAATCCACTTCACATCTAATGTTCTATTAAGTGGAATGAGAAAATATGGAGTCATTAATGTGAATTTGTGCATGCAGCACTTCATCAACCAGCGGGAGGAGTTTGAGACGGCCCGGGACAGCATCCTGGTGTGGCTCACTGAGATGGACCTCCAGTTGACCAACATTGAACATTTCTCTGAGTGTGACGTGCAGGCCAAAATAAAACAGCTCCGAGTAAGAACAAGCATCATTCACCATTTATCCACCTCCATAAATTCAGTCTAATACCAGTATAACAATGGATTCTTATTGGCATGATAAATCAAAGTATTATTATGTGTGTTTCCAGGCATTCCAGCAGGAGATCTATCTGAACACAGCGAAGATAGAGCTCGTGTTTCGCCAGGGCGAAGCTCTGATTGAGAAGAGCGAACCTCTGGATGCCGCCGTCATTGAGGAGGAGCTGGAGGAGCTGCAGAGATACTGTCAGGAGGTGTTTGGGAGAGTGGACAGATATTACAAGAAGCTCACGAGACTGCCTGTAAGTGAACAGCTAGTTGTAGAGTGACTTCTGAATGGTTTATGTCCTCCTTTCTTCAGCTTACAAGGGGAAAAAATTAACAATTTAAATTTGTACATGAATGAAAATCATGAGGCCCTTTTACTATTAACCCCTGGAATTAAATGCAAATTATCATCTGTAGAAGTAAAAAACATCTGTTGGAGGAGAATCTGTTCAGAGACCAAATTTCACTTTTGCTCATCATAGGTCTGGCTTTAAAGAAAAGCTGGCAAGGAAAGCATTTCTAAAACAATAAATCTATAACCAGTTTTCAGAACCCTGCAGTATTTATTTATAAAGGACCTCAATCGACTCAAGAGTTTTGTTTTGGAACAGATTGATGCATTTTGCTACCAAATCCTTCTCCTCTGTCTCTTCTAGTTGGCCGATGATGATCTGGACGGCTCAGACAGAGAGTTGGACGTGGAAGATAGTGGAGACCTCCCCGATCTTCAGTGGAGCGAGTCCCCGGTCCCGCGGCCTTCGAGCCGACCCACCTCAGGCACAGCAGCGCTCATTCGGGCAGACCGCTCCGGCAGAGACACTCCGGCCAGTGTGGACTCCATCCCCTTAGAGTGGGATCACGACTACGACCTCAGCAGAGGCCTGGATAGTCCCGGAGGGCGGGGTGACTCAGACAGGACCCCAGACCACGAAGAGAAGGATGAATACCTGAGGACCAGCGTTACTGTGTTGTCAGGTTAGCTCTACTGAAATAATTTCCATTTATTCCAATATTAAACTTTAGGATGAATAAAATCATGAATCGGAAAACTCTTAAAGCACAAGAACAATAATCCAAGAGGACAGCAAAAACAATCTACAACTGTATGGTATTCAAGGATGTTGGCATCATAAGTAGAGTATGTTGTGTCTCTTTTCCCAGATGTAGTTATCCCAGAGAGCCCAGAGGCCTATATAAAACTGACAGAGAACACGTTGAAATCGTCCTCTGGTATGAAACCGCATGAGTCAGTGCGGCATGCCATCATTTAACGCTAACGCTGGTTTTGTTTGTAACCGATGCATTCCCCATCCACCTTTAACTGCATGTGAAGATAAAATTATCACAAAGTGTCATCCATTACCCTCCAACTCTAATAAACCTAACTTTCTTCATAATTCCAGTGATAAGCCACCATTATGTTCTATGTAATATTAATGCATGCCAATTAACAGCATGCAAACAAAGGTGCTCAGAGAATGCCGTCTATAGCATGCTAAAACTGTGTTTCCTGGTCAAGGTGAGCCAGGCCAGCTGGAAGCCAGTTTGAGACAGCTAGACCAGGCTCTGGATGCAGGACGCTACCACCTGCAGCAGAGAGAGGCCTCTGCTAGCCGCTCCAGCTCAGACGTGGACTCCACATACATGGGCTACGTAAGTCTAATGCGTCATTTGGATGTGATATTTATGAGAATAATGATATTTTTTATATTCAAATGAATTATTACCTTCTCTATAAAATTATTTTTGAAAATTTGCGCAGATGCGTCTGATGGGAGAGTGTCGCGGCAGCATTGACGCAGTAAAAAAAGCAGAAGGAGAGCTGACTGAGGACGAGGATGACATGCCAGGACTCACCAACCCGGCCAGCGCAGAGACGCAGAGCAAAGGTTAGAGCTCCTTCAACTCTGGACCGTTCAGGTTTTTCTGGTGCAGCTTTTCCTAACCGTCTCTTTTTTCCAATCTAGGTGTAATTGAACGCTGGGAGCTGATCCAGGCTCAGTCCCTGAGCGAGAAGCACAGACAAAAACAGAACCTGCGGCAGTGGCAGCAGCTGATCTCAGAGTTGCAGACCATGAGGGCCTGGCTGGGTCAGTCTGAGGCTGAGCTCAGTCGGCTGCGAGGGCTGGATGTCAGCACCAACATTCACACCATCCAGCAGCGAATCAAGAAGCTCAAGGTTTGTGGTTAGAAATAATCTAGTTTGTACATTATGGGTTGGTTTTCAGTCTTTCCTGTCATTAATGCATGTGGGTTGCCTCTGTATAGCGTCATACACTTAATAAAAATGCATCTCGCCTTAGCAAGTTAGCTAAACTCTCTGGAATCAGCGTTGGAGAAAGAAATAAAGAAAACACAAGGCTATTCTTAATAATGTACTAAATTGAACACTGAGATAGAACTTAGATGGGTAGATAGGACTCACACAGGTTTTGATGCGAGTTAGTCAAGATTCAATATTCTGTAAAGTCTTCAGGAAAATTTTTCATCTGTTCGTTCATTTGTTCTGCATCCTTTCATACTAAATGTGTAGTGGAGGATTTTTGTGAATTTTTGATAAAGACCCGCCCTCTCCACTTTAAAAAAAAACAAAATGCACACGCACAACCCTGTACCCGCTCCTGAGAGGGAATGCCTATTTAACATTTGTGAGCGTGCATGAGCCCGTTTCTTCTCGTGCACGCTCTGTTAAAAAGTTGCTGTTTGCATCACTCATGCACATGCAAGACTCTCCACCAAGAAGTAAAAATGTGGACAAGCACATAGGATGGCCTTACGTAAACATATCACCAGATTAATTGATAATTAGGACCACTTATTTAGATGATCCATCCAGTAAATGAACATCCTCCACTATACCTTTAAAATCTGATCATTGCAGAGATAATCTATAAGGATCTACCTGATTCTGCAGCGTTGTTAACCATGAGTGAGGAGAACAGTTTAGTTTGAACTGTAAGCCCCGCCCTCAACCTTCTCCCACTGTGAATCTTCCTCCACTGCAGCCAGTTTCGAGTCTAGATTCAACCCGAGGCGGTCTACCAATGCTCTCCACCTTTAGTAGTCTGCTCCAAGATTTAATTAACTCTGTCCATTCCTGCGTTTCAACTCTCTCTTCTCCTCCTCCATTTTGACCCTTTTTGGCAGTTTTGATGTATATACATACAGCCAGCGCAGGTATCACAACTTTACCTCCATCGACGCCATGTTTCTCGGTTTACAAGACATGCTGTGAATGAGCTTGGAAAAAACACCTATCGTTAAAAAACACTCTTAGTGGCTGATTGGAAACAATAAGCTCCACAAAATGAATCTATTTACAGAGAAAATTATCATGTCAAGAAGCCTGCAATAACAATATCACTGCAAATATGAAATAGAAAAAAATGAAACATTTCTTAAATTAAGTGTATTTAGCCTTAATTTGAGCAAGTAAATAAAATTATTTGCCAATAGAATTAGTATTTCTACTTAGAAATAAGATAATTAGATCATTTGCACTTGAAATACGAGAATCCGGTTGTTTTTTTTTGTTATTTTAAATGTAAATTGTCTTGTTCTATTAGCAAAGTGTCTCACTTACCTCTTCAATTCAAGAAAAAATGCACTTATTTAAAAAAAAAAAAAAAAAAAACTTTCTTAGATTTTCTTTTTTTCCAGTGTACCTGGACTCCTGCATAAGCACAATCAATATGGATGGTTTTTTTGTATTACCTCTTCTTCTGCACAATATACCGTATAAATAATTTTTGTCAGAGAGAAAAAAATAAAATTGGATACAGTGCCTTTAAAAGGCTCTGAGAACTGGTTCAGGCTTTGGACCACATCATCTGAGTCTAAACCTTCTCATTCTGACTCCAACAAGTTATAATCATTTGGCAAATAAAGACTAGTTTATGATTAAACACTATTATAAATAATATGTGGCTCGACAAGCAAACATGCCCTCTGCTCTCTCTTCCAACAAGGAGCTGCAGAAAGCAATGGATTCTCACAAGTCAGAGGTCCTCTCTATAAACCTGAGCAGCGCAGACTTCCTGCAGTCAGAACCCGACTCAGAGGAGGCCTGGGAACTGAGGGATCGGCTAAAGGAGATGAACTCGCACTGGGAACGGCTCAGTAACTCGCTTGAAGACTGGAGGGAGGAACTGCAGAGGGCGCTCATGCAGTGTCAGGTAAAGAGCAGACTGAGTTTCCTTCATTTGGGTTATTCATTACAGGTCTGTAAAGGGCAAATGTGAATTAAAATACCTTCCGTCAGTGGTACCTATAAAAATTGCTCTTTTAAAATAGGAAAATGTCTATATATGCCAGTAATGCATCCCTACTAAGATGCTTTATTTTAAAACATATACTATCTATTCTTCTGTTTTAGGAGTTCCATGAGATGAGTCACGGTCTGCTGCTGTGGTTGGAGAACATTGACCGCAGGAGGAACGAGGTCGTGCCCATCGCTCAGAAAGCCGACTATGAAACATTACGACATCATCACAAAACACTGATGGTATGCGTTTCCTCAAGTTAGGAACTGAAAGTGTCACCAATTACCTCATATGACAGTGTTCTCTTTGGATTAAGCATAAAAACTAAATAATCTAGAATAAGGTTAGCATTTAGGACCGATATGAATAAAGTGAATTCCTCACAGTGTTTATCTTCCTGCAGCAAATCAAGTGTGAGCTGTTGGACTCGCAGCAGAAAGCTTCTTCTCTTCAGGAGCTTTCCACTCAGCTGTTGGTCAACGCGAAGCCCCTGTCTCTCCAGACGCCAGGGCAAAACCAGTCCCACGGCAGTGAGTGTCTAGAAGCACGGGAAAAGGTCCATGTTATCTGGAATAGGCTGCGGCTCCTTCAGAGGGAGGTAAGCTCAGACCTGGAGCTGCTGGAGAAGAGACTGGAGGCCATGGAGGCACAGCAGGTTAGAGAATACTTCATGCTGACGTGTGTTGCTTTGTTTTATAGTTTTCTTATCTGATTGTTAAATGACCCCGGTGTTGTTATTGGTTATATTCAGGATTACCTGTCTGGACCAATTGGAAGATCCCAAATCCGCGGATCTGCTGGTCCCAGGACAGAGAAGGCCGTTCAAAGACGAAAACAATTGGTAACTTTCTCCCTGATGTCCGTGTCTTTGCTCCAGACTGTAGAATACACCCCCCCACTGAATGCTGCATACCGGTATTTATTTTGCTCCCAAAATAGATACGTTTATAAATGTTTCCCTCTTGTATTTTATTAAAAAGCAAATGTTTCTCGACTTTGCAGTTGCTCTGCTAACATATAGGCCACAATGAAGCTGTGCAACCTTCCCACATTTTTTTTTATGAGTTCTTTTTGCTGCCGGCCTCATATTGATCAGCCAAAAATTACAAGAAAACCTGGCTTTTCTTTTTTTTAATATTTTATAATATTAGAGTGTTCTTTTAGTGTAATAAATGGTAACAGTATATTTCTTTAAAGTGATTTTTTTTTTCCTGAGAAGCCAGATTTCTTGGTTCAGAAATCCAATCACCATCATTGATTACGTTGCTGCTATTTGGTTACTGATGATTCTCTTCCTTAGCAATGTTATGGCTCGTTTGTTTTTTTCCTCTCATCTGAGGCTTGACCTTTTTTGCCCTTGACTGAAACATTCTTTTCTTTCTTTTACACCCTCCCTGCTCATTGCGTGGTACAGCCTCGAAGCAAAACTAGTCAGGCCCACCCAGGACACGCTGAGAGCGGCTCGCGCCACAGGTACCTCTCTCCAGGACTCTAGAAACTCGGAACGATCATGGAACTGAAGCCAACTTCTTTACATGTCTTATCAGATGAGTTGAATATAAGTAACAATGGATGTCTAGTAGAAATTGTGATGTATTACATCCTGTTTAATTTGCGGTTTATTTTCATAAAAGTGCTTCCAGAGTTCCATGATCTTCCTTCAATCTAGAGACCAAGTTGTCGGCTCCTAAATGAGCAGGGACTCGCCTACATCAGGCGACTCCCTCCCTCCTTTAAATCTTATTTTTTCCCTGCTTTGCTGCTTTTAGAATTAGCATCATGTAATAACAGTCATTTCTTGTAGTACCCTTCTTACTCACTGGGTGGCATTACCTCAGCCCTCACTGTCCTTCAGCTGCTGAGTCTATAGCTTTGTTTTTCTCTCCCCTGTTTCCTTCCCGGTTCATTCTCTTCATAGTTTTCCAGAAGGATACGAAGCTTTAACTCTTGCCGGGTTTCCTGCTGTGTTTTACTCCCACTCTCTCCTCCGTTTCCTCCTCAGAACTCACCAAACCTTTGCCCTTCATGGTCTTGCAAAAGCATTCATAACCCTTGAACTTTAAAAGAAGAAAATGTCTGTCATATTACAAACCAGATCTTCAATAGACTGAATTATGACGAAAAAGTTTCAAAAAAAGAAAAAAAAAAAACAATCTGAAAATTTAAGCATGTATTTGATATCAGCTCCATGCACTCCTTATACGTCCAAATAAAACCCTTAATAGGTAAAGTTCATCTGTACATAACTAAATTTCAGCTGGTCATAAATCCTGCTCTTCTGTAAAGGCATCAGAGGTTTGTTAGAGCACAATTCCTCAGATTTAAATATTCCCATCTGTATAAAAAAAAAAAAGTCCACTTACAGGCTAGGCAAGTAGAACATTACTAAAAACAGCAGCCAAGATGTCCGCAGTAACTTCGGAGGAGCTACTGAGATCCAAATCTCAGATAAAGTAAATCTAGTCTTTTTCATCATTAACTAAAACCTCAAGAGAAATTCTGTTCCCAATTTACCAAAAGCCATGTGAGAGACACAAAAAATGCAGAGTAATGTTTAAACACACATCTGCACAGTGCAACATGGTCAGCATCGTGCCAAGGGGAAAATAATGAAGCAAAAGCTGCAAAATACCTCAGACTGACGCTTCCAGAAAAACAAAGCCCCTAAACATGCAGCCAGTTACTTTGATTTAGATTAAATAATGAATTAATGTAACATATTGTAAGAATGAGCAAAAAATTCAGTAATTTAGATGGCCAAAGATGGTAGAGGTAATACTAAAAGACTTGCAACTGCACTAAAGGACCGCTCTACAAAGTACTGAGATGGAAGACACTTTTCAGATTATCATTTAGAAGAAAAGGAAAAAAAAAACATAATTTCCCTTCCACTTAGCACATGAAATCTGTATAAAATAATAAATATACTGTGGAAAATACAGTTAAAAAATGTAGAAAAAGATAAAGACGTATACACTTTTAAAAACGCACTGAAAGCTGTAATCAATGCAGACTAACCCTTTCTAGTCTTACCATTAATGCTCCTATAAAGTTCACCTCATTACACAAACAGTTTGCAGAATGTGAGCTATTTAGATCAGGATATGTGCTCTGAAAATATAATCCACACATGCCTCCTTTCCAGTTACAGGTTTGTAGGAAGGAATACTAAATGAAATGGGCTGCAGGGGAGGCGGCTGGAGGGATGTGTGTATTTGACCCTCATTCAGCCTCCGTGAGGATGAGTGCCTGGGAGAACATAATGTTCCTCCCTTTGAAACTTGGCTCCAATCGTGGAAATCTCCAGAGAGCTTTTTGGCATTATTCCTTTTTTTTTTTCTGTTTGGAATGATACGTGGCATTGAACTCTCACATAGTCGGCTCTAAAGCCAGAGTTTACCCCCCCAGAGATTTGGAGCCCTCTATCTTTGAATGCTCTTGCTGCTATGTTGCCTTTTTTATACACTTGATGTATTTCAATGAGATTTCAACTACAAAGGAAACGACAGAAATAAGTGAATAATGTAAGGAGGGGAAAAACGTTGTAATCAACTCCATAGCTTTAAAACGCCTACTAAACTTTTTAGAACCGATTTCCTTTAGAAGTCTCTTAATAATAAAGTAATTTAAACCTTAACCCATCCAGTTAACTGTGATAGGCTCCCCTGCTGAAGAGAAGCACAACCTCCTTGTTTCACTGATGATCAGAGATTAGCAATATTTTTGCACATAGCTTTTTTTAATGATTTAACCTTTAATTTCTATAATCAGACTAGAAAACCTTTTGCATGTTTGCTGTCTCTCCTACAGAGATTTAATTCCACTAAACCACACTGACATTTGATATTTCATGACCAAATGTGGGCAAAACGACAAGGGGTGTGAATAGTTTTGGAAGTAACTATGGAGGATTAGTGTTTTTTTTTCTTCTTCTTTTTTTAATACATTCCAGAGTGAAGACTCTGAGTTAGAATGATGTTACAGTACGAGAAAACAAAAAGCAGATCGGACGTGCCCTTTGCTGCTTCTCACTTTTGTTTGGGTCTTCCTGCAGCCGGAGCCGATGGCCAGGCGCCGCTGGCTGCGTTTCCTCCCGTTCTGACCTTCTAGACGGCGTCTCCTCGCAGTCCTCCTCCTCAAACCACAAGTCCTTCCTGCTTCGTGTCCTCAGGGCCGCGCTCCCCGTCCAGCTTCTCCTGCTACTCCTCATCGGCCTGGCCTGCCTGGTACCCATGACGGAGGAGGACTATAGCTGCCATCATGCCAACAACTTCGCCCGCTCCTTCCATCCGATGCTGCGCTACACCAACGGACCTCCGCCCATATGAGGAGCGGCAGACTTCATCTTCCTACTTCTTTGCCAAGGACTTCTCTGAATGTTTCCTCTTCACTTTGTGCCCTCAAGCAGTAAACTTTTCAACCTGCGTAATGAAGTATTTCGCTCATAATTGTTGCACACCCTTCAACCCTTTAACAAAGTGGACCTTCATACAATCAATGCTTTTTCTCAGTCCAGATAGTTCTGGTGTAACTTAAATGTGTATATATATATTTTTTAAACTCACGTTAAATCATTTTAACGAACAAAGCACTATTTATGTAATGTATGTTGGGAGCCAAAGTCAGCCATGCTTTTTGTCCATGATATACAGCTGCTAGTATTTATTTAGTGTTCAATCAGCTTGGAGCTGATCAAGCTAAAGTATCCCGCCAGTGAGGGATATGTGTACCTGTAAATTGTAGAGTAGCCTTGCAGGTTGAGTAGCAATCATTCAGTCTACGTGTGAAGAGTTTCATTTTAAGATTTCACCTTTGAGGATATTCTCAAATTTAAAAGAA
Organism: Cyprinodon diabolis; assembly: GCA_030533445.1. Taxonomy (NCBI): domain Eukaryota; kingdom Metazoa; phylum Chordata; class Actinopteri; order Cyprinodontiformes; family Cyprinodontidae; genus Cyprinodon; species Cyprinodon diabolis. The sequence continues at coordinate 16,607,297 of CM060076.1, forward strand.
CAAACTGACTGAAGCAGCACATAAACTCCTCTGAAGTTTGGGATGTAGCATCTTTTTTTGGGTTTAAAAATGACCTGCCTGACTCTAAAAATGAAGATTTCACATGTTAAAGCAAAAATATTTTGAAGCACTGTTTTAAAAAAAAAAAAAGGTACCGCACTGAAGCCCTCTGCTAAAGCTAAGGCTTGCATCCCAACTAGGAAAGTTGGTAAAAGAACACATTTTATTTCTAAATTAAAAAATAAAATCACTTGCTTTGTAAATTATTGCTTAAATTGTCTTTGAAAAGAGATCAGGTTTTTTGTACTTTTTGGTTGAGCATGCACTTGAAGGTCTCCTGTGCTTAACGAAGCCAAACAATCACTGCTAGTGTTTTAGTGAATGGCTGTGACACAATAAAAGTGTGCTTTGTAATTACCGTCTAATTACTCCAGAAACACTGCATTGTTATAACTAATTCTGTAAAAAAAAAAAAAATAAATAAAAACATAAATTGTTATTTATGTATGTACAGTTTGGAAGATTACTCTTTTTGCAAATAATAAAACATGAAGTATTTACTTTTGTGCATTCTTGGACATGACTCGTAATACATCTAAAAAAAAAAAAAAGTGAGCAAATGTTTCCCACCGTCAGCTTTTATTTACATGCACAATAAACACACAATAATGATGTCCGGTTTGGCTGGATTTACCCTCTAAATCAGCTCAAGTGAAGTTCCCACACATTATGTTGTGCCGCTTTAATCTAAATATTTAAACCATTTCTAACATATTGTTCTGATGTATCTCAGCTATGCAGGTAGAACAAAAGACATGCTGACATTTCTAAATTTAATTAAAATTTAGGAAAGTCAGAAAAACTTTGTCACATTTATTAAAATATAGTTGAAACTGCTTTGAGCTAACAGCTTGATTGGTCTTTATTAAATTTTACTTTAAAAAATCTATTTTCTTTTTTCCCTATTAACAATATAACTAAGACATTCATGCTTATCATATAGCTGGATAGCTTTTTTCTTTAGTTAATGTGAAGTATTGCAGATATACAACAATTCTTTTGCTGATTAAAAGATGCAAAACGCTGCCTCAGTTTTGCAGCAGATGCAACAAAAGCTGCAACAATAAATGCATCTTGCATTTAATTTAAAAATAGTTTCTGTTTATCTGAGCTCTAGATGTTTCCTTCTAGGGTTAAAAACCACCATAGATCCACTGATCTCTGATTTTTCAAATATGTTAAACAATAAAATAAATAGAAAAACAAACATTCTACTTTCTAGGAAATGATCAGAGGGCTAAATTTACAAATTGCTTAATCCAGTATGAGATCAGTAAAAAGTGATAAATTAAGGCATTTGAATAGGGAGCAGGACTGATCCGAAGACTGGTTTACAACTTAATCCACAGGCTAATCCAGGGTTAAGTTCAACAGAAATCTAAGCATACCTAATTTAACAATATTATTCCATGTCTTAGGGGGAGGATAATAACACTGAATAGGTATTATCACCGAAGACAAAAAAAACAGCATCTGCTGGATCGTTTTAACCATATCTATTATCTATATCCATATCTATTTCAACATTATTTTTTCATTTATTTGGATTGCATAATATCATAGTGTAGATACTACATAATATATAAAAAGTCTGCATATTAAGCATGTTCAGTTCATCTTGAAATTTCCCAATCACAATGGCAGGTATCCTAAAAGTGAAAAGTTGAATTAATTAAAAAAAAGTTAAAATGTTATGTTGTGTACAGAATGACTGATGTAACTTAAGGTTTTAGAAGATGTTTGAGGGCTGATCAAAATGAAAGCTATAAATAAAAATAAAAAATAAAATAAAAAACTGATTTTTCAACAATAATCTGCTCCCCTGATTACACAGCAGGTGCTGTTGGTTGCCATGCTTGCTGCACATAAGCATATTATCCTCAGCACTCTGCTATTCAGTAAACTTAACATCACAATATGCAAACCTTAGGAAGTCAGGGAAACAGGATAGTAAATGGCTCTTTAGTGGAAATAAATTTCACACAACACAGTAGCCTACACCCAGATTTAAACGTTATGCAGATTGAAGTGACTAGTTTGCTTTCAGTTAATACAACATTGTATTGCTGTTGAAGTGTGTGTCCAACCAATGATCAAGAAAATCCAACACATTTTTGTTTGTTTAGTCTTTTTCTACTAGGATAGCAACAATTAACACTACTACTAGTTTTTGTTTAAATCGTCAAGTGATATAACGAGAAAGGGTGCAAATAACAGATCTGCAAATAAGAGACCTTCCCGAAAACTCATCAAATCAGTCGAGTGATTTTTTTTTTAAATAAAAAAGGTGAAAACCAACCTCCTGAAAAATTTCTATATGGAAAAATAAAGTATTTTGTTGAAGATAACTGCACTTAAAGCACTTCTCAATTTGCCTGTAGATTTTGGAGAATGGATTAACTTATTTATATTTAGTCAAACAATTTTTTATGAAAATACCTCAACAGAGTTACGATTTCAGCCCAACAATTTACTATTAATATTACTATTATTATCATTACTGCTGTTGTTGTTTTTGGTTTCCTCAATCTATTGTGTCCTTTGCTTTTTTAACCGTCACCATCTAAACCGCTGCCAGATTAGATGTGGCATCTAGTACCATTAGTTCCATAAAGTCAAATGTCCAACATCAGCAGCATCTCATTTTCCAGCTTTTGTCCAACACATCTGCATCTGACACAGCTAGCAATCAGAACCACTAAACATCTCCCTATGCTGTCATGATAAGACTAGAAAAGATCATTTACAAATTTGAATTACTACAAAATTAACTATAACTTTTAAATGTATTCTTACAAATATACCTGTTATACATGAGCTATTACACTTAAATTCATAGAGGAGTAAATCCAGCCAAAGTCTGCATACTTTTACTGCAATAGTTGGTTAGTAGCAACAGGTTGTTGTTGAAGTGTTGGCACTCTTACATCTTTCTATTTCAGCTAAAGTCAAAGTGCTAAAAACACATGCCTGGACACAAGCTCATATAAACATTTAACACACACATTCTGAGAAAATTGTGGCAGGTAAACATAGGAAACCCCTCCTGTACACAGACAGCAGTGGATAACAGTTACTCAGCTTTCAATAGTGTGTAATCAGTGTGAGCAGGATTGATCTGTTTCCTGTTAGCCATCTGAGCTGCAAGGATAATTAAAAAAAAAAGGAAATTGATATCAGTTTGCACAGATGACTCACGCAATACCTGCATGAAGCATCAGTGAAAGCTATCAGTTATAGGTCAAAGTAAAAATAATGCCCGTCAGTCTTTCAGTCAGAAGTGCACTTTGGTCAATATAAGAAATACACAAAGATTAGCTGCTCATCCTTTAAAATCATTTTACGTCACTAAGACCACATCTGCAGATTGAAATTAAAAGCAATGCAGAAAAGATGAAACTCAGCAAATCAAATCAACTGAACTGAGGCTCATAGTGAGCTGAGAAGGTGCATTTTGAAAAAGACAAGCTTCTCCCCTTTAGCTAGGAAGTTAGATTCTCATTTATAAATTACTTTCTGATAAAATCATTGTAAATATAACCCTCCGCTTTCATTTTTCAAAACTGCATGTATCATTCATAAAAACGACTTTGGGCCTCCCACTCACAGGACCTGGGTGCAGTCATAGCGGGACCCTCCGTACTGCAGGACCCCTGGAGCCGAGGGAATTCGGATCAGGTTCTCACTGCTACCTCGAGGTCCTGAACTACAACCTGCTGACGAGGAGCTGCTCCCACAAACACCACTAGAGCTGCTGGTGGAGGGAGGGTTTCTGTCGTCATCCGGAGATGAAGACTCAGGCGGTTTGACCGGGTGGTGGCGGTGAGCATCAAGCATCTCCAGCAGCAGATCATACAAAGGCACTTTGTTCTTGCATTTCATACTGTAGAGGTGCTCCATGCCTTTGTTGCTACACGGGCAAAAAACAAAAGGAGAAATTACGTTTAGATTAACTTTTATTGGTAAATAATTCAAAGCTCTAGATGTCCTTGTACATCCTGACAAGGCTAAAAGATTCACAAATACAGTCACCTCTAATCTGAACTTTTACATGTTTCCTTTTCCTTTACAATCTTTGATAATAAAAGAGGCATAAAAATAACAAAAGCATTGTTTATTACACTTCTGCTCCTAATAAAATAAGCAGAAAAAATCTGAAAAAAAAAATGTTTTTGTTCTTTCAATTGTTTAAAGTTTGTAGAGGATTCTTTTTTTATTGTTTTTTTTTTCTCGAACTGATTACTTTTATTGAAATGTTTAAAGCAATGAATTTGTAGGCTTGGTAGAAAACTATTTTCAACCAAATATTACAGTATTTAGCGTATTATTTCCAACTTGCTGTGACTGCAGGTATAAGCTTTCAGCAGCTCCATCAAGTTTGAATAGAGAGGTTAAGAAATACCACAATATAACAAAAAAATGTTGATTTAAAGATTATATATGAGGTTATATACGTGTTTACTGAGAAATATCTTGATTTTTTTATTTTTTATTTATGCCTTTGTGACTAAAATTGTTTTAGTTCAGCGCAAATGCCTATTTTCCTTAATTTACTAGGGGTAAGAAATTTCTGCGCCATTTCTGCAGATGTTATCTCAAGCGTGTCTGTGTTAAATGGGTCCTATCTAGCAAGCGTTATACTCAAGATGGAGTTTGTTGATACTCAGAAGCGACCAGCATCTAACTCAACTCAGATACCAAAGGTAATTGCAGGTAAGTTGAAAAATGTAAATAAAACTTTGACAAGGATGGCTCAACTTATGAGAACGAGCAGAATAGGACTGCAGTTCTGTGTTTTAGCCACAGGTGGCAGTATCACTCGAAAACTCTATAATGCTTCTTTAAGTATATATATTTATAAAAAAAACATAATTTGTTGCATCAAAATTACTATTATTAATACAAACCACACTTCTAATCTATATAAAAAATTATTTTTATGGTTGGTGTAAAACATTGAAACTGCAAAAAATGAAGATATACATCTGCTTTCACACGAAACAATGATCTAAGCTTATAAAAAAGAATAAATATTAGTAACATTTATTTTTAAAAATAATAAAAAAGAGTAATAAAAATAGTATCATTTGAAGTATTTTAGCACTAAATTCCTTGTGTTTTCGCCCCACAAAATTAAACGTTTTACTGGGATTTTATGGGATGAAATGTTTACATGGATAAAAACACTCATCTCTCTTTACTCTGACACTCTTAGATGAAATCCGCTGCAAACAATTGTCACCTGATCAGTAAACAAAGACATTCTGTGTGCCAAATACTATGTATGGATAAAAAAAAAAAAAATGCAAACTGAACACACCGTCCTGATGGTAAAACATGGCCATGGCAGCATTGTGTAGGTTTTTTGAAGGATAGGGGGAGCAGATCGAAGTTAGGGGAGGAAAAAAAAGGTATATCCTTAAAGAAAAGCCTTTAAGAGGCTACAAAAGACTTTAATCTAGGCGATCAGCCTCCAGCAGGAGAACCTCACTAAACCTGTAGCCAGCAACACAATGGGTGGTTGAGATCAAAACCTGGTAATGTGTTAGAACGGTCAGAGGTCCAAAGCCAAGTCCAAGTTCTAGAAAGTTTTTATTTGATTCTTATCTTTTTGAGCTTTGGTATCTTTGCTACTAAAAACTTTCTGTCTAATTTTACATTTTGATATTCGCACTTGTTGACTGCCTTTTCATAAATTTGTTCTATTCTACGTAGAATGAAAATAAAGCATTAGTCAAAAATTAAAAACGGGAACCGATCAGTCTCTTCTGGGACTTCTCTAGTTAGGATTTACCTCATGTGCCTGATGTGGGAAAGCAGCAGCAGCAGCTGAGCCTGTCGTCTCGCCTGCTGCTGAACCGAATATCCTGATTGGCTGATGTGATGTATGAGCGCATCTGTGATGGTGTCCAGCATGTTCTGAACGGCCGCGCTGTCATGAAGGGGCTCCATTGTGCCGGTGCAGAAAGAAAAGGCACCTGACAAAAAGAGAATCAGTCCTCTGCATGTTGTCTAATTTCTTTTTACACAAACTAAATGAAAAACTTGCTTCAGATTCATTTTGAGGCAAAAATATCAACTGAAGTTTGTTTTGTCTAGGAGGTAATAAAGGTGAGTCATGGATATAAATGGAAAGATTAATTTGAACTGAAGAACCTTAGTCATAAACCAATCAAAAGTTCATCACGATCTACAGTCTGAGCTCTTCCATCTCATCCCCCGGGTATTTCCGACATCTCTGGATCGCATATAGAATATCTCAACAAACACCCCCCACCCCCTGCGCTGTTTCATGTAGTCAAGGCAACAGTTATCAGGCATATTGACGATACAGGCCTTCCCAGAACACTCTGTTCACCTAATGTGTCTGCTGCTCTCAAAGCTACACCTCTGTGGGTGTAGTTTGACACTGATTAATATTTACTCAGAGCAGCAGAAATGAAAACCTGTGTCATGATGTGCATGCAAACAAAACTGTGAAACTTGTGCTTTTAATTGGTGACATGATGTGTCTAATACACGCTGCCAGAATTGTAAATGTAGTCTCATGTTGCCTTTTTAATGCTTCACCTCTTTAGAAAACCTAAACTGTGGATTCCTGCATGGTTTTATTTCAAAATTCTACGATGTTCCACATTAAGACTATCACAGTTCTGAGTTTTTATTAGAGAATTGATAAAGTAGGGATGGATCCTGCCAAATGTCTATATGTCGAGCATTGTCTTACCAGAGTTGAGCAGTATAATAGCTTTAAGGCAAACAAATTCCTCAGGTTTCAGTTTAAGCATGCGGAAGCGGGAAGCGGTGGCCAGCAGCATGTCAAAGATCTCAGTCATTCCCTCAACACAGTCTCCCTCATTCCTAGGAAGCAGAATTAACAGAAAAATACAAATAAAGTTTGAATAAACACTGAAGTGACAGCAACAGAATCAGAGCCTAAGTTTGTCTCTTTCGAAGAGAAAAAAAAGAAATCAGAGGCATTTACAGCTGTGAAAGCATCTAAAGAGCGGCAACATCAAGAGCTAATGCACTGAATCGCTGCAATGCTCCATTTATCCCTACAAGTGAAAAGTGAGGGGAAAGATGGATAATATCCAGTTGCTTCAGTGTGAGATAAACTTGGACGGCACAAAGGCAGGGGAATGTGTCAGCCCTGACCCCACATCATTTTAGTCATCATGTCCAATTGGCGAGGACACTCATTCAGGGACCGGGTTTTAGAGATAATACTCTGTAATACACTTTTGAATCAGATGGAGCCATCAGAGGGTAAAAGCTCTGTCTGCTCGTCTCCATCTACCCCCTCCTCCCAAAGGTAGACACTGTGGTCAGACCAGCCTGTTTACTCTGAAGATGTGGGGAAATGAAGGGAACAAGCTGTGCCTGCAAAGCAGAAAACACCCTTATGTCTCCCTCGATCTCTATTTTCTAGCCATCTCTGCCTCTCGTTGAGATCTCCCTCCTTTGCTTCCTTTCTTATCTTGCCTCTTTCCACTGTTCTTCATTTCCCATCATTCTTTGCATTGAAGGTTTTGATTAAAATCTGAGTCCTGGTTTCCAGCTCAGCCCAGTAATGATTGGGAGGGTTATTTCAGGTAAGGGAGAGGCTGCTCTCCTCTCCACAGGGAGCAGGTAATTAGTCTTTCACTCTGTGACAGATGTGTTGGGACGGCACAAAAGCTGGCAAGGTGTGAAATGGAAAATCTACAATGCTGATGTATCACTCTTCAAATGTGTCTGAGATGCTAAAAGAAATGTGGAACAGGGGCAGGAAAAAAAAAATTTAAATTAAAAAATAGCCAATCCGGTAAAGCACTCGTTAGTGAATGATTGGTTAATAATCCTCACTACCTGTCCAGTATTAGGTCCTGTGCAAAGATGAGTTTTCCAGGGCAGTGGATTGACCTCCAGATCAGTCCGATCATCAGCACCTCCAGCCATGAGCTCTCCAGCAGAAGGACCTGATCGTGGAGGGAGAGTTGCAGAAAACCTAGAAAAAAAGCATTGTTATTGTGAGGGAGCGTTCAGTGAGAGAAAAATCTACATCCTCAAACTGGATTTGTCCTTTTAATTTCTTCGGAAAGCCATGGTGATGATGTGACAGCTTTGTAATCTGATAGAATATTTCACAACTTTTGAGTTAAATTCAGACACACAAGTATGATAAGGAAACACCTCAAACACACCTCTTAAATGTGTGACACTGTCGGGGAATCATAAGAAATCCTCCAAGATATCAGCAAAAGAGCAGAGAAATGAATGAATGGACCATTGAGGACCATTACTAGAGGAACAAATGTGCCATGTTTTTTTTTCAAATAAATCTCAATTAAAAAACAGCAGGGACTGTACAGGCAACAATGCTGTTCAGGAAGGGCTCTGGGTTCAGAATACTAAAATGCACATATTATCATCAGCACAAAATTATTGACCTTCTGCAGATGCTGTCTGAAGCTGTATTATCATGTAACAATCAGCCACTCAGGGCCATCCAACATAAAAAAACAGATGAAAGTTTACAAATAGATTCAGGGAAAAAGTGCTTCATTTTCAATGACATCCTCTGTGTGTTGCTGTAACTACATTTAGAAGTTTTAGTCCATAATGACCACAGCTTTGTATAGATAAAAAAATGGATGAAGTATCACAAGGAAGTACCATCATGGAGAAATGATAAACAGCCTTTCAAGACATCATCCAGAAATGTAATTAATGGGCATAAATTGGTCTAAATATTACAATACAACCTGAAACTTACTGACAAATTAGTTACTAAGTGGTAAGGTAAAGAAAAAAATATTAATTTATCTATAGGTAGAAAAAGTGTTTGTTAATCAGGGATCTAATGAACCAGATACTTTTAAAAAAGAGGCTTGAAATATGTTTGACCCAAACATTTAAATCCAAACAGCTTAAAATATCATCAACCAAAAACTGAGTAAATGTAGACAAAGTTTACCAATGTGATAAACTTTGTCTACTGACTGTACTTTGTTTAAGTGGCCCTCCGATTAAATCAAATGTTCTGAATCCTACATCCTGGGCTTTCACAAACTATCAAAGGCGGTAATCTTTGTGTCTGTTAACTTCTGGATATGAAGCAGAAAGTAGAAATTATTTTGTTATTCCTGAGTGAAAAAGGAAAAGTTTAATCTTATCAATCATATCAAGAAAGTGAGAGAAAATACATTTTACATTTGTATTTTACAATGTATTTTACATTACTGGTAATTTGTGACTTTTCTATTTTATTCAAATGTATGCTCCTTGATGCTGTGCTTTGCTCTCATTTCACTAACTATCAGAAAATCACACAGATGGTCTTGTTTTTGAGCAGAGAATGCCGACCTACATGAATCCACTCAAAAGAAAGCTTATCGCTGGCCCTCAGCTGTCTAAATCTACGTGTAATTATTCCAGACTATTTCCATTACCCCTCCTCTGCACCCTGATTGGGAAGCTTAGCAATTGAAACTGTGTGTCTTTAGGCTTTTAGAGAGGCAGGAGGCCATAAGGACTGAAAATAAGGATTTACCCTTCCCTATCCAATAAATGTGTGTTTTACAGTTGCACACCTTCTGCTGCATTTGGGCTCGATGGGGTGCCAGCAGATTGACCAAACAATCCCATCAAAGGTGATGACTGCAATTACCGCCACCTTTAATGGCTCTGCATCTCTTTGTGTGATCATGTGGGATCTTACGCTAAAGATCCCTCATTTCCTTGCTGGTGTGTGAGGAGTAAATGTCAGGAAGTGCATCTGCACATTTTTGTTAAATACTTAAGAAATATCAATTCAGGGGCACCGGCAGACCTGCAGCTACCTTAAAGCCTTGCTGACGTTGGCAGCTTCCGCTTCAGATCATTAAAATGCTTTATAAAAAAAGCGTTTTAAGATCAGACAAAACAACAAAGATAAAGAAAAACAGATTGATCTGTTTGCCCCACCATAACAAGAAGTTTATTTGGGGACTAAAGGGGGGGCTTTCAAACTTAAAATCTCTGCAAACTGTCAAGCATTGTGTTGGTAGCATCATGCTGTGTGGCAATATCACTCCCAGTGGTGCTTTAGCATTCCATTAAGTGTAAAAGTCTGTGACTTGAAATAATCTAAATTAAATTAATTTTACAAAGCTGATTCTAATATTCACTCAAAATGACATCAGAAGCTTTATTATGGCTTCAGGAAGCCGAACCTGTGTGACGAACAAGTACCTTGCTACTGGACATAAATCTAAATAATATACTGGAGTTATCTAAATAATTGAGCCTTAAGGAGTATTTTTGTCCATGTAGAAATCAGTGTAAATCTACTTTTTACCTCCATTTGTCCACCCAGATTTGACTTCAACGTAAACCTGAGTGTATCTATATACACCAACTCTAGCTTGATGTCACACATTTCTAAACTGTCTTTATAACATAAACAAACTAAAGCAAAACCATCTGAACTGCATGTTTAGAAGTATTTGTTTGAGGAATTGTGTGAAAAGCCTCTTTGTCTAAATTGCTGGCGTGTGAAATTTAACCAACAGCAGCCAGCCGCATTTGTAATGGCTCCCTAATTTGTTATCTTCCTAAAGATATAACAGATTTTTTTTTACCCAAACCTATTGTTCCATAAACTGGTGCAAACTCTATTAAACATGGCATAGTGACTAAATAAAAGGCCCAGACAACTACACCTATTTATTTTTATTTCTCAAAAAGTAGCATTTTCCCCAGCAGGTGGAAGATGATTACAGAAAATAACTATTGCTGCAGAAAATCATAGGTTTTAAGAGTTGTTGTTGCTATTAAGACCCAAATGACATGAAGAAAGTTGAATAATAAATAAATTCAATAACAATATTTAAGCCTTTAATCTCTAATTTTATGATACCAGGGATATAAATTATCAATCAGGGCCATTTTAGAGATAATACTCTCCAGGTTTAAGTTGTAGGTCCTGTAATCTTAAAAGAACCCTTTTAGAACGCCTTTATTCCTGAAAAGAGTTTCTGCAGTTTATCTGAGATTGCTGTCACCTTAAATTAATATATTTGCAAGCAAGAACAATTCAGTTAAATTTAAAGTAGACGAAGAGAAGCAAACATTTAAAAATAATAATAATAGAGCAAAATACTAAATATTTCTTTTCAGACAACCTATAAGTCTGTTTAAAAGCTTTCTGCGATCCAACCTGGAAGCTTCTTTGCCCAGGCGATCATGTGGACCAGCTCCTTGTCAGCCATGCTGGTGAGCAGGGTCATCATGGTGGCCTCAGTATAGGGTCGGCTCAGTTTTTGACGGGAGCACAGCATTGGAGGCTCAGCACCCTGAAGCAGGAGCAGAACCTGGAAACACAAAGGGTAAAAATACAATAGATGTACCATGCAACCAGCAGGATATCAGGTAGATTTCTCTTATAGAATATCTGTCTAGAATCTTGTCAATATCTTCATCCTTTCAAAGATAATGAGCACCTGTTCAGATGGCAGGCTGGAAACTGAAGATCTTCCTCCTCCAAGGGCACTGCTGCGTCTCCTCTTATCATGATGGGCCACAGCTCTGTGCTCCGGGCCTTTAACAGTCTTTTCTCTGTCACTGATGCCCGGCCGTCTTTTGTCACGCCTAAGAACACGACCGCGGTCTTTGCGAACACCTTAAAAAACGAGCAGACTCAATCAAAAAAGGAAAAAAAAAGATAAACAACCAGACAGATTTCTGCATATTAATCAGCAGACTTCAAGTTCTAACTACACTTAATTTGTAGATTAAGCAGATGGACGTGAAGACTAAAAAATGTGGGTGTGCATTGGTAAACAGCTGTACCTGTTCAAAAGAGATCTAAATATGGATAAAAATGATAGTTAAGCCAAAACATCTAGCTAATGATCCAACTTGCAAACAACTATATCAAAGTTAAAAGAACTAATAGATGAAAAATAGGAATAAACTCACCCCCTTTCATCATGCCAACTTCGTAGCACTTCCTAAGACGGCAAGCCTGGCAGCTCTTCCTCCTATTCCTGTCAATAGTACACTGATTGGTCGCCGGGCACATATAGTCATTGTGACCTGAAATGGAAAAAAATCTATTATTCTTAGACTATAAGTCTAATTTTCTATCTGGAATTGAGCTATTTAGCAGCCAGGAACACTCCATTCCCTTCACCAAATGAACCTAGGATGGAGAAAATTAAAAAATGCCATCTTGGCTATTCCAATGCCATGGAGACTATTGGTTTCTTTTTGACCAGTCCTTCCTTGTAAGATTTTCCATCAATATGCTTCAGTTTCAACTCCTGAACTAAGATACCAAGCAGATGAAAGTTCTCTGTGCACATTGAGCCATCGATCGTCTAAGGCTGGAAAAATGTGGTCAATAGCTCATTAAGAAATGTGTTTGTTTCACTTCCCAGCAATTCACCACATTTTTTACAACAGTGGGAAAATAAATCTGCTACACTTAGTGAAGACTTCTTAGCCTTAGATGTAACTTCCTCTTAATCCATGAAGTGACACTGATTAAACTTTGTTAATGTTTTTGGCTCAAGCTTTAATTTACTTGGTATAATAGACCCACAGCAGTAGAAAATGAAACGCAACCTTATTTAAAAACCCTTATTAACCTGGTTTGTTATAGAAATGATGCTGAACTGTTCTTGTGAAGTTTAGAGAGTTTAATTAAATTTTTAAGTTAATAACACAAATAACATGGTGCAGTGTTTCTATTGGTTTTACTCCCTTGGCGGCAGCTGTTGCCATGAAGCGCCTGAATTATTTTTCTTTGCTGAGGATCATTTAGGGTTATTCTTTAGTGCAGGTTGTTTGTTTCAAACGCGTGAGTTTTCCAGCATGATTGGCATTTTGGTGTAACCACAGGATCTCAACAGGCTTTAATTACAGACATCAGCTAAGCCAACACAAAACATTGGTGTGGTCTGACTACCCCGAATGTGCACGATCTTAAGGTGACAGGTTAATTGTTAGTTAAAAAATCCTATTTCTTCTTTGGGGTTTTCATCAATTGGACACAGCCCCAGACCATCACACTGCCACCTAAAAGTTTTACTTTCACTATTGTTTAGTCTAAACCAGATTTAACAGGAAAAGATTTTCTAAAATGTTCCCCTTTTGTCTCAGAAGAATATTTTTGGCAACAATCAGTGTGACGATGAACAGTGGTTCACACCTTAGACATTCTCCAATGAATGCAGACCCTGCCCAGTCTGATGAATAATGACTAACAGAAATGACTAAGGCCAGCAGTGCTTCAGGTGTTTTTTGCTGGATGAGTCACTGATGCGGTCGTGGAGAAATTCTGGTAGCCTTCCACGGCAGAGAAGCTTAACCCCTGTTAAATGTTTTCTCCTTATGTGGATAATGGCTCTAAGTGTGGTTCACTGGGGTTCAAAAGCCTTGGAAGTGGATTTGACTCTTATTTTATTTTTTTATATGTTTAGATCAGAGCATTAAACGCTGCTTCTTGGGATATTTTAGCCGGTTCTCAAACTGGTTGCATTTAGGGGATTTATTTAATCCACTGGTCTGGCAAGAATCAAATCTCGCTCTGGCCAGAGAAATTACACCAGTTAATAATTTTAAAATACTGCTTTTCTTATTAACTCTAGTCACCTTTATCATATGACATGTGTTGTGAATTGGCGCTATATAAATAAACTGAATTTAATTGAATATCAATTTGTTTGAGAATTTATAGGTTCAAATAAATTTTAAGTACCAAAGGCATAGGTTTTAATCTGATTACAGCCCTCAACTATATTTCATGTTGGAACTTTTCTCTATATATGCCAATATGATGAAAACAATAAATAAAAGTTTCTCCGGCTTACAGGAAGAGGCATTTATCGGAGACAAATAACAGTGGCGTGTCTTTTATGACAAGAATATTTATGATGTTTATAATTATGCTCTGATGTGTTCTTTCATGCCTTTGTTCTCCATGACAGAAGCAATAAAACTTGATTTAAACTTTATAACCTCATACCCAACCGTCGCCTTACCCTGAATGCTTCTCTTGAAGAAGGCCTTGCAACCCTCACAAGACCACACCCCATAGTGGTACCCGGAGGCATAGTCGCTACAAACAGCGCAGAATCGTGTCTCCTTGGCCATCTCAAACCCTCCGGCTCCTGCTCTGAGCTCCCCCACACTGCATGCATCGTCACGGGTGTCACACTGGTCATCTCTGGAGGCTGGCTGGTGACTGGATCTGCAACAGGCCGTGAATTTTAATTGATTGATTTGCTGCTCTAATCAAGACAAGTTGCATGGCTTCCAAAAACTAGATAAAGAACAGTACTTCAGCACCATAAAACCAAGGAAGGAATATATTAAACATATAAAGCATGTAAGATACAATTATTGTTTTAAGAATTAAAGCCTAAAAATCAATATAAGATTGAATTGAACTCTGCCTTGAATAATGACTGAGCATAAGACCAGGCTTCTGTTTTCCACTTAAATCAGGAAATGCTCCATTTGTGCGCTTCTGTTGTTCTTACGTATTGTTCCTCTCTCAAGGCCCTTCACAAAGTCCCTAATCTCTGGAATTAGAAACCCCGGACAAAGCGTGATCCTCTCTATGGAGATAGTGGCGCTGTTTTGTGGAAGGCAGGAGATTAAAAAGCTGTGTGGTTAAATAATCATGTTTGTTTACATGGCGTGTTGGAGAAGACTCAACTAAAGAATGCCAATGTCATTATTCATAAGTTGCAAATACTTTGTTTCATTTCTCTGTAATGACTTGATCGAAACCAGGACCAAACAAGTTAGAATAACCATAATCATTAATTATTTTGCAACTTTTAAACTAAAGAAAATGGAGGGAAATAAAAAAAAAACAGTTTATTTTTTAAATGAGAAATTTAAGAATCCTTAATATGAGAGTATAGAGAGTCCTGGTTGCTTCGCCTGCTTCTGATGAGTTGTAATTTCTCAAAATTTGTGCTTTTGATACAAAAGCGCTGGTTACAAAAATGACATACTGACTTCTTTATTGCTCTGATTTAGTAGCACACATATAAATTGTAATTTTCATACCTGTAAACTGGTGTTGAGGCTGTTTCCAGATAGTGGTGGTTCGGAGCATGCATAAAGGGGCTGAGCCTCGGGCTGGTGGGCACAAACACAAGAGGACTGGTCGGCCCACTCCCCAGAGAATGAAGGCTGCCATCAGACGGTGGTCCCTGGGCGTCCAGAGGAGCAGAGTAGTAGCCAGTGTTTGAGTGGCTGTAAAGAGGCGTTGGGGCAGGGGTGGGGGTGGCATAGTCGTACGTCCCTTCCAGGAAGTCCACAGCAGCTACCCCTCCGGAGCCCCGGCTTTCTTCAGGGTACATGTCACTGAGGGAGGCGCGGGGTGAGGGTGGGAGACGTGGCGGGGAGAGGGTCTCCAGCTCTGAGGAGGCTGGGCTTATCCTGGGTCTGAGTGCTGGTCCGAACTCCTGCTTGCTCTGCACCTGGCTCTGCCTAAGCAACATCACAGCACAGCAGCAGTGATAAGCAACATGATTTAGACTTGCTCTCCCATTTGCTGGGTGGGAGAGTGTGGTGCTGCTCTCCCTCCCTCTTCACCCACTTTTCTTCTGGGTCTTGCCTTTTCCAAGAACTCCTGTCAAACAACTTGGGTGGACAACTATCTGCTTATCCTCTGGCTGCTTGGAGCGTCTGCTCACAAGAGACCAAAAAAAAAATAATACAGCTAGAGACTCCTAAAGACTCCTCCCAATCTGACATTATTTTTCACAGTATTTTTTCTTCCTCTAATATATCTCTGCTAAAGTGTGGGAGTAAGGGAAAGCAAGTGGGAGAGAGGAAAAGAAGGATTGACAGAAATAGTGATTCCCAAACAACTTCCTTGTCTGCTGTCCTCCACATAACTGTTTCTAATTCACCTATGTCTTACATCGAAAAGCTTTTTAATAAAAGACAACTGGATTCCAGACTGAAGGCAAACTCTGAGGCAGCAAAGTGTGTGTGTCTGAATATTCACCCCTCATTTAGCTGATATCGAGCACACTGCGAGTATCACCAGTCTATTTGCAGCCAATTTATAACCCAGCTAACACTCTGCTCTTGGCTAAATCCGACAAATGAGATACAAGTAGACAGAGCATTCGAAACAACATGGGTTAACGGAAAAATCAAAAACTACAGATATAACTACAGAGATACAACTCACCTCTTATACATGAATCATCCCCGCATATGCTGCACAACAGCGGCTAATTCCCCCTCTCTTCCTGCCTCACAGGCATTTAGGTGGGCTCACTCAGAGGGAACAGTGGAAAGGTTTAAAAAAGGATAAACAAATTAAAGATGCAGCCAAATCAATAACTGCAGTGTGTTTAAGAGCCAGGTCACCATAACACAGCAAACAGAACTGGAGGTCAAATCTCCTTCTGACATCCAATAATTGCACAATCAATCCCATATAAGGGTATTTTTATAATATAGATGCAAGAATCTGGGCTAAACGAAAATATAAAGACAAAAAAAAAATCCTTCTAGATTTAGTTACTATTAAGTAGAGGTAATTAATTGCTTTAAAAGGACGTAGTATTTATATTAATATCTACTTAATCATGTACAGAGATTAATATACATTGTATTAAAACTTTTTATCCACCTGTGTGACATTCATTTCTGAATTTAGACCAGTTACGATTATATAGGGAATATAGGGAATATAGGGAATTTATATTTAAGTATTTGCTAAAAGCCAGAAAAAAAAACAGAAACCTTTTTTTTTTATTATTTTGTCAAATTCAAAAGTTTACATTTACTTTGATGGTAGAATTACATTTTTTATTTGCATGACTTGAGCCAACATCATTGTAATTCAATCAGCTTCTAACATAAGTTTGCCAGGATTTTGGCCGATTCCTCACAACAGAACTGGGCCAGGATTTTAGACCACTTTCTTACCCCATTATTTTTCAGCCTTTTCGTATACATTTTCTTTTGCATTTATAGTACCTACCCAAAATTATTGCCCTTTTATAAAATCATGTAGTAATCTGTAGGCAATCAGGAGGCGTTCTTAGGTTTATTACTCATTTGGAAGACTGGTTGTGTCCTGGTTTTAACTTTATGGCTGATTTCCTGCCTCACTATGTCAATATATTATTATTTCTATCAGGATGCCATTTATGCCATGAATAAACCTATCAGTAGACTAATAGAGTGTGTATTTTATGGTCCCATTATAATCTCAAGATTTTTTATCACAGAGGTTCAGTAGTCTTTAGAAGCCAGTGTGTCCTGGTAAATATAGCAGCTAAATAAGATTACAAAAAATAAAAACACAGAAAAAAAATGGGCCAAGATACCTTTGAGCCATTTCCCTCTTAACAGGTTTTAACAAGAATACAAGGTTTGACACACAATCTATCAAATATGGGTTGTTGAAGCAAACACAAGTTAAACAAGTACTTAATTCTTGTTAACAAGTCCATGAGCAAATATTGACCAGATTGACAAAAAAAAAAGGTTTGAGACAGACCTTGCATCTTTTTTTTTCCTGCAACATGTTTTTTACTAAGCCTTCAGATTTTCATGACAGGTCGAGTGGAAAATAAGCAGCCCCGATTATACATATTTTTGTGCATTTGCCCTTGAATAAAATTAAGACACCAGGAAACATAAAGTGCGGGTTGAGAAATAAAACAGCTGCTGTAAATGACCTAAATTACCCAAGGATAAGTCACTTATTGCAGTAAAGGAGCCAATTTTCACGTATCACATTTATTTTTCTAAAGAACATCCTGGGTTCTAATGCACATTTCAGAAACATTTTCCAACAGTTTTGTCAAGTGGTTTCAAACCTGACCTCAGCTATAGAAAAGGTCAACAGGTGAACAACAAGCTGATGTCACACATAACATCTAATGTGCACTAATAGACAGTGGTTTGAAAAAGAAAACTTCCTTATACATTTATATATTTTGCATATATGTATATATATAGACACTGCTAAAAAAAATAAAGGGAACACTTAAACACATGTCAATTAAATCAAACATCAGTGAAATCTGTCCACTTAGGAATCAACACTGATTTTAGTTTGAGTTTCACACCATTGTGCAAATAGACAAAAGGTGGAAATGACTGGTAATCAGCAGAACACACTCAATAAAGGATTGGTTCTGCAAACCACTTCTTAGTAGCTATGCTTTCTGCCTGATGTTTCGTCACTTTTGAATGTTGATATTCCTTTCACACCCATGGTAGCATGGGATGGACTCTCCAACCCATACAAGTGGCTAAAGCAGTGCAGCTCAACCAGGATAGAGCATCAATGTGAGCTGTGGCAAGTTTTGCAGTGTCTGTCAGCATAATGTCCACAGGCTGGAGGCGCCACCAGGAGACAGGCCAGGCCCAATGTAGAAAATCTGAAATGCCTCTTTTTATAATCATGATTAAACATATCTTCCTAGAAACTACATTCAAGTTCTTCCACTCATCAAAGTCCAGATTACCAGTTAGGGATATGCTTTATATTGTCAGGAATTTTTTAAATTATAAACTCCACCATCGTAACAGCAAATATTGAGGTCAAGATCTTTACTTTTTTTAATCTGTTGATCCATGACAGCAACAATATTAATATATACATATAATTTAAGGCAATTTTGTTTAAATTTGTGTCTCAACATGGTTAACCAACCTAGTCTGGTCATTAATAAGTAAATTTAGAGTTAGTATTTGCTTTTGCTTTGTTTTTATGCAATGATATACAGTCCATCAATAATTGACAGAAAAAAAAAACAAAGTCTTTTTTTAGTGCTTAACACCTTTTTAAAATCACGATAAGGACCTAAAGAACATGGGGACAAAAATTAGGTTTATATCACTCATCTCCAACTTTCATACCTCTAGAATGTAGTAATCATTTTAGACAGAACCTGTCTGACAAAATGGTCTAAAAGATCAAGAAGAAAAAAAAAAAAAAAAAATGTGAGCAATTTTATTCGAAGCCATCAATAAGTCTTGAAATGTAAAGTCATTTCAAAAACATTGGCATTCCAGAGAAAAGTAGTGAGAGCTGTTATCCAAGAAAGGTGAAAACGTGAACTTACCAAAGTTACTCCAAGAGCACATTAATAAATCATTCAGGGGGTCACGAGACAACCCGGAGCAACATCAAGGCAGCCGGGCTCACCTCTGTGTTTTTCTAACTTATCAAAAGAACAACACTGTGCAAATAGAATCCTCAGCAGAGTTTAAAGGTGAAAACCACTGCTGAATTAAAGAAAAATAAACCCCATCATCAATATTGGCCCCTTCCAGATCCAAAGTGCATCTGATCCCTAGGACTATTTAGTGGGCTGAAAAGGTGTGGTTTCTGTTGAAGCTACTGGAAAATGGAATGCTTTTCCAAAAATATTGTTGAGCATTGCAGTTAGGTTGTCTGGGTTTCGATTTAAGTCAAACTGGATTTGTCATTGTCCTGACAAAACCATGAACTCTGCTCTCAATAAATACTAGACTTATGAGGAATGCCTTCAAGCATTTAATCAACCACTGAATGGCTTCGGAGAGCAATAAAAAAGTCTGAAGTTCAATCCAAAACAACTTTGTCTCAAGCATTGGCCAAAATACCTCCTATAAAAGCATTATGAACATATACGGAAAATTATTGGATATTGGTAGTAATTAATCTTAGTACCCCTTTTAATGCATTTTAAATTTTGTTTTTATTTTTGTGACACTACCATCTTTTCTTGATTTCTGATGTTAAAAACCTGGGATGGACGTGTCAGGTCCTACACATGATAATAAACATTTAAACTGAAGACCTCTTTTCTTTGCATCCAAATAAAAATTTTGTTGCCTAGTAAAATTCTGCCAATAATTGACCATCTGCTAAAAAGTTTCAATCAACTCAAAGTTTAAAAAATGTTCTCCTCAAAAAATATAGGTAAATATTCAATGCAAAAGTTGATTCTGAATCCAAAATAAATAACAACCAGGCTTTGAATCAAAAATCACTCATTTTTATTTGGATTTGTTATTATTTTTTTATTTTTTTCAAAACAAAAGATGCACATTCCGCTCTTACATCATACCTACACCCATTGCTTCATGATTTATTCAGCCGAGAAAATACATAACAAAGTGCTAAATCAGTTAATCAATTTTCTTGTTTTGATGTATGAACACTGATGCTAACATTGATCATTTGTTGGAGGAATTAAAAAGAAGAAAGCACAAACACTATGGTGATCCATCCACCATCATTCCGATCTGCATGCAAAATATTCCTGTTTTTTGTTAAACTGATTAAGCGCTAAATTCCTTTTACCAAGACTATCTGCGTAAACATTTCAAATCAAGTGTAGGCATCCAAGATATGGGCATTTTTAACCAAAATGTAGATAAACAAACAATTATTGACAGCCTGAATTCTATTTAGAAAAAAACAATTTCTACCTAAAAACGAAGACATCTTAAACATGAGATGGCAGTGATATAAATGATCCAGACTGTTAATACTGTTCAATTTAAGTAAGACAGGTAAAGTCTTTAAGAACCTTTGATAACTTTGTTTGGTTATGGCTTAATGGAAGCACCTAATGATGATGCTTTTTACAGTAAAGTCCACTCATCCAAGTCTAATCCTAAGGAGTCTAATCTTGACGTCGGTTCTTCTCCAACTTCGGGCTTTGGAACTGAATAACAGCATACTTCCCATTGGTCATCCACGATGGGTCTTGAGAGGTCAGCTTCTCTCCTTGTCCCGGCTGCAGCCCGACCTGCACGTTGGCCTTCAGGGTTCTCAGGCTACAAAGTGCTGAAGGCTCAAAACCTCTCAGTGCAGTAGAGAAATCCACAGTATGGGGCCAGTCCCTGTCACCAGTCAGCTTCCTGTAGTTTAGATCCCCTTTAAATAGCACCAGGTCTGCTTCCTGCAGGGTTGCGTACAGGTCAGGGGCATCAGCAGCCATGTCGCAGAACTCATGGGGCTGTGTCCAGAAAGGATGGTCGTGATAGCACCACAAACCCTCTTTGAGGTAGCTCTGCCACTGGAAGCCACTCTTACACATCCACTTGTGATTGGCTGCCATGGTCTGTCGGATGGTCCATTGAAAGTCATTAGCTGTGACATCAGAGACGAACCACGGGAAGCATTTACCATGAAAATGAACTTGACGTGCGAGGCCTGATGACACCAGGAAATCCGCAAGGACCAAGTCAGTGATTAGCTCAAAGCCAGCATTGTCTAGCACAATGTCAACTCTGTCTGCTGTTTTTTTGCCGGATCCTTCGGACCTTCTACAGGAATTAAGAGTCAACCATACCATGTTGGAGTCGTCCACCAAGATAAAAGACTGTAAGCTGTTGAGGGAATCTATGGGACTGGCCTTCTGGGAATTCTTTTGACCAGCAGAGATGGAAAGATCACATCTATTCCCCCAGAGGGAAACCTGCAAGAAAATTCAAAAATGGAAAAATTAAAAACAAGAACGTTTTACCTTTGCTTTTATAAAGTATTCAGACATCCAACTAGGCGACATCTGCATGGCAGAGTAACACCTAGTCTAACAATCAAATATTAACACAAATTTCTCCCTTTTTTAAATGATTTACAAGGTAAATATTTATTTAATCAAAATAAAGGAAAATGTTTTGATGAGAAACAAGTAAGAAAAAAAAGCAGGGTGAGCAAAAAATGTTCTTTATGATGATGTTTTTTCTAGAACATTTATAAATCACAAGATGAATATGCATGTATACATTTTTTTGCTGTGCTTTGCACAAATACTAGTCCTCATTACTCATTGGCGGTTGAATGAGTTTAGACATCAAGATGTGAAAATGCATCAATATATAGAACCTTTCCATTAAATACCACTTGAATAAAGCTCTACTTCTTTGGCAGTGGGCAACCCTGAGAAGCGCATGTGATATATTAGTCATCACTGGGGTTGTTGTCACAGTATTTCAGACTCGATATCAACACCCAGAGAAATATTTGATACTATAAACCATTTTCATTTCAGTGGGGATAAACACATAACTAATAATAAACAACATATATATATATATATATATATATATATATATATATATATATATATATATATATATATATATATATATATATATATATATATATATATATATATATATATATATATATATATATATATATATAACATGATTTCGGAGTAGAATCAAAAGTTCTACTGAATAAATGTACAAATACTTACAAAATAAATATAACAAGTTTTGACAATATTTTAAAGGTAATAGTAAAAGGTTTAACTCCTCCAAGCCAGTAAGTAGTGCTCTCATGCTTGCCCAGTCTCGCTCTAACCCACAGTTGTACCAGCTTGTTGCCAGGTCTGCCATTTTTTACATTTAACCGGTCCATGAAAATGGCAACCTTCGCATGGCTTCTGAGCCCCTTTGCGTCAATCAGTTGGCACCCTTGCTAAAAAGTGTAACTGGTGTCCACCCTTGCTTTGCTTGTTTTTTAGCTTGAAGCTGAGAAATGTAAAGCAGAAAAGAAGCCAGTTCTCATCTTTAAAGCCCAACTGCCAATGCCTGAGCTCAGTCTCACAATCTCACTTTGAACACCAATTCCTCTTGGTGCAAAAATCCTTTCATTTCAATGTTGGCATGGTAACCATAGGTAAATATTTATATATTTTGGAACCATTAAAAAAAATTTTTATTAAAATGAACACCTTTATTCTACACCACTCTAGATTTTATGTGGATGTGTTGATGCATTTTTTTTATTTTTATAGGACAAGTCCTAAAAGCTATGACCATTAAGGTCATTTCAGGCATTGTTTTTATGTGCAAATAATCCAGAAATCTAAAATTGCAAAAATATGCAAACAACACTTTTTTTTTTAGCATCGATGCCATGCCAAAGTAGTTGTATCCCGATAAACCTTTGGAATATTTAGATTTTTCCACGTATCAATTTTGACCTAGGTATTACAGATAAAAATACAAGCACAAGTTAACCAGAAGAATCTTCACCAACTAGATAGTTTCAAGAGTTGAATGTACTGACCTGAAGTAGTTTGTTGAAACATTCAGACAGTTGGTTCTCTGACAGCGTCTCCATGCGCTTTTGGATGTCTCCCAGATAAGTACATAAAGCCATCACAGCCTGCTGAGACTCAAAAAAGCTTTCGGTCTTCCCCTCATTAAAGACGTCAAAGTGGTTAATCGGAGGACTGAAATAAACAAGAAAACCAAAGTATAATTAATCCTAGATGGAAACAAAAAATTAGTTAAACATGCAATATTGCACTAAATCAATAGAAGCCTTTTTGATAATAACACATAAATAAAAAGTTCAAAAATGCATTTGATTTAATTTGTCCTTGATTTTATTTTTCTTTACTATAAAAGCTAAACTTTCTGTGACTCTTGTTTCTCTTGTTCGGATCTTATAGCCTCTAGACTTGTAATCGTGTATGGTTTAAGTGATATATGAACCTGTATGCTTTCGTTGCCTTTTGATTTGCTGCTGACTGACCCAAACTTCCCTATTAATGAAACAATACATGACATCTCATTGTATTCTATTCTGTATTAAATACAATAATTTTTTTTCATACATACCTTCATATACATCTATATCAGTTCATCTGTATATTTCTCTCATATTTATAATAAGAATTTACAATTAATCAAGCATCTTCTAAACTATAGTAGTCATTTGGTTTCATCAATTGTTATTTATTGTCTACACATGAATAAATATTTTATTCAAAACTATTTAACAGATGCTGCAGTAGCTGGATTTTAATGTTATTTTTTAAAGGCGCATTTTTAAGTTTACTTTTTCATTGCATGTTGCCATGTTTTGATGTTTTTTTCAGCATGTCAGCTCTTTTTTATATGAAGTCATGCACCTAGGTTTAACACTTTACAAATGATTGAATACATTTTTTGATGAAGTCAAAAAAACGCTGTGTAATTCAGTGGGAAAATGTTAACTATAACAGCTTACAACTGGAGCTTTACCCAATTTTATTTAATTGTTTCTATATATTTATCTTGATTTACTACCAACTCCTGTTTGTGCCTGCTGAGTTAAACCATATTTCATGAAAACACAGATTATCTTTTTATGCCATGACAAATTTAGCTTGAGGAAATAACTCTGATTCATTATCAAATTATACTGAGGCATTGACTTGGTCTCTTTTGTGCTAAATCTGGCTACTTTGCAGCAGCAACAGTGTTACTTTTTCATGGTAAATGATTTGATCATTTCAATATGCTGTAATTAGGATTTTAAGTTCCACTAGTTAGAAATGTAAATCTTGTTATCTGCCTTCATATATTTGGTTATCTTGACGCTAGAACTTAAGTTACCTTGTTGATATAACATGTTCTGAAATCCAAAATAGTTTTACAAAAGACATCTCCTCTCCAATTAGACCAAGTTAAGTCCCCCTTCAGAAACTGGGCCACAGTTCATGTTAAGACACTGGCAGGGTAATGTTACTCCAAGTGGCGAAGCCAGTTGGAAACCCTTCGGCTGGATTGAAATGATTACTTGAATCCTAAATCTACAAATATGAACACATTTCCTTTAAAACAAAAGGGTTACACAGGTGATTCTACTTTTAAGTTTTTTCCTTAATGCTGGATTCTGTTTTTTTTTTTTTTAACTTAATGAGGTTTTAAGCAATCAAAATGCATCATTTGATATGCACCAATGATTAGACCAGAGAACAGTATTAAGGAACTGACAATTGCATCATACCCATTTATTGACTTGCATTTTAATAAGTGAGATAAGAGATAATTAATAAGAGATAATTTTCAGAATACTGTGTAGCATAGGTAAACTTCACTCACTTGAGCCATATTGCTTCTTGTATCCTTCTGTACATGTAGCACTCCACATAGAGCCAGGGAGACTTGAACCAGCTAACAGGCTCCTGGTCCCCCAGCTGGTTCTGCTGTCTCTGCATGTACTGGTTCCAGGACTCAGTGTCTGGCAAGTCATCCTTCAATTCCAGTAGCGGCTTATCGGTTAGCATCTCATTCCTCAGTTTTGACAGCAGAGAAATCGCCTGTTTCTCTGCACTGATCCCCTCCTTTTTAAAGGACAATTAAATTTAACTTCTGATTTCAACAGTTTTTTGTGTTTTTTTATATATTTAGGTATACATCTCTCAAGTCTGAATAAAAGCATTTCTTACCTCTCCATGTTCCTCAAAAAACTTGTTTTTGTTGCGGTGTATTGTGTCTATAACTTTTGTCAAAATAGTTGGCATTCTGTCTCTTATAGTCAAATAAGCAAATGACCTATAGCAAAGAAAATAAAAAGGTACAAGTTAATCACAACATCTTAATGTCAAGTTCTAGAGGAGCCATTCATAGTCCAGTGCATTTACTCTCCTCTAATCCATTCTAATCTAAAACCTAAAGCATTTAGGATAGCCAAAAGTTGGTCACATTTATTACTATTTTAGACTAATGGTAGAATATATAAAACAGCTTTATAAATATATTATATAAATCTGTATTTAATTTGTAAACAGTTGAATCTAAACTAAGGAACTAGATTTTTAAAAAGCTATTTTAAAGGCTTACATGGTAGAAAACAACACAATCTAAACATATCAAATCATAACACATTTTGTTTAGCAAAAGATAAATTTAAACTATAAAAACAATAATTTAAAAAAGTGAGATTTTCAAGATTTATTTACAGATGCATGAAGTATAGCCTAAAAAGCTCTGACTGCAGCCAAGTGTGGGCAATTATCATCTGAGGAAGCCAGAGCCTTTTATTCAGTAGTATGGAAAGGACAACATGAATACTTACTCTAAAACTATGTTCTACTTCTATAATACATGAGTCCATTCTGTGTTGAAACGGAATAAAATAAATGTGCTGTTTTTTCAGTAAGCACAAGCAGAAATGTATTAGCATTTAGCTAACGCTACTAAATTAGATTTTTCTGCAATAAAACAACTCGCTCTAATGTTTCATTTTAGTTTCCCACATTATAAAACACACGAAAAAGTCATCAACTTTGCTGACAACATACCCTATCACTTTGGCAGACAGTGAAGGGGAGACTCCGGATGCAGCTTTAGCCGCCGCCATTGTTGTTGCAGAGGCAGCCGATTCAAATTCAAACTTTATTAACAACAGGACGGAAACAGTTACTAGCTGAAACTTGTCGACAACTTGCTTTTGTTTTGTATGTTTGTTTTTTTGTTTGTTTGTGTTGTATTGTTGAAATAACCCATGAAAGCACTGAGCATTACCCATTTCCTATTTTTACAACAAATATTTATTGTACATAATTATTGCTGGAGTTCAGTATTCAGTTTTTTCTCTCCTTTAAATTAGTTGTAATGCCGCCATCTAGCGGTACAAATGTAGACTGACGCGAACACTTCCTTAAAGGCGATGTTGCTCTTTCATTCAGGTTTGAGTTTTCCATTTAAACGATCTTATTAGCTTACTTCGGCTTTCGCGCTGCTGTCTCTTTATCGGACTTCTCGCCATACTACGCATGTTAGTTGTGCAGCGCTTCGCCGGACCGGAGCATCCCGGGTTGCCCGTGGCTACAGTTGTCATGGAGATATTGATTCGCCCTTTCAGAACAGGCCAGAATTTGAAGCCCCCTGAGGTCAAATTAATGAATGCCAACTGCCGTTAAACTCTAAAGAAGGGGAACCCGACGCCCCCTCAATTACCCCCACCACTACCACTCCCTCGAGCTCTTTGGCGGGAAAATGGGAGGGTTTCAAAGGCTATCTGTTAAGGAATAAATTGTTCTTTAAGAAATTTTCAGTTAAAGAGCCAAAAAATATTAATTGGGGTAACAGGAATGTGTAAGATAAACATAATGTCGAATGTGTGAGTACAGTTATATTTTGGTGTAATTCTTTGTATAGGCCTAGCAAACTTTGTTGTTTTTTTTGTTTTGTTTGTTTTTTAAAGAGAAAAAAAGGATGCTATTATGCCTGTGGTGATAAAAACAGGTACATTAGGTGACCTGTAACAGAGAATGAAAATGAAAGCAAAAGGGTGTTGTGGGGATTCTGGGTTTAGATACAGGATTAAGCTTCCTCCAAATTTGAAGGACATACCCAACTGACTGGTCACATTTAGCAGGCTGCAAAGATGCATCCATTAATCCTAGCTGTGTTTCCCCCCCTCTTTTAGATCACTATAGGAACAAGGCAGTCCGTCGTCAGGATGCTGGGGTCCCTGAAAGCAGGAGTCCAGCTGCGTCCACCTCCGGTGTTCATCCACCGAGGGCCTCCCATCCCCCCAGCCGGGGCCCTGCCTGGCCGGATCTGTTTTTCTAAACCGAGAGAGGAGTGACTCACCACTCCGGTTTTAAAACAGGCCAAGGACGAGGGGGAGGGCAGCAGCAAACGTTAAAAGGCCCTGTTTAAACAGGCCGCCCTCAGCTCAGCACAGATGCACCACGACTGCTGTTTTTGTTTTTTCCTTTTGCTGTCTGGAAAATTGTGCACTAGCACAACTGAGGCATAAACTGTTTATTGCAGAATTGTGCTGTCGATTTAAAAATTGATTACAGCAAGGCAAATCAGTTTAACAGGGATCAGCGAAGGGGTAGTCATGTGGAGGTCCAGTGAAGGTCCATCTTTCCTATAAGAGCTGCTCTGAGAAAGAGACAGGAGGAATTACTAAAGATGGCCCATGTAGACAAGAAACTAGTGATCACAACATATTGATCTTTGTGAAAAAATAGTGAGGTGACCCAGAGATAACAGTTTATCTGCTTCTTTCAATGAACCACTGTTGGCCTTTCAGAAAGGAAACAAGCTTTTGTTTGGCTGTTCTTTCCCTCTTTCACCTCTTTTAAGTGTTTCTGATCTGTTTTTTTCCAGCTTTATATATATATGGGAGTTTGTGGGTGTGGTTATATTGTTCTTTTTACATTAACAGCTGTAAAGATCCTTAAAAGTTCTGCTTCACAGACTTTTACCCCCCTCCTATATCAGCCATTTCTATTTACTTATAGACTCCGCCCAACCTCCTCCTGCAGAGCTTGCTTTTTCTCATAGCTGATCTTGGCCTGGTCCTATTCCTATTAGGTAGAAATGCTTTAAAGGTCTGAAAAAAAAATTGTTTACCCAGTGACAGCCTCAGCCTACTTACTCATGACAGCATCTGATGGCAAAATATTGACATAAATCCAAAGTGCAGTTGTGAGAAGGTCCACCTACACTTCCTGTGCCTCGGAATAGGCTACATGTGTGGTTTATCTGAAACTCTCTTCTCTGACACTCCTTTCCTCTACTGAAACTCTTTGCGGTGAAAAGGTGAAATTTTCACCGGGTCTGTCATTTTACCGTTTACAGTAGTAGTTTTATTGCTTAATATTTGCTCTCAGATTTTATGGACTTTAGCTGGCCCGGTCTAGCCAGGGACAGTGCTAGATGGGGGGCCAGGGGTGGCTATGGCCAATCTTAGCCAATCATTGGCCACCAATGCCAGGTGATCCCATGTGGACAAATCTTTTATTATAATAATTTATATATTACAATGAAATGACAACAAACATATTGTTAATTGCTCACCTCAATATACAACATTAAAGATGAATTATACAGAGTGCATGCTCTTTTCAGAGCTAGATTTAGAGTTTTATGGCGTGAAAAGAAAATTATATCTCTTCAAGTCATCTAGGGGTCTTTAGCAGAATCTGAGATGTTATCCCCAGAACTTAAAGTTGAGATTGTCCAGTAAATATTTCATTTAGATAGCTTTGATGTGTAAATATATCTTCATATATTTATGAGCAAGGGCTTTCAGATCTACTTTGCCTTTATTTGGAAAATATGGATGTAGTGCTTGTTCCTTTTCTGGTTGAAACAGTGTAGATTAATCATGAAGTTCTGGCGCACATCCTCTTTTGGGCATATTGGTTCCTTCCTGACCACAACTATCACACGTTTTTGGCTACGCCTCTGGTTCTAGCATAAATTTGCGTTCAACTAAACTAGTGTGACACCAATACCGATACCAGTATTGGGTGGGGTCCCGATCCAGCACTAAAATGGTGCCATCAGTATCGGCGAGTAACAACAACTGGGGCACCAATACCATTTTGAGAGCCAGAAGTCTATTCAACTATTGTCACCCATTCCAGGTAGGCAATAAAAAGTTCTACTGGATTCATTTTGTTTTAGTCTTTTTCCTGCTTCACAAAGGAAGGCAGCAGCTTGACGAAGCTATGATGGCAATTATTTTACATCCCAGTAGTATCCAGTTCTTCATATATACACACACATCAATTTCAAGCAGAAGGTATCGGTATCGGCCAATACTGCACAGCCAGGTATCGGGGCCAAAAAATGGCATCGGTGCAACACTAATCTAAACCATATTATGTAGCTCTGGCTTTAGGTTTAGGGTCGTCGTTCAACAGTGGTAAATCTAGAAAAAAATTACATGGGGGGCAAAGGAGGCACAAAATGCCTTGGCAGGGTAGTTATGCTGGACCTCTTTTTTGACATAAGTCACTATTTGAAAGTTGAACATCAAAACACTTTAAAACTGTCATTGTGTCATTTTCTCTTCTTTGAAATAAAAGACAAATTTAAAGTATAGGCTAGCTGAAAAGGATTTTTTTCCTAAACATGAATAAAATTAATTAATACTGAAGGTAAATACAGAAAAAAGAGCTTAAAACTGATTTTCGCCTTGAAAATTGCTGTATCGGGCAGTAAAACTCACTAAAAAGATTCAAATCTAATTTCTATGTACTGGAATTTATATAGAGAATAAATACAGAGGTGGTCCAATAGGATAGGCTGGATTTGCTGACTTTGTGGCTTCCTTTTCTCCTTCATCAGTTTTCTTTCTCTCTCTCTGACTCTGAAATCTTCTCATCAGCACTTATACTAACCTACTCTTTCTCATCCTTACTCATTTATAATTTTGTATGTTTTTGAATTAATTTATTATTTACATCTCTGCTTCTGCCTCCTTGAACCCCAGTCGAAGATGGCCACTCACACTGAGCCTGATTCTGCTGGAGGTTTCTTCTTGTTCAAAGGGAGTTTTTCCTCTCCACTGTTGCTACAAGCATGCTTGGTGTGAGGGATGCCTTTAAATCAATGAGTCGATGCAATCAACTGGTTTTCCTTAGATAGAAAACTTATAATTAATTTCACTATATGATCTGGTTGAATTGTCTCTGTAAAGGGCCTTGAGATGAGATGTGTTGTGAATTGGCGCTATATAAATAAAATCAATTGAATTGAATTTATCCAGCGGTTCCACTTTCAGTGGCCTCCTTCACCTGTGATCTTCCTGGTCATTTGATCCTCCGTCTTTACTTAAATTATTAAGCTGAACCAAATAGAAATTTCTTCACTCTTGAATTCCCTTTTCATTATGCTCTGCAATGTGCAAGCATCAAGATTTTGGCGAAATTAGCCCATTTAAAATGATAGTATATCCCAATATGAAAAAATAAATTATTTTGTATTATTGATACACGTCAAACTAACAGTTGTAGTTAGAAATCTTGTTGTGGTGGCAGTAAATGTATAATTTTATATTATATATATATAGTAAAAAAGTCTCTTAATAGTTTTTTATTCCCAGGATTTCCCTAAACGTATCTCTTTTAACTCTGTTAACTGGCTTCACTGTCCCTGCTATCTGATCAAAACATCTTCTTACACATATGTATTTATTTATTAAATCCACCACCTGTCTGAGCTTTATGCTGTTTTTCCTCAACACTGTGCTTTCTAACAAACCTATAATGACATTAGAAAACAGCTGGGTTTGGTTTATGTTTACATTAAAAAAGAAGAATCTTGGCTTTACTAAAGAGGAATAAATGTAATGTAGGTACAAATGCACATAACACTATTAAGATTGTCATGTCAAACATTTTGAAACCCAGATGTAATTTGCCTTTATAATTTTATAGTTTGTGTTGGTCCCCCACACAATATGTCAGTGAGGGATATAAAAATTCTTAGTAGTAACATGATAAAATGGAAAAAAGCCAAATGGTATGAATACTTTCACTAGACTGAGTCAAAAAACTACTTTTTGTTTGTTAACTTAGTTTACATTTTGAAATGGAAAATAGTTGAAAATCTGCCCTATTTCAAATTATCTTCCAGGTAGAAATTTTAATGGTTTTATTTCAAGAATCAGGAATTGCTGATGTTCTGAAGGTGAACACAAGTGTTAATTCAAAAAGAAAATAAAAAGCATAATCACTACTGTATGAGGATTTAACTGCAGTGAAATATTAAGATGGGCCGTCTGGCCCCAGTTAGAACCAATGGCCCCTAACTATTTAGATTTAGATTTTTTTTTTTTTAGATTGAACTTTATTGTCATTACACAGGTACAAGGCAACAAAATGCAGTTTAGCTCTAACCAGAAGTGCAATAGCAGCAAGTGCAGGATAAATAATGGTCCCATAAATACAGGACATGGGTTTCTACTGAATAGATATAGAGATGAATACCATTATAAACAGAATTTTATTAATAGATTTGTCCTATGAATATGATATGATATATGAAAATAATATATAGATAAATATTTAGCCAAAACTAAATATAGTTAACATCACTTATTGAGTGCTTGCAAATAAAGCAATCTTTCATGGTTTAAAAAGTTAATTTTGTTAACTTTTTTGTAACTTACTAACACGTTTCTTGAAAAATGCACTTCATCAACAAACCAGATGCTTAGCCCCCCAAATATTTTTCTTTTTATTTTATTGATTGATCTGGCACTACAACTCACAATCCAAGAGCAAAATGTTGTGTCCAAATCTGTGTGTGAATCATGAAAAAAAAAAATCAACAGCAACACTTTTTGGTGAAACAGAAACATTCTTTAAAATACCTTTACCGTGCATAAGTAAACAAATTAACGGATGGATTAATCTGCAACAGATTAAAGTAGGGATTGGGTGACTTTGTAAAACCAGTGTGAAATATGATGCATAATGATTTTACCTGTTAAAAGTACTTTTCCCAATAAAAAGTCTAGATTATCCAAAAATGTAAAATGAGAGCAACTTTTAATCATATTGTTCATAGTTTTTATGTATCTTGATCTGTTTGTCTTTTCCTTGTCAATGATGATCAGTTTACTTTGATCAGTAATTCTGATTTGATGTGATTTATAAATAAAACAGCATTGGTAAAAAGGTGTTATGATTCGGCTCCTAGATCAGAACTTCAGCTTTAACTGTCTAATAATTAATTCATATTGTTTAATACGGTTTAAAGGCTAAATCCCATGTGCTCTGATTGGATGGTAATAAGAGGTTTTTAAACAGTTACTGTATAATATTACTGGGTTGTTATTAAATCAAATCAGATGTGAAAATAAGTAAAATCAGCAATTTGTACCAAAAAAAACAACTGAATTTTTATTCATTTATCATCTACTAAAATTTGAGATAATGGGAAAACTATTAATCTAAAAATAAATAAATAATAAATTAAATTTAAAAAACTGAGTTGAAAATGTTCTAGTGTGATTTACATAACTAAGTACCTTTTTATGTTCAGTGCATCTAAAAAAATAAGTATTATAAGTAGAAAATGTGGGGGTTTTTTAAAAGAAGGAAATGATCTGATATAGTTGAGTATATTCTGCTTTTTTTTATTCCCATAGGCAGGGAAGTAGCGGTTATATCTCGCCGGCTGTCAGACAGAAAGAAGAGAAGAAAAGCAGAGCTTGGTGTCGCGACGGTTACACAGTGCGGGAAATAAACGTTAACTCATCTGCCCCATCCTCAACGGATTTTTTTTTCTTTACAACGGCCACTTTTCCCTTTTATCTCCCCCCTCTCTCTCTCTGACTGTTTTTCTTCTTACTCCCCACTCGCAAGTCATGTGACCGTAACGTAAAACCCCTAACCGGAAAACACCGACGGACGACCCTCCACCGCCAACGAATGCTGCGTTTACAAGGAATCCAGTCGAAGCTGCAGCGAGCGCAGAGAGGACGGACGGAGAGCTCTCCGGTAGCAAACAAACAAGGGGCGATACGGAGAAACTCCGGTGTTTTCAGCAGAGCGCAGGTACGGCAGCCCATTAGTATATTCACACACGTTCGTTTTAGCTAACGCTTTAATTATTTGCGGTTGTTTGTTCAGGCTAACAGTAATTGTCACGGGGGGAAGTTAAAAGAAACGCGTTCGTGACCAGCCCCATCCCCCTTGCGTCTCGCGCTGTCTCTTCCTACGTGCGCGCGCGCGCGTGCGGAATATGTGTTTGACCGTTTTCTCGCGCTAGCAACCGAGGGAGTCCGACGGAGCCCGCTTTTTAACATTCTCCCCTTCCTCGTATGATTCTCTCGATATGTTTACGTTTTCCCTACACAACAGTTTTATTCATGCGTCATGTTTATCTTTCTAACGCACTTCCCTCTCCGGCGGTTCACTGTGTTTTCAGGACGTCTCACTACGGAAGCGACGGTTCCACGTGTCTACATCACAGCAGGGGCGGTGCTAGATCTTTACAAACAAGTTGGTAAAGGCATGGCTTTGTGGTTCCTTAAACTAGTGTAATTTATGATAGTGTTTACTATCATAAGACTTTATATTTTCAAACTCAGGGTTTTATCATCCATTGCTGTAATAAAGTTAACATTTTTACTTTATGCTCATCATGATTGTGTTAATGAGTTATTACCTATATGTTAAAGGATAAGGATAGATAATCGATAGAAAGTATTGCACAGTATCATTTGTGTTTTTTTTTTCATCTTAAGTCTACCAGCTTGATTCATATTTTAGAGGAGTTTAAATGAATCAATATTCAGTTGTTTGAATACAAAAAAAACAGATTCCCTTTTTATTAAATGCACCAAAACTAAGAACTTACACGCTTTTCAATTAATGTGGAATATATATAGTAATCAACCGCTTATATAGATCAAAAGGCTTGAGACAGAATCATTTGAATACAAATGCTGTTTAAATTATTAATTTATAGTAATCAAAAAATCCGCTTATAGTGTTCATTTTTGGCCATTTTAGGAATGTAAACATGTGCAAAAATAATTTCAGAGGTACAAGAGCACTTTGGTGCGGGTACCAGTGATGTGAGGAGGAGGATGATGAAGAGGAGATTGTTGTCCCCTTCCAGAGCTGGGATGAGGAATGTAGTTTGCATTTTAAAGACTGATCTCTTGCATGTTGCTTTCAAAAACTTTGACCTTTTACATCATTTTGTAAAAGAAGTAAACTCGGTGTTGGACAACACTCTGATCCAGGGAACCGTGGTTAGATATGTGAAGTGATTTCTTAATGCGGCGCGGCAGATCCGCAACACGAAACAGACGTAGGCTTAGGGCTGGGCGATAATTCAATAACGATATATATCGATCGATAGACGTGTGGCGCAATAGAAAAAAATAGGCTCGATAAAAGTTCGATAAAAAAACACAGTTTTCCTTCCTTCTCATTGCAGCCTAGCATGTAGGTTTATGCTAGTCACTCCTTCCTCCCAACCAATTACAATCGCGGACCCAGGCACGCGGTCACAAAGCGCCACCCTCTCAAACCACAGCACAGAGCACATGAAGATGTCGCAGCAGGAGAGGCAGAGGAAATTGTTCCAAAGAAGGGTTTTTGTAGTTCGCCAGATTGGAAGTAATTCGGTCATGGCAAGTCGGACAAAAAACAAACCACAGTCATTTGTAAAATGTGTAGGGAACCAGTGAAAACCAAGTCTGATAACGCAACCAACTTTTTTTTTTAAATCATCTCAGCCGCTCACAGCCGCAGGAGTACGAGCTGTGTAGGCCCCGGCGCGGCTCTCCTCCGAGGAATCTTCGGGAAAATATATATATTAAGTTCTGGGCAGTTTCCCACGTAGTTCTAACAATTGAGAGAAAAATGCTGAGGGGCCAGCAACTTCAACGTACTAACTCAGGTTAAAGCAGGAAACTAAGCTGAACCAGGTTCAGCTTAGTCCATTTATTTGTTATATTTATTTTGGTCACTATAGTTTATTCTTTGTAAGTATTTAATAACATAACTCAGGTCTCTTAAGTTATTTTTCTTTAAAACAATTCTGTTATGGTTAAAAAAGTTGGTTAAATAAATTAATTGGAAGTCTGTGTTTGTGTTCTTTATTAAAATTAAATCATTTAGCAATATAATAAAATGTCCAGGCAGAGCTGCACATAAAATATGGTTTCAAATCTTTTCAATAATTATTGATATCGATCAATATGCATTTTTTTTTTATCGATAAGCTTTTTTTCTATATCGCCCAGCCCTACGTAGGCTAGCTTTAATTTTCTGTACCCTATGCAGTTACCTTCTACGTTGTTGTTCTATGAAACCGTTTGTTTCAAAAATGCACCGGCGGCACAGCAGAGCCGACGGGCAGAACATAATAAGTTACATAGCCTAACAGAGTTATTTCTGCGCCCAGCGCAGTATACTGTAATTAAGCTTGCATGGTTATGTAATAATATTCAGTAAATGCGGAAGCTATCCGTTTAATTTCATTTTTCTCACTGAAAAACCAGACAAATGGCAATTAGATTATATCCTGCATAAAAAATAAGTGAAATAACGGTAATTCAGTTTTACTAATCAACCACTTATAGTGTTCAAATTGGCTCTGGACCAACGTGACCACTATAAGCGGATTCCACTGTATTTATACTAAAACAAGCAGCATATACTTTGTTACACTGATTTTAAGGTTAATAAAAAAGAACAGATAAAAGTCAGGAATTAATCTTTTGATTCTTAAATTTGGATCATCTGGATTTACTTAATTTCCTTTTGAACTTAAATTTCCTACCTAGTTAATGGCAAAGACTAGGGAGATAGACTCTCTTTGTGCATCCAACTCTTTATTTTACAGATTGAGAAGCCATGGGGTGACAGCGTTTGTTTGATTACACTGGTTTTCTTTCATATACAGTAAATTTCTGTTGTTGTAGTTTTACTATGGATACAGATCTATAAATATTGGTTATGAGCCAGAATAACCATTCGCTGGTAGATGTTTCATTTCACAGTTTTAGTTTATTTTGTTGCCATTGATGCAGGACTTTATTCAGCTGCAATTTCATGGGTCTGGCAGGAAGAGAGATGCATTTACAAAGTAAAACACATCTGCTTTGGGGGAAAATACCAAAATAAATTCTGTTAATCACACGAGAAAACAGTCAGAGTATATATAGCAAGTGGGATAGACCTGTGGAAAAACAGTCAATGAAACATTATAAAAAGAAGAATACTTTAACCATGATAGGAGTTCGGGAAGACAGAAAACCTCTTTTAGCCTCGCAAAAACAACGAGGGACAGAAAGTGCAGTGCAATCTCCTTAAAAAAGGACTTCAGGAGAACAGAAAGGGATATATTAAAATAGTGATCATCTTTGAGCCTCACAAAAAAAATAACATGGGGCAGACAGAGTAGTTAAGCAAAGTTCTCTTCTTTATGAAAAAAAATCGTGATCAATCGGATCGTAGATTTAGAAGTCGTACGCAACTTTAGGAAAGTCTGAAATAAAAATGTGGACCACTCTTCTTGGTCCTTGGTTACCATCTATGGGCGTCTTCAAGTGACCTGCTCATCTGTTTAAGCAATTTTGTGCAAGTTAAAACACCATGTTTGGTCATTATACTCTTTAGAAACAAGCCTTGTTCAACGTTTAGAAGATAAATGTGTGTTTTGGTGAATTTTGTCTATCAACTGCAGAATCCAATCAACAGTTTTATTATCCCCAGGTAGCCTAGTAAACTAGCCCCACCCGCCAGCGGCCAAAATCATTTTTGCCTGCGAGTGGTCTAGCATCAATCTCTCAACCCCAGGCCCTAGAAGTGGCGCGCCAATCACAAATGTCTCATTCACGGGGCCAGACTAAATTATACATTTAATCTCACATTAGGCTGGTTTATCAGGCTAATCCCCAGGGAACCATGGGCTGAAAGGCCAATCAGTGAGGAGGAAGTTACCACTCCAAAAGCAACATAAAAGGTCCGATTGTATTTTTGCTAATGCGCTAGCACCACACTGTAGCACGTTTTCCCGTGGTTTGATGAAATTACACCAAAGGCTGTAAAAAAAAAAAACTTCAGTTTGTTTTTTACAGCCTTTATCAAATTAAACTTGAGTTTAGCGAGTAGATATTCATTTACTTCAAGGTTTGTCAGTGTTTTGATTAAATGCCTGCCATTAAATACCAGTTTCTGCTGCTGGTACTGAAGAACCAGTTTGATTTTTCAGAAAGCTTGAAATCACATCTTAACATTGGATGTTGTTCACTAAATGGCTTCCTCCAGTCTTTTATTTTTAACATCTTTAAAGAAACACAGCATAGTTAGCTGAACTACAGAAATCCGGCTGTTTTAATCTCTCCAGCCGTTGTCCAAAATGCCCTTTTAAACAGCAGATGGTGTTTCTGAGCATCCTTTACTCCGTGACATTCATTTCTGATCTCTGGCCTTGAAACCGGTCCCTGATTCAGGCTGTTTTCTCCTCAGGCCAATTAAAAAGCCTAGAAATACATTCTTGATAATGTTATTTAAGTTATGCTTAATTTCAATTCCCGTCAAGTGAGAATGGTATTAAAGTCAAGGTGTACAGTTTAATTTTATCGTATAACAGCCTGCTTTAGAGATATATTTGTTATGAGAAAATGGTGTGACCTGGAGGCAAAAGATACACTACCCAAACACCTGCCATAGAGAATGAAGTCATGGCCGAATTGGTACATTAATTTGAACAGTATCCTCTATTATCTTATGAAACCGTACGCGTTCTGTCCCTTTATGCCATCCTTTACAGAGGCATTAGGTAAAAACTAGGGAATCAGTTGGACATTTAGGAAAACGGCTTATAAATATATTATTAACACATCTAGCCACTAAGCAATTTGCTTTAAAACATAAAGCACAGATTTAATCAGTGTTAAGAAGCTCAGTTAATCTGATTTACAAATTAATTATGAAGACTGCATTTTTTCTTCCCTTTTGCTTTGTTGAATTTAATTTTAGTAGGTGAAATGTAAATACACCTGAGTTGACTTTTAAGTCGAGCAGAACTAGTTTTTAGCCTCTGTAGTTTGTGTTTTTGTAGAAATCCAAGATGTTTTACATAAAGGATTAGAAGACTGTTTTCTGGATGTGAGGATTTTCTGAGATTTCTGATCACTGACAATCAGTACTGATGAAGTACCAGTTGTGTCTCCCTCCAGACTGTGTGAGAAAGTATTGGTGGAAGGAGAGTGACCCTTCCCATGGGCTGTTTTCATACTTCTCTGTAAGGGGGTAGAACCGGCTCTGCCTTGGAATGTGTGTCGACACCCATAGCCCTGATCATGTGATGGCCTGAAGCCCCCTGAGTCCTTTGGTGACCTTTAGGGTCAACAAAGCGCATCTCATTGGTCAGCATAATGCAGGGAGCCCCTAAATGTATTTTAAGGCTGGGTTTGAATGACTTGTGCTCATAAAGACAATTTACTTTAAATCTTAAAGTTTTTATGGGTTTAAAATTTCATAGATTATATATTTAAAGAATGTTTTTAGTTTTCATTGGTAAAAATGATAAAAGATGGAACGATATTTTCACCAATATTGTCTTTTTTTCTTTTTCTGTATTGGCCGATATATGCATGTGTTCAGTGATTTATTTGTGCATTTAGCCGCCATGCCCACAGATCACATTAAGCCAATGCATTGCTACTTCCTCCATTTGCTATCTATTGGCAAT
This sequence comes from Cyprinodon diabolis, assembly GCA_030533445.1. Lineage (NCBI taxonomy): Eukaryota > Metazoa > Chordata > Actinopteri > Cyprinodontiformes > Cyprinodontidae > Cyprinodon > Cyprinodon diabolis. The sequence goes on from CM060076.1 coordinate 16,646,078, forward strand.
TCTTTATTTGATTTTTGAATGAATGTCTCATTTTTTTTTGTTAAAATGTAACTTCAGTAACATTTGTTATTGCTGTGTCATTTCTATTGTATCCATGGTGGAAGAAATAGTGATATCGGCCTAAAGAATAGCCCCAAAAATTTCTCTCTTTAAAATCCAAAGAGACATTTTGCCCCAAATACAGCAAAATGAAAGTCATTTAGAGCTGCAAATATTACATGTCCTTTTAATAAAACACAACTTGTTATTTTTCGTTAAACAATTACAGTGCAAAACATGAAATATATATATATATATAAACACTTCTCAAGTTTATGACAAAATATAGATCTAAAAACATATTTCTGGTACTTTTAATGTCATTTTATTGTGGAAATTGGATTAAAATTTACTTAAAGTTGTATACGCTTTTAAGATTTTGTATACGCTTTTAAGATTGCTATTTGTTGTTGAACTGTTCAGAACCATTAATTGGCTCGTTTATCATTTTTCAACCACTATTACTTAAAGGTATAGTGGAGGATGTTCTTTTTCTGGATGGATTGCTCCTATTTATCAATCATTCTGGTGATATGTTTACATAACACCGTCCTACCCCATTTTCACTTACTGGTGGAGAGTCTGACATAGTGGAAAAATGCTAATATTTTGGAACGTAAGCTTGTATGAGCGATGCAAACAGCAACTTTTAAACAGAGCGTGCACGAGAAGAAATGGGCTCGTGCACGCTCTCACACACGTTAAATAAGTGTTCCGTCTCAGCAGCAGGTACAGGGTTGTGCGGGTCTTTTCAAAAATGCGAGAAAATCCATCCAAAAGGAGCAGTTGATGAGCTTTGGTTTAGAATTAGTTTTAATTTTCTACCTTGTAGTATTTATTGTTCTATACTTTCTGGGTGAGAATCTCCTCCTAACCCATGCTTTGTCTCCACCACCGCTTTTTGTTTATATGACCAAATATAATCAAGGTTATTGATAAAGTAAAATCTGGAATTAAGAATTAAATAGACTTATTAAAGAGGTGTTTTTGTTTCACCAGGCTCCTCTGTTCTTCAGTTTACTTCTGTGCGATAAGGGATACACAGTCTTGATTGTCTCTTAAGTGAGGCTTTACAGCTGTGCTACGTTAGGCTCTGTGAGGTTGTTGGATGCTCACTGACATCTTGATCCTTTGTGGTCACAACAACCTCTTGTCTGCTGCTTCACAGGAAACTTATGGCTCCATGTGTGTGTGTGTTTGTGCAGGTTGAAGAATGGAGTTGGCCAACCATGGTCTTATCCTGCTGCAACAGCTTAACGCTCAGAGGGAATTTGGCTTCCTGTGCGACTGCACTGTGGCTATCGGAGATGTCTTCTTCAAAGCCCACAAAGCGGTCCTCGCTGCCTTCTCCAACTACTTCAGGATGCTTTTCATTCACCAGGACAGGTATTAGAAGAATGGTTCCATTTAAAAATAGAGGTTTATGTGTTATAAGTTCAAACATTAGATATACCCTGGTCTGAGACTGTTATTCTGCTTTGCTGCGGTTACAGCTGCAGTTTAAAAAAGGTCTCGTCGTTGACTGTTACGTTTCATTTCAGCGACTGTGTGCGTCTGAAGGCTGCTGACATCCAGCCAGATATCTTCAGCTATCTCCTCAACCTGATGTACACTGGCAAGCTGGCCCCCCAGCTGATAGACCCGGCCCGTCTGGAGCAGGGGGTCAGATTCCTCCACGCATATCCGCTCCTGCAGGAAGCCAGCCAGTCGGCGTATTCCCACCCGGAGCACAACCTCAACCTCTCCACCTCCCTCTATGGCATCCAGATATCCGACCAGCAGGTGGCACTATCTGCCAGGGTACCGTCCCGTCGACAGCTCTCCTCCCCCTTTGAATTGGAGCAGCTGAACTCTGAGGGTAAAGTTTCAACACCTTCTGCAGCGTCATTCACAAACGCCCTGCTGTCCAAGCAAGCATCCTCTCCCCCTGATGTAGAGGCCTCAACCAGCAGCATGAAGGCTTCTGCTGAGGAGGGTGGGATGGACTTGCTAAGCGCAGATGGTTCGTCCGCCACTGCAATACTTAACGTGAAGCCGAGCATAATGAAGAGGAGCTCCTCCTTCAGGAAGTATTACTCATGCCACCTCTGCAAGAGCAGATTCACCCAGAGAAGCCTCCTGAGGGAACATCTCCTGTGGCACTCGCAGGCCCTTCAGCATCCGGCGGCTGAGCCCAGCAAGCCGGCGTCCCCGGCTGTGATCAGAGAGAACAGCGTGTTAGCAGAGGGGCTTCCCAAAGGAAACAAGGCCGCCGCCGTAGAGATCATCAGCGACAGCGAACAAACTCCTGTTTCAGGCACCAACTCTGACTCTCCCCAAGCTGAGGTGTCCACCTCCACGTGGGGGGTGGGAGGGTTAAACTCTCAGGCGGACACACCCCCTCCGTCGGACATCGCAGACATCGACAACCTGGAGAACGCCGACCTGGACCGCGAAGTGAAGCGCAGGAAGTACGAGTGCTCCACTTGTGGCCGCAAGTTCATCCAGAAGAGCCACTGGCGCGAGCACATGTACATCCACACAGGGAAGCCCTTCAAATGCAGCGCGTGTGGGAAGAGCTTCTGCCGCGCCAACCAGGCCGCCCGCCATGTCTGCCTCAACCAGGGCGCTGACTCCTACACCATGGTGGACCGACAGAGCATGGAGCTATGCTCTGCGGGGGAAGACAGCAACCAGATGGAGGCCATGTTCTCAGGCTCCTCGAAGCCTTACAAATGTAACATTTGTGCTACGACCTTTTCCAGCCCTGCTGAGGTGATCAAACACCTGTGCTTCTCTCAAGGAGGACTAGCTGGGCTGACGGGAAACACAGCTGCAGGCGTGCTGCTGCAGCAAGAAGATGTCTCCAAAGATGACGGCTCTGATTTGTCCAACTCTGGCACCCCGCCCGAACCCATAAAGACTGAGGAAATCCTCGTAGAATAGCAAGAGAACTGTTTTCGTTTCTTTTTCAACACGTTTGCCATCTAAATACTGGTTGAAAATAGGCAAGCTAAAGGAAAAGTATGTCAGGGTATGTTTGTTAGATATTATTCTTTACCTTTTTTATGATAAAGTGCTTTAAATGTTTAGATTCTAAGAGTACTAATTATAAGGCTCTCTCTTTATACAATCATTAAAAGTTAAATACAGAATTTCGTTGATGAATTTCGGTCAAACAATGATCAAGTACAAGGACTTGTTATACGGGCACAAACTCTGCATGCAACTGTGTGCTTTTTAACATAGAAAGAGGAAGCTGAGGTTGCGTAGAGTGTCGGTAGACATTGACAGTTGCAAAATGTTGATTTTTCCTCGTTGGCAGGAGGCTAGACATAAACTGGCAGCTGAAATCAAAGAACAGAGACATTATGTGGTTTCTTTCCCTCCCTCATTGATTTTAAAGTCAACTCTTAATATGCATCAGCATGTATCCGTCTTCTCCGTAGGCAGGACAGAATAAATAAGTTTATGTGACGTAACGACCACTTCCAGCATCCCTGTATGTGTCTGACTGCTCCGTGGGGTTTATTACTCAATAGCCCAACATGTCAATTTGTTTGTTTTCCTCATATCTACTTGCCCTGGTGTGGATTATGTAATAACTTTTTGGTTACTAACACTGAAGCAGCATGTCCCACCCACATGTGCAAACCCTTAACCTAAAGGCTGTAGGATATTGTAAGTCATGTTTTCTGTTGTTTTGTTTGTTTTAATATAACATTCTTTAAAGTTATTTCTAGATCACCTTCCAAGTTTGACATGTTTTTCTAATTTTATACACAGCGCTATTTATTCATAAAAAGACGATACATTTCAAGGCATAAGACGATTGATAGACTGATAGCTTATGGACTAGATGTCCATTTGGTTTTGCTAATCTTAACGTGAAGGATATGAATAAATGTGCTGACTTGTTATAGCAAAAGTCATTGTAAAACTGAGCTTAAGAATTATTTTGTTAAAAGGGAAACTGTTTTTTTTTTTATTGTATTTGTATGTCCCTACATATACATTAATAAATAAGGAATTAGAAGGTTGTAACTTTTAGGAAAAAAAACCTCATAAAATCCTGATATTCTCAGCTGTTTGGACAGGCAGTAAATAATCCAAGAATGAGATCTGCTCATGTTTTTTTTTTTTGTTTTTTTTTAAGAATATATCATGTTTTTGATTTATCCTCAATATCTGTTCTTATAAAAAAGCTACTGGTGACAGGAATCTAGGATTTTATACGGGTTGGTAAACAAGAGGCTCAGATTTATTTAAAACACAAAAATGTTAATTGCAGATACTATGAGCTGCCGAAAAGTGTTTTTTTTTTTCTTCCTAAGGTATAAATCTAAAAACTAAATATCCATAGAGCTTCCTAATTCTTAACTCAATAAGTCAGTTTTTCTTGATCTGAATTGAATATGTGGTATTGATAAAATGTTTGTTTCTTTTATTTTTATTTATCAAGTGTAAAATGCATTACCCAGACATGATTTATAAACAGGAAATGTTTTTCAAAGTCTTTATAATTGCCCTGCTTAACATGTTTAATCATGATACTTAAAGTGACCATTCTCACTGTATTAGGTTAAGTCATGTTTTTCCCTTTTTATGCAGTTCACTCAGTCTGTAGCTAGATGGCGCTGTGTTGCTTTTAGTATCAATCAGTTTAAAAGCTGCTTTTACAGCTTCTCCATGGATCAAAGTCATTGCAATAAAATAACAAATCCATATAGATATGCACAGCTGCAGATTCTCATTAGGAGCAGACTATCAAAGATCTTTCTCTTGAACAGGCATACAAATGTTAAAATACTCCATCCCTTAATGTTTCAGACAAACTACAGAAATGCACACATTTTTAAAATAACTGTACCCAGCCTGCTTCTAAACAGCCAAACTTCTCAGGAGACTGAGAAGTTTGACCTCACTGTCAGCTGTTCTCTGAACACTGGGACTTTTAAAGAAAGTATGCAATGTAAACCTCTTTCCTGATGCCCATTTGACTTCTACTGTGACAGATCTGTGTTCTCAGGAATGTATTTTTATCTATTTGAAGCTTTTTTTTTTTGGCCATTAAGAAAGAATAAAAATTTCTTTACATAAAGATTTTTTTGTCTTTATAGTACATAACCTGCCGCTTGGGCAACTTGGAGTGTCTAAGTGAGTAAAAGAAAATCATTGCTGTTATCAAATAATCAAAAAAAAAAAGATGTAATTGAAGAAGCAACAGAGAATCCACACATTTTGTTTAACTGAATGATTTAATTGAATGAAATATAGACACATTTCTGAATCCTCACTATCAACAGCTGGGAAAATATAAAACAACCATGCTACATGAAAGGTTTTCTAAACGGCTGAAGGTTATTTGTTAATATTTTTCTTACAGCAATATTTAAGTACACACAGGAGGTTTATAATCTGTACAAATGTTATTGGGTTCACAGTTATTGTGGGTTACAAACAGGAAGGCTTAAGGAGGGTCGTGGGGCTCTAAATAATTAGCTTTTACAACAAATGCAAGTCTTTAGTTCTCTAGCTTTATCTAATTATATTTCATTTTTTAATATAAAGCAATATAGTTCTTTTACCCTCCCATGAGAGGGCACCTACATTAGGTTATAAATGTCCACAATCTTTACTTAAAGCTAAAAGAAAAGGAAATGCTTTAGCGCTGCTAGCTGATATAAACCATGAATCAATATGTCTGATTATAAAAGCACCTCTACGTGACTGACGTGGAACCTTTTTCTCTCACTTTAATGGGAAATTCAACCGCTTTGGTGGCAAAACGTAGTCGCTAGATATTTCTAAAAGCTTCCTTTTCAAACTAAAAACCAATGCCTGAATCAAAGCAGCAGTGTGGATTCTTTGGGAAGCTAATTGGATGCAACTGGTGTCCCGGTCCTGTGATCGATGGAAACGCCACAGCTCCTTTATTAATCCTAACTCAATTTGGCTTTAAGATTAATGGAAAAATAGAGCTTTTGTATTTATTTCTGGTACCATGAAGTTTGTTTATGTGACTCTCAGTCATTCCCCGCCCGGTTTGTGCTCCCCCACCCCCTTGTGCCAGCTTTAATAAACCTGAGCAATGACGCTTGGTCAAGAAGGATTAGCTTTCCATCAACCTGAGGCTAGCAAACTTAGAATTAAAGGATGTATATTTGTGTGGTTCTCTTATTAGCGAAAGCAGAGATGAAGAGAAAGTGGAAAAAAACTGTCAATGAGTGAAGATTAGAGACCATAAACATGTTTGGTGGGTTTTTTTTAAATGGTCTACCCAGTGTTAAATACTGGCTTGTATATTCTTTGTAACACAGCAAATACTTCTGCAACATAAGTAGCTTAAAGTGTTGTCATAGTATTTTATTTTTACATATATCAATGTGTGACAATGTCTTTTCACAGTATATCAGGCAGTGAATTTTTCTTATCTACATGAATCTCATGAAATATTAAGTCGGGATGCAGAGTGAAGCACACATTGTCAGCAATTCAAGAGTGATGCATTTCTGCCAGTTATTATTGCAATTTCTGCTCCATCTGTGGAATTACACATGTACCATGACCGAGTTACCTAAAAATCCCTAAAATAATTGTCTTTATATGAAACCTTTTTGAACGTATATAATCTTAATGAGTCCAAACGCAATTTATAAGAAAATGTGTCTGAGACCAGTTTAAAACATAAAACCTGCTGCATGACAGCAGATTGTGGTCTCCTTATAATAAACAAAACAAAATAAGTAAAATAAAAAGATGTATGGTGTGACTGAATGAATAATCAAGATATAAATACAATATACATGATAGTAATTACCCATCTTTTCAACTTCTCACACTACCTCAGTCTTGCCACTATACACATAAAGATTCACACACTCCTGCGTACAAAAATGCACACACTTCCACTCTACCAGGCAAGAGCAATGGAAAGTCATTGAAGGAACACAGGTGTGATAACAAGCCAAACAGGATGCTTCTGGGGGATGGGGACATGCACTAAGGTGGGCCGTCACGGCGCTGTGACAGGGCTGCTGGGGGAGAGTCGGAGGACAGGTGGCAGGAAAAGTGGAGGAGCTGTTTCTCAGTCTCTCTGGGCAGAATGGACGGCGTTCAGTCAGTGTGTGTCACCACAGAGCATCCTTTGTCATTTTATCTTTCTCTCACACTTCCTGGTACTGACTGGTGTGTCTCCCAGGTAACGGTGCTGCATCCTCAGCTGTGAAGGAAACAGAAAAAAGATCATTTTAGGATATAAGAAGCATTTATTAAATAACCTGTAGAGGAGTTTTTTTTTCTTTTGTATTGGAAATCAAAGCAGATTTCTAATGTATTAACAATATCAAGGCGATTTGAGCCCCACCGTTTTATGGACCTTAAAGCATCAATACATTTTTTAACACAAGAAATCAACGCAGGAGGCACTTCCTGTGTGAAACCTGTAATGCAGAGCTTGAACTGAATTTCTGATCAGCATTAATGCCTTAAAAAGTGGTGTAAAAACATGAATATTTCATACTTTTTGACTGTATATTCAGTAAAATTTATTTTATTGTGATCCGTGAGACAAAATCTTCTGCTTTTATCAAAGGAAGACAGGAGAAAATATGGTAGATATGCACATTTTAAATGTTGGACTATTTCTCAACACTTAAACAGCATGACTGCGTACCTAAAGGAAAGTATGCCATACCACTCACTGTACTGGAGGTATAAAGTCCTACAATGTAGTCAGGGCTGGACAAAGACAACTAACTTCTGTTCTTTGAGTCTGTAATCAAATCCTACAAATGCGAACTTCGACATGGTTTCTTGACCCCCATGCTGAGCCGGTGATGGAGGAAAAATGGGGGGGAGGCTAGAGGAATCATAATCAGCCTTTCAGCACAAGTTCATCTGCCCCTCACAAACGCTGCTTTCACTTAAGATCCAAGCCTACAAAGAGGAGGTTCAATGGTGGCATTCCTCCTTTGATATCAAAGGTACCACGGTTACTCAAAGACTGAACAAAAGCTTTTTCATCTGGTTGGTGTGCAAATCCCCCCCTACTCCTGTAAAAGTATGAGGCCCCCTGTGAGAAAAACTGTGAGAAAACCAGCAAAGATGCCTGCTTTGTTTTCCAACATAAAATGAAAAGGGATATACTGTATGCCATAAGTCAAGTTTTACCTGCTCATGATGCTGCTGTGATCTCTGTGGACACCGGCTCGATCTCCTTCACAGCTTCCTCAATCACCTCGATCACTTGCGCCATCACCTCTGCACACTTTGCTGATGCTTTTTGCTCCAGTTGGCTTTCGTCTGTGTCAGCTGGTTGACTGGCAGCAGCAGCTTCATTGAACTCCTGGGGTTCTTCCGTCAGTTGTGGGAGTTTGTTTTGTCTTGATGGATTCTCAGCTGTCGCGCTGGTGTTTGAACTGTCACCGTCAAGCATTACCACCGTTTCTACATTCATGGGCTGCTCTTCTACCTCTTGAGCCGATTGCAGGACCACCTGTGTTGGCATGAGGATCTTAACCTCCTTCTTGTTTTCCACCTCAGAGGATCCATTCACCTCTCCATCCTGATCATTTTTCCTTTTTTTCTCCTCAGTATCTTCCTCTTTGATTTCTGTTACTTCTTCCTCAATGACAACATCTTCACTTACTTGTACCTCCACAGCACTCTTTAAATCGTTTTTGGGTTTCTCCTCCTCGTTGTAGTCCTCTTCAATGGTTTTTGTCACCTCTATTGGGACGGACTCAATGATCTCCATGGCAACACATAAGGGCTGGGTTGGTTTTTGCAGTGGCCTCTCACAGATGTCAGGAACAGGGGTGTCGGTGATGACAACTTGGTCAGCTGAGACGTCAATTTCACTCTCTGTTGTGGCTGTTGCCTGGACTGGTGTTGGGATGGAGGCTGTTGGTGTTTTGGGCTGAGGCTTATCTTCTAAAACTTTATCTACCGCCTCCTTGATGACAGCCTCTGCAATGACCGCACTCTGGGTCTCAATCTCACTGGTTGTGTTGACCTCTTCCTTGACTGCTCTCTCAAGAACCACTGTCTCAGTGATAACAGCTCTGTCATTATTTTGCACAGCGTTAGGGACAGCTATTTCAGCCCCCTCTATGGTGGTGTTCTCAGCCACAGTGGCAATCACCTCTTCTACATCCACTGCACCCTCCTTGGACTCTATAGTGACCTCAGAGACTTCTACACTCTGGATGCAGACAGTGATTTCAGGAATTGGCTCTATGGCATTGACTGCAGCAGTTTTAGGGGAGTTCTTAGTTTGCTTTGCGGGCTGAATGACCTCTGAGTTCTCAGTGCTGACAGCTCCAACCTTCTCAATCTCAGGTTCATAGCTCTGATTGGCAACTTCTATTTCTGCAACCTCACATAATTTGTCAGCAACAGGCTCAAGCTCCAGAGTTTGTACTTTGTTAACATGAGCCTGGATCAGCGGATCCTCTGATCTAACAGCTTCTTGTGGTTCTAATGGCTTCTCCTCCACGGCTATCTCAACGTTAGCAGGATCAACAACAAGGCTCAAGGCTTCTACAGTGGCCCCCACAGGCTGCTCAACAGCAACCTCAGCAATTTCCTTGGTTACTAGACCGGTGCAGAGAGCCACTGCCTCACCTTGTGCATGAGGCTCCAGGATAGTGTTGACAATGGGCTTGATGCTTTCTGTTTCTGGATGACACTCAATTTCTGCAGAAGCGTTTTCCAGTGGAACATCTTCTAGAGTCACAGATGTCTGGGAAGGGATTTCAGTGATTTGAACCTCAATAGCACTAATGACCTCCTCTGCACTCTGATGCCTGGGTCCCTGGGGAACAGGAGAGGTTGCTGCAGCTGGAGCAGGAGTAATGGGCTTCACCTCAGCAGTAGACAGTCTGCGTCCTGTCTGACCTTTAGGAGGAATAACCTGGTCTTCGATTTCATCCTCTGTAATGTCAGTATCAACAGATTTGGGTGTAGCTGCATTTTCGGCCTCCTCTGGAATATCACTTAGCTGATCATGATGACCCTCTGCATCTTCGATGCTAGCTGGAATCCATGATGGCGATCGGTCCTCAGCTGACACTTTACTCTGGGCTGTAGCTGCCTCTTCCTGTGTCTCCTGTGTTGTTTCAACTTGTTCGTCAAACTCCGAAAGAGGAACAACAGCTGGGGTTTCAGAGTCCTCTTCACCTGAGCCCTGCTCTGCAGACACCTCCTTTTCTATTACCTTCTTCTTGCGTCCAGCAAAGAACTTTCTTAAGGAGAAAGAGGACTCTTCTTTTGGTGTTTCAGGGTCTTGGTCAGCAGCCCCATCTGGTTTCTCCTCACTCTTGGGCTTGTTTTTTGACATAACCAAGCGTTTCAGGGTGCCCCAAGGGGACTCTCTCACAGGAGGGGCACTGACTGGCTCAGGTGCAGGAGCTACTTCTTCATTTTCAGTATTCTGGGCAGTAGGAGCGTCTTCCTCTTTTTTCTCCTCTTCCTTTCCTTCTTCTTCTGCTGTTTCTGCTCCTATGATCTCCTCTTCAGCTTTGGTTTCCTCATCATCTGAGTCAGAAGTCTTCCTCGTTCTTTTTTTGGGTCCACCCATACACATCAGTGCTTCCCAGGAGACAGAGGTGTCCATTTTCTTTTTAGTGTCCTCAGTGCTACTCGTCAATTTCTCTGTGTTTTCCATTTTTGGCTCTTCCTCAGAGGTCTTGTCTTCCTTCTTCTTTTCCTCGTCGATGCTCTTTTCTGCCAGTGGGGCACTCTCAGATGAGGACAATGTGGCAGACTTAGTTATTTTGTCATTTGTGCCTTCATCTTCACTATCAGAAGACCTTTTAGCATACTTTTTGGGTGTTACTAGTTTTCTAAAGGAGGAGATAACACTATCCTTTTTCTTCTCGCCATCAGTAGACAACTCCCCTTCAGCTTCTTGACTAGACTCAAGTTGATTTGTCTCTCCAGCAACAGCATGCTCTCCTGATGCCTCGGGAGATGAGGGACCGCTGTCAACTTTAGCAGCCTCCTCAGACTCGGCAGATGATGGAGGATGATCCACAGGCTGCTCCCCAGAATCAGTGAGTTTTGACTCAGACTCTTTCTTGCTCTTTTGCCTCTTCGTTGAGAGTTTCTTCAAGCCAGCTCCAGTAAAAAGCTTCTTTAGGGGGCTGCCATGGGGCTTTGACTTCTCCTGAGATGACTGTAGCTCAGTTTCAGTACTTGCCTCCGCTGAAACCTTCTCTTCAGCACTTGATTCAGCCTGTTGGTCTTCTTCTTTGCTCATATCAGTAGTTGTGTCAGTAGGAGATTTAACCTCTGCAGTAGCATCTGATTTTGCCTCCTCTTGTGTGCTTGTTGCTTCTTCTCGGGACTCAGGCTCAGATTTTTCCTCCACTTGAATCTCTGGTTTCTCCTCTTTAGTTTCCTGCTCTGTTACAACATTCTCCTCTTTGGTTTCCTCCTCAGACACAAAATTCTCCTCCTTTGCCGCCTCCTCTGACACATCTTTCACCTCCTTATTCTCTGCAGTGGATTCTTCGGTTTTAGCTGATTCGTTTTTTTCAGCAGCCTCCTTTTCTTCCTCTTCTTTCGTCTTCTTGATGCTGGATTTCTTCCTAAGGTTTGAGAAGAGTCCCACGAAGAAAAGCTTTCTGAAAGGGGACATACCAGTTTCCTTGGGTGGAGGTGTGGTCTCTGCTTCTTTCTCAGCTTGTTCCACCTCGACTTCTTCATTAACAGCCTCTGCAGCATCGCCTTCAGACTGACCATCAGCGGATTCCTCTTTAGTTTCATCTCCCTCGGGGGAAGATGCTTCGGTCTGGTTTTCTTCAGCTGGAGTTTTCTCTTCAGTTGCCTTCCCATCTTGTGTAGGCTCTTCGGTAGAGCTGACATCTTCTCCTTCTTTATCTTTAACCGTCAGCAGCGTCACAGGGTCTGTCTCGTCACTTTTGTCCTTCTTGACTGTGAATTTCAAACCCACAATGGTGAAAATCTTCTTAAAGCCGACCTCCCCAGCATCATCTGTCTTTTCCTGGGCTTCCTTCTCTTCAATGGCAGAAATATCATTCTCAGTGGGTGACTCTTTATCCATCTTTTCGCAGTTTATGTGAGGAGTCCCTTCGACTGGTGCGGTTTCTGTACTTTCTGGAGCCTCTTCCTTCTGAGCCAGGGACACACCATCTGGCTGGCCAACTGAAAGGAAAAACAAAATAAAGAGCTTTCTGTAAGACATTGATCACATTTCTCTATTTAGTTTATTACTTGACTCTGTGTGCACTTTTGTGTTGTAGAAAGTTTCCTAATGACATCCCCATGATGCTCATATAAAACTATCATCAGTAACCTTTATTTAATGAGGAAATCAAATCTCTTGCAGATTCGGAATAATTTACTCTATATTTTATATAAAGCCTTAAATAATAAGGTATTTGTTAAGCACCTGACCTCCTGGCAAGGTACTAAAAAAAGTTAACTGCAAATAGTTTGTCGTAATTACTTATGATGCGCTAATGGGAAAGAGCATAAGAGTATTAATACAGATAAATAATTCACATACGTATTTAAAAATGACACACTAATGCAGTTTTTAAGATTTCTATGCCACTAAAATGTGTTTGAGCTTGGCTGCTGTGCTTTTAAAGTCCAGACAGACACTTATCTCACTGTAAGCATTCCTCAGCAGTTAAACACACATTGGTCAAATGTTGCAATAATAGCTGAGATAGCAGATGTAAACCACACATTCGAAATGTCAGTCTGTTAGTGTTTTGACAAATGTAGGCGTTCGCAGAGGGGAAGAACAGCCTCCTCAGATCTTACTACAGTCTGGGAAATTTCACATCTAAAATCCCTGGGGTCTCTAAAAAAAACCCAGAATGATTTATGCTTAAGGCATCAGGTTACAGGATTACACACAGAGCAAGTTAGCTGCTGTTTAACCCAAGCTCACCGTGGGAACTAATCTGCCACTTAACAGTGAGGCTAGCATAAGTATTAAATTAACTGTTGCCCCCTAATATAATTGCAAAAATTATATTAGATCAACTTAAACAGGATTATCTTTTCATGATTTTCTCATAAGAACTAATTTTTTCTGGTTTAAATCTCTGTAATTACGAGGGATAGACTATTATCTAAGAATGTTTCAGATCATTTTTGTTTGATTGAACAACAGAATATCCTAACTTGGGTTATTTTTTTTTATCCTGACTCAGTATTTCAGATTTCCCTCTTAATTTTTTCCATTAAAATGAAAATCTCATGTGTAAAAGACACGGCTGCCTCTTTTGCTCAGATTTGCCTTGAGAGGAATGCCAATTATTCTGCTGACCCCAGCTTAAAATGTTTGTGATATGAAGTTTAAGTTTAAATGTTTTCTGAGAATTTGTTGGTTTACTTTGAGTTAAACTGTTTCTTGCCTCTGCCTATGTCCCATTGAAATCAAACAATGCTAGACAACCCCCCTCCCTTTTATACCCGTCCTTAAAATAAGTCCCAGTCCCCTTGACCCAAATTCCACCACAGCAGGACGGATGGGGTACCACCCCCCCTCCTCAAACCAGACACAAGCATACAAAAACACAATAGCCTCAAAGCCCTCCCTGGCCTCAGGAAAATAAAGGAAGGGGGCTGGTCAACCTTTCCGTTATCAAACTTGGCCACAGCTTAGGTTTAAATGTTGAGTTTGGCAACTTTACTATAGTAGTGAATTTGGAGGATTTAATAATGACAACATAGCTTGTGCAGCTATTTCTCTCTCACGGAGAACATTTTTAGGTTCTTTAGTCATAGCTTTACTGTTCAGCTGCAAAGATTTTGCAAAAAAAAACCCCAAAACCTATGAATCTCATCTAAGTTCATACATTCACACCCTTCCCTCTGTTTTCAATTAGGCTCCAGAACATACAAGGTTATTAAAGAAGTGTTTGCAAAAAGGGGGGGGTTTACACTGTAAGCAAAACTGCCAGACCAGTTCTTTGAGTTTCTATACGGTCAATAAAACAGGAACCACACTGATTTACAGACTACTGGCCTCTTCTCCATCTTTTTGATCTTCCTGCTCGACCAACCGTCAAAGTCCCCAGATTGTAAATATTTGGAAGAGGGAGAGGAGGAGGAAGAGCAAATGTGAAGGTATCTAGGTACGGAACCGACTGCTGGGTGAGCGGAGGGATGAGGTATTTAGGATGCTTGTCTCAGATAGAGACAGGCTCTCCTCCAGTCTGACCTGAACTGATGCTGCATTTCAGTTGGGGCCATGGCAGGATCATTTCTTAGCCTACCTTTATCTGAGACTAAGAGGCAACTATTGTTTCAAGAGAGTGTATACAAGTACTTTTAAAACAAAAGAACTCAGTTAAATACAGGGCCAGGAGACTCCATCACCCTCCCCCCTAAACAGAGACGATACTCAGCAACACCCCCCATCCCCCCAATACACAGACATCTCAAAGGTGTGGTCAGAGCATCTCTGCTTGAGCAGAGGGGGAGGATATCAACAGTTAAAGCCCACTGAGATCGGCCAACATTCTGCTAAATCAGCCACTTTCTAATGTATTGTGATGCAGTCCTGCTCACTTTAAATAACCCCACTGAGATTAGACATATTAAAACATTCTAGTCACCCCAATCTCGCCCTAGATCCCTTCTAAGAGTCAGACTCTTATTAATCTAATAAAACGCCTTACATGATGTGATGCAGTGTGTTGTCCCACAGAAATGTTTTCAAGGGACTTTTACTGACTCAAGATAATAACCTTTTAAGCTTATCCAAAGGAAATATACTGTCAGAGTTAGGCAAACCAGATTTTATTTTTACAAGAAAATGTTCTCCAGTGGTCTAGACACGTTCTCCAACTGAAATCACTCATCCATGCCACAACATCCAGAAAACACAATAAAAAATAACCACGCCCTCAACACAACAATGCTTTTTGCATCATTCACTTATATGAGGAAAACTCACTTAAACACGTTTCTGCAGTATTGGTGTCGAATTGATGAACACAGATCTATGGCATAAACAGATATGGCTCTTACCTGTTAAAGTGATTGTTCCAAGCATTGGAAAAGCCAGAAAAAATGCAACAAATGAAAGAAACTAATATTTCAAATTAGAAAAAAATATTCAAGAGTAAGCCCCAGATGTCTGCTGTTGACCTTCCCTTCTACACACTGTAAAAGTTTCCTTCTTTATAAGTTTGTCTGAGGGCTTCTTCTTCTTCCCTCAGTGCTCCTCAGTCACTCAGCAGAATGAAGTGAACAGAGGTCTCCACACACATTTCAACAGACTGACACACATGTCAGGATTAGGACCACCCCTGCCTCCCCTTTTTCTTCCCACCACCCATTGCCTTCAGCTGTTTGAATGAACACCCCTCCAACACACACACCCTCCATCCTCCTCCTCCTCCCTTTTCCTCTCCGTGTCCCCAGACCTCATCGTCCACCAACGATCACTGAAACACAGCATGTGAAGTTTCATTTAAAAACCGAAAAAAAACCCCTGAAAAGTATGGCATGATTCTTTTTAGTTAATCCCTCCTAGTAAGTCAGTTCTAGAACTATTGTTTCCTGTGCTTACAGTTGCAAGTATTTTAAGGTACGCCTCCAGCAAGTTTTCACATCTAGAGAAACTTCTTGGTAATAATAATAATAATGAAAAAAAAATCAAGCTCAGTCAAGTTCGATAAAAATAAATTTTTCATAGAACAGCTGATGAATTTTACATCGCGGCTTTGACTGGGCCATTTCAGCACATTAAAATGATTTGATCTAAAGTAGTACATATTATCTCCAGGTTACTTGGTTAAACATTGATGTTTTAAAGTCTTTATTCCTGTTAATTGTGATGTTTTTCCACTGACAACTAATGAAAATATGACATATTAAGATTAAAATACACATACACAATAGAAAATGATCTAAAAAAATCTGAGCTGAACAAAGAGCATTTTGATTACCTGGTAAGAGGTTTTAATTTCAGAAGATAACAAGCCTCTTTTTTCCACACATATTGTAGTCTATTAAATACTTATAATTAAAATGTCTGTGGAACAAAGTGAAAGTCCTTTTTTTTGTGCACAAACTGAGCAACAGAAACAGATTTTGCTTCTTGGTACCTAAGGTAGAAACTTAACACAACTCCATAGCATGATGCTGCCACCACCATGTGTTAACCGGGGGGCAAAGTGTGAAGAAAATTGTATATGTAAATGTTACATCCTCAGGATTTTTGGTAGAAAAAAGTTTTAAAGAAGCTGTTTTTTTTTAGGGGTGGAGGGTTAAATCTAATTTGACCATAATTCTATTTGAAAAGAAAGAAAAAAGTCATCCTTAATACACACGATATCTATCCTTTAAAAGGAGGCATCTAGCCGTGATATCATGGTTCATGTCAAAAGCAGTGTAGGAATGCAGATTGAGGTAACCCAGAGACAACTTAACCGCTTTATATGAACATTAATCTCCCAGCTGCCTTCCTTCGAGGTTCTAAACACTAATAAAAAAACAGCAGAACTTATCCCTGAACATTATTGTTCATATTCAGACTCTAAACCCAAATCATGAACTGGGAGTGTCGCCAAGTCCCTACACGACCCCTGCTGTGAGAACGTTAACAGGGCCCCTCTCAATTGCTCCAATGCAGACATGTTTAACACAGCTTTTGTCTGCAGGGGGAGAGAGACCAGCAAGAATGCAGATAATTCCTCAGGTAAATACCAACATAATCACCTCTGTCACACGTCTGCATTGTCCTGCAGGAATGTGTGAATTCCATCCAGAGAGGTTCCAACCAAGTGATACCAGCAGAAGTGGAGAAGTCTGAAAATCTGAAAGCATCATCCCCCGCTTGATGAAGAATCTGCTCCAGATTTGTGCGACTGTTCTTATTAATGTCTTGTTTAAATCCGGCGCATCATCATGTGCAATTTATTAGATTTGTTTGTCTGTCCTGCAAAGATTGCTTGCAAATAGTTCCGTCGAAAAAGTCAGAGGGTGAGACAAAAATATAAGAGCTGTGTGGATATTTGTGTGCGTAGCATTTATGGGGTGGAAGTAGCAAATCTAATAAGGTATCATATTGGAGAGAAAATTTCAGTGGATAACAAAATTATTGTTTATAACATTAAATGGAACAGCCTTGAGATGCTGCTGTTTGAAGCATCCTCTCTCCAGCCTTGGTAATGAAGTTGCATGTGCTCAGTCATAGGAATATCATTCTTTTCCAGCTATGGATTAACAAGTTTTAGTGAGGTAAAAGTCAGAACTTGCAGGACTCTTTTAATCTCATCATCCATTTTGATTATATGACATCGGTGAGACTTTCTGGGATGGCAGTGACTCATCTGAGGGGTATGTCACTATCTGTACTCTGCTACATAACAGCATCTACGGTGCATTATGCTGAGTGGACAGTGAGTCAGGCTGATGGGAATTTAAGGAGTAAAACCAACCCACATTTCCCTTTTCCCTCCAAACTTCCTTCATGTGACTCACCCACACAACAGTCACATTCCTGGACTTCCATACATACTGACATATTTTTATTTGGACTGACGCATGCAGAGGGAAGCTGCAAACAATTTTTTTTATAATGCACACTAGTAATTTAATTGTTTTTAAACAGACACTAATACAGACATACTGTAAATACATAGAACACCACATAGACCATAATTTTACTTGTATATTAAAGTATATTAAGGTACAGTCAGCCAGTTGAGAAAGGCAGACCAAGTACAGTCATATTGATGAGCTTATCGAGAACACCATAAGTGACCCTCTCATAGGATGCTAGTTTGACCGTCGTTGTCAACCATTCCTCATAAGGTGGTGTCATAATTCAGCGCTTTTTGGTTCTGTTTAAGTTTTCTTTTTGAGTTTTCAGTTATACTTTGATTAATGTCTTTCTGAATTTTCTAGTTTATTGGTTTCATTTCCATTTTGTCTTATTCTAGTTGTTTTTGGTTATATTTTTTGAATTCTTATACATTTCTTGTTTATCCTCTGTTGCCCTCTTGTGTCAGTCTCCTCCCTAGCTCCCTTCTTGATTCCTCTGTCCACACCTGCTCCCAGTCTACTAATTAGCCTGGTCCTTGTTCAGTCTCCCATTTATACACCTCATGTTCAGTCACTGTTTGCTGGTTCCTCATAGTTTCCTAGCTCTTCATATGTGTTTCCCCAAATGTCTCCTAGCTTTGGTTTTCTGTATTGGTTATTTTTGGATTTTTGCTTCAGTTACCACTTTTTGGACATTAAAACTGCAAGATCCCACTTCAGCTTCCATCTCTGCATTTGGGTCCTCCAAAACCTCCACCCAACCTGACAAGTGGAGATTGTTTTTTCATCTAATGTCTTAATATAATCAGTTTTGCTATTGTGAGAGCGGGTATTATCCATTTTATTTCAAAGGATGAAAATTGCGAGTCCAGAAGTTCTATGGAAAGTTTAGCAGAAAGGATAAATCTATCTTTTCAATTTTGTAAAAATTATGTCCTTAATACTTTTCCATCAGTACTGATCCACCATGATCATTATATCTCCAACAGGATTCCTTGGGAATCAAGTTCCAATTGTGGAGCTGTTGGAGGGGGGGGGGGGGGGGGGGGGGGGGGGTTGGGGGGGGGGTCAACACTATCTATGGATTATCTTAAACTGGATAAATCTGCAGCCAATTTATTTATACAAAGTTGTAATATTATGCAAAAATGATTCCCAGTCATCTTGAGATATGTCCAAAGTAAAATTGTTAGCCCAGTGTTTTGTTAATTTTGGATAATGGATCAGTCAACAGATCAAGTAGCAATTTCTTTAGAGGCAGAGTTTAGAGGTAGTCCCTTTACAGAGTGACTGATTTTTGGAGGAACAAGTTTTCTTTTCTTTTTTTTTTGCATATCCTCAAAAATGGTAATAAAGCTTCTCTGGAATCTTCCTGCTATAAAGTGCATCGTCTGTAGCCTTATCCATATGGATACAAGCATGCTTAACATTATTAGTGAAATTGTCTTCTCTTTTTTCACTCTGCCATTTATTTTCTCATCAACTGAAACCCAGCAGAAGAAAAGTATCCCACAGTATGATGGCACCATGTTTTACTAACTCCCAGCTTTTCACAACATTTTGTGTTCTTTATTTAGGACAAAAAATAATGTTTATCAACTCATCTGACCAGAGAACCTTTTAACACCAGTTTTGGTATTGTTTTTTAACCTTAAAAAAGGTGGGAATACTTCTGCTACATGCCTTCTTAAATTCCCAGCCATCTAAGCAGTTGCTACATAAAATGTTGATGAATAATTGAATCAACAAAATCATGAACATAAAGCTACACCCGAACTGGAACAAAAGTCTTTTTAATTCAGTTTAGTTTTCCTCTTTTCTTTTTTGTAATTTCAATAATTTAATAACCTATTTAACATTAGGGCCTTCTTATAAGCTCAGTCATTACAAAGATTCTGAGATTAGAATGCTAAAAATATCTTTATGTTTACCTTAGGGGTCAAATAAAGGATAGAATAGTTTATTTTTTTGCCTTTGTTCATGTGATTACTACAGTCATGGTTCTCAAGCTGTGATCCATCAAGCCAACAACTGTTGTGCTTTTTATAGTCAGACTCAGTAAATACAAATAATCTAACTGAAATGAACAGTGAAAAAAGTCACAGAGCTAAAAAGTTGGTCTTTGCTTCTAACTGATAATATTTAAAAGGGATAAGCAGCCAAAGTATCCAGAACTACAATCTGAAGCAGATGACTGTAAAAAAAGTGCTGATGGCTGGTAAGGCTGCCCTGCATTTACCTCCGATCTGTGGAAATCATCAAACCCCCACCTGACCAATTTTCTAGTTGCAAGTTGAAAAACCTGTAGGATTTATTGTTCTTAAGAAATAGGCAAACTACTTTTAGTTATAGAAGCTGATAGTAGCTTAGGTCTCTGCATTATGCATGAGTTCAAATACTAAAGAATATGAAAGAAAGTGGATATGATGTGTGAAAGGCTTCAACCACACAGCTATCACAGTGAAAGATTTCCACATGATGAAATAAAGTGGCTCTAAGAATTACAAAATGCAACGTTTTATTTATTTATTTATTTTACAGAGCCATTTAAGATGTAGTTCCAGCATGCTGGTGAAAAAATCCAAACAGACTAAGTCAGAAATAAATTTAAAAAATAGCTTGTAGCTGCAACTACTTGTAGCTTTTAAAAACATGGCTGCCATTCGAGCTTTCGAGGTCAGGGTTGTTTGAGAAACATCTTTCAAATCTTATAGTGTGTTCAGGGGGCCTTCCTTTTTTGTTTTCTTTAGAACATTTACCAAAGTAAAAAAGTGAAATAAAATCCTTTTCCTCCTTTGATAAATCTAAACCAAAGTATAACCTCAAAGTCTGTTTGTAGTGTTGTTTGGTAGCTCAGTTGATAGATACCATTATGTTGGGGAAAAAAAGTTGACAAAAGCATGTTCATTTGAAATTCCAAGGTGAACTTTACCTACACAGAAAAAAGGAACAATAATATATTAGAAACTAACAAATAAACTTTACAGGACAACAAGCAGAGATCTGAGTACCAAAGAAATGTTTGTTCTCCGACTTTTAGCAGAAAACAAATGCTGCTTTGATTAAATCAATCCGTCCATCCAAATGGCACATTTTGTGACTTAACTTCAACACTAAGCTGATTATTGGTAGTTGACGCCCCACATATCTTGCTAAATCAAAAACGTGCCTGAATTTAGGAATGTTTGAGGTGGGGTTTTAAGTGTTCAGGCAGGAAAGAGTTAGGGGGGGTTGGTGTGATGGGTGGAGGGGGCTCTTTTCTGGACAGCATAAAGGCGAATGACATCACCGGACAGCTTCGTAGACACCGCCTCTTACACTTCCAAGAATGGAGCAAGATGATGTTGAAATAATTGGAGGAAATGGAAACAGGGTGAAGGAGACCGGCTGAGATCAGAGAGATTTGTTTCATTGAGTAATTCTCCTTTCTTCTGGTTTTATCCTCTTCTGCTGCTTTCACTCTTTTATTTATTACCCTGTTTTAATCCTCTGTAATCCTCTTTTGCCACTTTCTTTTCATTTTGTCCTGCCTCTACTCCCCGATGCTGGCACAGCTGGAGCAATGCATGAAAAATGTCGGACAGGAAATGCAGTCGGTTCTTGACATCACCACTTCCTCTTCCTCCTGCTCATTTCCTACTGTTACAATCATGCACTGAACAGAATTTCATTTAGGGGGAGTACATTACGTGATTTATCGTCACTGGACTAGGAGGCAGGTTGTGATGTCTTAGACTTGTTTTTTTATTGAGGCAAAACTATGGAAAAGAGAAGCTGCTGCTTCCATCAAACTGAATGGAAAATAAAAACATACAGTCCAACAGCAGTCCTACATGAAATCTCCCAGAAGGGACAGGTTTTTTGTTAGTTTTTTTGCATGGGGACAAATAAACAATGAATTTCACAAAAAAAGAACAGAGCAAGAGTGCATTTTTTTGTTTATTAAGTGAGCAACAGACCTGTAATTTCTAAATAATTGTTCATGTAGATATTAAAGATGAAATATTACATTGGTCTAGGGGACAGTTGTTGTGTCTCTTTTGTCAGATTTGGGATTACACTGCAAAAACTGTTTTAAAAAGTAAAAGTTTCTTGAAATTAGTGTATTTGCCCTTAACTTGAGCAGGTAAATAAGAGCTGATCTGCCAAGGGAAGGAGGATTTGAACTCTTAAAACAAGATAATTAGATTAAAAAAAACATAATGGTTGTTCTTTTAACTATAAATGATCTTATTAGATCTGTCTAACCTACCGGTTTATATCAAGGTAATACACAGCTATTTCAAGAATAATTGACTTACATGAAAATCTTTGCAGTTTCTTTTTAAAACAGGGGCCATAACAGGGGCTAAGACCAGTTCTACAGAGGGACTAGCCCCTGTTGGCCACCGTCTACAACAGTCCATGCCAGCAGTCCTTTCATTGAACCATGGTCTACAGAAACTTGCCATCTGTTCCTGACATACTTACTTTCTTTCATTCTTGAGATATCTGCATCAGCAATCTGGCCTTCCAGTTGTTGTTAGACATCATCTTGTCTTTTAGTACTGGTGTTTGCAAATGGTTAAAAAAAAAGGCCAAATACAATCTGCAGTTTGAAGATGTTCGGTTTAAAAAAATAATTATATGATTTTTCTAAATTGACGCTGAGGGTTGGACTTAAATAAAGTAATTAGTTTCCAATTTCATCTAATCACAACAATGTTATCCATCCCTGAAAAGTTCAATAACAAGAAAGAGAGTATGTCATGTTTGGTGTAAAAATGTACAGATTTTTTGACACCATTTAAGAGATCATCTAACTTTATGAGCTAATATTTATTTCAGTATTGACCATGCAGTTAAAATGATATCTAACTTGGAGTGTCAGAGTGGCCCCTTCCCTGGTAATGAAGGGGAAAAAGGAGGGGTCAGCCACATTCTTGGTCTTTTCTCTAAAATCCTTCATGTGCCTGGGGGAGGTTAGGAGTTTAGGGTAGAGATTAGGTTCCCTGATGCCGGGAAAGATGAGAAAGGAGTGCCTGAGGAGACGAGTAGGTCCTGAGGAGGGGCCAGTTAGCAGAGTTTTTAACTTTATAAGTGTTCTTATTAATCTCAAAGCGCAAGTAAATAATGCTTAGCTGCATAATTTAAAAATTTTTAACTTATTTGATTTGCCACAAATACTTTAAGCTCGGTCTTTGGACTGAGAATTTTCCAGTTAAATATGATGATATCAGTTACAGATCTTTTTTTGTAGATCATCCTTGATGAGCTCTTCCTTCAGGGCCACAAATACTCATATATAAAAAATACATATATGTAAATATTCTCCATGTGTTTCTGGAAATACATTCATGCTCCCATCAATGACTGTAAGTCATCTAGATCCTTAAACAGTAAAGCAGTACCACCAACATGTTTGGCTCTCAGGATGCTGCTCTTTTTATGAGGTTTTTGTTTTATGCCAGACGTCTTTGTAAAGTTTGTCTCATCTGTAAATAAAATATAATTTTTCCCAAAATCCTTTGTGTTCTTCCTTTATTTTTTTCTTAATCACTTTCTTATTGTTAAATCCTCGACACCGACTTAAACTGAGGTGAGTAAGCTCTGCAGGGCTTTGGATGGGTTTATTTTAATCCTTCTGGATGAGTCTTTTAGGGTATTATTAGTACATTGGCCACCCCTGGAAGGTTTACCAGTATTCCATGTTGTGTTTTGGAACTGAAAGTATTTGTTTTACTCATACAAAAGACCCTTATAACCAATTTACTACTCTATCTAGACTTGTTGTCTGTTTCTAATCTGTTTTCATTCTAATCTGTTGTTGATCTTATTTAGATTGGGGCCTGATGTGTTTTTCATGTTGTTAGACATTTCTTCTGCATGTAAAAGGTCGATATAATAGAGCTTTCACTCTTCTTTAAATCTAAGATTTTCTCAAGACCAGAAAGCATAAAAATGTTTTGGTCGTGTGTGCTTCCATCTTCAACCACTGGTCCACCAGGGTCATGGAGGGTTGATGTAGAAACCATAGCTCACTACACATATACGCCTGAAGTGTGCATGCGCAGAAAAAGATGGCTAACTAGGGACGGGCATGTAGGACGGCCTTATGTAAACATATCACCAGAATAATTTACATTTAGTAAGACTATTTATTTTGATGATCCATCTGGAAAAAGAACATCCTCCACTATATCTTTAACTCATAGTTTAGGTAATAAGTCAACTCTGAAACCATTTGTTGTGTAAGAAGCTAAAGATGTTGGAACATCTTGTAAACAAATATGTATATAAGAAACACAACCATGGGTAACTTTAGTCACCAATCATCTAACAGTTATTTTTTTGGACTTTGGGAGGAAGCTGGAGTACCTGAGAGAACTTCGGGAGAACATGCAACCGATTTACCTCAAAATCTGTTCAAATGAATTCCTGTTTAGTGTAAAATTAAATTGAATTAACATTAAATGCCTGACCAGTCAAATTGTCAGATGTTGAACCAACATCCGTATAACAACTGTTAAACAGACTAATAACGCTTTGCTTAGATCTTCAATCTTCCTGTCCAAGCAGCTTAAAGGCTGCAGGTTTCTACTTGTTGTTTACGTATGAACTTAATTTAATATTTCCTACTGAGAGTTTGTCCTGAGAAGCTTTGATTTTAAACTATCTGCTCAGATAGACATAAATTAGTCACTGCATGTAGATTGAATATCTTGGGAGACTGAGGCTTTCAGGGATTCTGATGCTTTCCTGTTGCGTCTCTCTTCCTTTTCCTGAAAAGTAATTTAGACATTTCACGTCTAGTTAATGCATCATTATCAGAGAGCGCCTACATCACGAATCATAGATGAAGTGTTCACTCCCCTAGAGGCAGACATTACAACTAGATCCAGCATTTAAAACCTAAGTACATGAGTGTTGTAGGCTGGAATGCAACAGCAACGTGGGCAGAAATCCAAGAGGAGAGATCCAGCGGCTGGATTGTGTTATAAACCCGAAGCCTCATATGCTGAGATCAGACAGCGCTTAAGTGAAGGGAGGGGTCCCTTCCACAGGCATGATGAACATTTTGGCATCATAACTATGTGGAGGCCCAAAAGGAGCTCTGCAATCAGTCAGACTTAAAACCGTATCCACCCATATGATGGATTCACACATTGTTTTCTTTATAACAGACCCAAACTTTCTAATTGAAATAATTCCGCCTTTGTAAAATATGCAAAACTTCAAACATTAATAATTTTTTTGTGCCATATTTCTATAAAATACCTCTAGTTCACTGGAGCCAGCGTCTGGTTGGCTCAAAAAAGATTTATAGTTGTTTTTACTTAATTTTTGTTTTCATTTATCTACGTATTTCTAAAACCCTACATGGACTTCCTGTTCTTTTCAGTGTTCAGTTCAAGTTCTTCTTCCTTTTTTGTGTGTCCTAATGGTATGGCACCACCTGAATTTTAGCAGCTCATCGTGACACTTTATTCCAAAAACCAGCTGTTTTTTTAACATTTCTAGATCTAGATATGCATTTAAAATCAAATGCATTTAGCATTTCATACCAATAGAGTAAAAAACACAAGCTGTCTGACAGTTTAAACAGGCATTTAAGGCCATAATGCTTTAAAAGTCTTGCTTCATTCTTTTACTTCAACATCTGGGTTGATCCAAAATCATTAACTTTCCCCTGTGAGCCACGCCCTTTTATTTTCTATAGATTTTAACTGAGTTTTATGTCCAGCTTAATTGCAAATCAACACAATCCTCTGTTAATACACCATTAAGTCAATGTTATCTTCTAGTGGAACTGACCAAAAAATCAAACAATGTCTTTTTTAAACTCTGAGATCTATCCTTAAGGATGGGTCAGCACTCTCCACAGTGATTGACATCACATCTGATGTAATTCCTTGGGTCCCCAATGCAGCTGCAGCTGCGTACACACCCTCCCTACTAAAATCCAGCAACCTGAGGGGACATGTTGTTAACACACAGGCTCAAAGTCAACATCGACACAGAGTTCTAATTGTTACCAGTGAAATTAGATTAAAAAAGACAACAGAAAGGGAGGAAAAAAGTGGGTTCCTCTTGGCAGAGAGTGAAGTACTACATCTTTTTTTGATTTAGTTTTCAGGTCTGGTGCTAGTGTGGTGATGTAAGAAGTGGCTACATCATTTATGTGCTTTTCTTTTTTCTATTTTTACCTCTCTGGGTTTTTACTTTTTGCTTGCACTCCCCTCCTCACAGTGCCTGGTCAAACTCTACATCCAATATTTATGTACTTCCAATCTGTGAATGGTGTCTTCCTGTAAACAGTACACTTTAAACTACTAGTTTGCTCAGTAGTATTTCAAATTGATTTTCAACTTCAGTGCTGACTTTGAATGTTAACTCATTGCAGTAGAGGGGTAATTTGATTTGCTATATGTCACTGTAAAGTCCAGTTACTTCTTAAACGGCTGTCTTATTATAAATTTTTGCAATGTCTCTCAAAACGCTGGCTTTCTAGTACATTCCTTAAACGTGTTATATCTTCCAAATATATGCATATAATATATGTTTTTAACTCTCCTCATATTTTGTTGACATTAAAAATATAAATGCCATTTTATTTTATTAGAAAAAGTTGAAAAATATGGAGCTGTTATAAGAAAACTCATAACCCTATCTGTTCGTAATAACACTGCCCCCCAAAAAACCACCTCCATGTTGAAACACGGGAGTGGCTGCATCATGCTGCAGGAAAAGAAATTGTTCTCAGAAAGAGGGAAAGTTATTTTAGTTGGAAGGACAGATTAAGAATAATACAAACTGACCCAAGAAAAAATGGCAAAGTTTCCCCTTCTAGCAAGACGACGCCCAGGAACATGTAGTTCTAAAAATGTGGTTTAGATCAAATAATCTTAAAATTGCTGTTAAAAAAATTTGCCATGCTATTTGACTGAGTCATTTTACAAAAAAAAAATTGTAGAAGCATTTAGTCTCAGGATGTGAAAAACTGATAGAAACAAAAGCTTTTATCTTATTCTTTTTTAAACAGGAAAAGATTAAAAGACAGTGAGCCTGAATGAACATCACTGCTGAATATAGAGAAAACATATATTATAACGTCACACCACACATAAAAAAAACTACAGACATACCAAGAATCTCACTATCACAAAAAATAGAAATAAAGAATACAAGTACATTCTACTTTATGAAATATTGTATTGGAATATGAAAAAATCCTATTTTAATACATTAAAGTTTGTGGTTTTTACATAAAAATGTATTTCAAGGAGTATGATCACATTAACCAACATTTGCAAGTTTTAAGTTTGTGAAATTGTACATACGTGCCTTTACGGGAGCTCAGAGTTGGTTTTTTACAAAAACTAACTATCCCAGTTGATACTGCTTTTAACCTGTTTGTCAGGGTGTTGCTTTTGGTGAGTGGAGTTTTACGTCAGGGCTGTTCCCCCAACTGTAAACACCATAGTATGCCTGATAGAGTGCAGATTACAGCTGTGTGTTTTCATTTGTGTCAGCCTTTTGATGTGAAGCCTGCCTTTTGTTGTTTTTGCCGTTATCAGGCAGATTCCTCTTCTCTTCCTGCCTTCCTCCATGAGCTGGTGTCTTTATCAGACAGAACCTGAGAGCCGTTGTGGGTCGTGAAAGCCCTCCATATTTTTCAGTCCTCTATCTTCCCTCCTTGCCTATTGTGTATCTCTTTTCCTTTCACTCCCCTGCATTCCTTCAATCTGTGGCCTTGAAGGTCTTTCACAACCTTTTCTGTTTTCTGCTTTTTGCTTTTTGATGTCCTAGTATTATCCTTGCTTTACTGGATGGTAGCAGTTCTTTGTTTCAACCTTGTTTCTTTTGAAACACACATCTAGCAGTGTCTAGCATCTGTCATAGAGTGGTTTGTAACTTAACTCAAACACAAACGTACAAAAATAAGAGGAATTTTGTCATATTATGGTTGGTTGGATGGATGGATGGATGGATGGATGGATGGATGGATGGATGGATGGATGGATGGATGGATGGATGGATGGATGGATGGATGGATGGAACTTATCTATGGCTGCCCTAATAACTGTATAGGGCAAGATATAGTGTGTTACGCCATTTCAATCTGAAAGACTCACACGAAGAGAATAGAAAATTAGAAGAAATGCATTATACAATTACTTTGTCTTTGGGGCTCAGACCTTGGCGGGAAACATAGCGCTGAATTTTGATAGATATGCATGAACAGCCCCCCCCCCCCCCCCCCCGAGCTTCACTATCCAGTTGGATAACACAGGTTGCGAGAACCTGTCCATGTTGGGTAAGCATGAAGCGACAGTGGAGAGGAAAAACTCCCAGTTGGGAAGAAACCTCTGGCAGACCCAGGCTTTAAATTTTGCTTTTTTGAGCATTTATTTTGTAAATATAGTGTTTTTTTTAAATCATTTTATTAGAGTGGTTTTAATTTTTTCAAAATGTTGGGCATCCACAGAGAAAAAAATTCTCTCCTCATTCCTTATCTCATGTAAGTCTGCTGAAACGTTTCTCTTCTGTACACCTTTATCAATCCCAGTCATAACTTTTTTTACCCACTTACCTCCATTTTATAGTTATAAAGAAATTATTAAACACTCAAGTACTTCAACCACTATTTATCACATTATGTTTTCAAAGTCAGATATTTAAGCAAATTAAATGGAAGTTGCTAGAAGAACATTTTTCTATCATTCACTTCTCACATATAGTTTTTTTTAATCACACCTGGACAAGTTCACTCATAAAATATTTTAATTTAGCTTGGAGCAATCCTGATTGTAATTTTTTTATGAACTTCCCTAAATCTCTTATCTTACAGTAGACAGAGGAATAGATAAAACATTTGCTGTCAAAGCAGGTAAAACACCCCAGGTGGCTATGAAAGAATATCTGGTTAGCAATAACAGTAAAAGAGATAAATCAATAAACGAAATGAACTAAGATATAAAATGTCGGCATGGTTCAAAGAATATTCATCTTTCTAATCTTTATTCACTAATAAAGGTCCTTCTTTTTAAAAAGAACCTTAGTGTTTTTTATAATTATCTGGTTAAAATAGTTTCCAGTTAGTGTATTTAGTATTTACAATTCAAAACAACAAATTTTTTTTTTACAAAATTGTATTTCTTTATGCATGTAGAAAATCTCAGTATTCCTGGTTTTAATAGAGGTGATTCCTTCCTTTCTGTTTCCTTCCGCATTACTGATTTACCAATGGTAAAGACGAAGAAGAAGCAACTGTTTTACTCCCTACTCATCTTTGGGTCTCTATTCTGAAGAGGCTATTGGGTTACTTCATGCACAGACAGAATCACTTAATTAAAACGTTTAATAAATAGTTTGTTTGACAGCACGGTATGTGACATAGCTCTGTGTTTTAAGTTGTATAGGGTTACTTCTTCCCCTGGGCCAGTACAGATTATGAAGTGCACAGGTTGCTTTGTCCGAGGCCCGGGTCAAGGCCTGCTAAATATTTAGGGAAGCCATACACACCCCTGCAGCCCTCCCAGACCGAGGGAGACAGGACAGAAACAGAAAAAAAAAATAAACAAATGCCGCTTTAAAGATAGCCATGTGCAGCAGGAGAGGGGACTTAGTTTGAAGCACATGTCAAACCAAGCGGATCATCTTTTACCCAGATTTACTAAAGCAAAGGCAGATGTTTCAAATCTTTCACTAAAAAAAGTGAGGTTGTTGCACTCGGAAATGCGTTTTTAATGGGAGAGTATTTCAGGCATTTAAAGGTGATAACTTGATAGTGTTAAGGATGAAAAATATGTGTAAAATAAGTTGGAATGCCAACATGTGTGAGTCTGTTTGTGTATATGTAGGTGTCCTCCAAGTGTTGACAAACGGATTAGGTTAGGATCAGGGCCAGATCACGGAAAGCACGGAGACATGTGCAGACAAGGAATCCTCACACAGGGCTGAAAGCCGACCCCACACAAACAAGCTTACCACCAGCCACCACTTAGGACACAGAAACACAGCCACTGTCACTTTTTAACATGACGGCCTTAGGAACAGCTATGAAAAGCAAACACACTAAACAAAAAGCACTAAATTGAAAAAATAAATAAATAAAAACATTAACAAACCTTCAGCTAGTGTGTTGTCCTCTGAGTGTCCATTCAGACTGGTCAAACTGGAGATTTGCCCATTTTTCTCCAGAGGCTGAAATAACAGAAGAATGATCAAATTCATTTAAAATTAATTATGAATGTACATTAAAAGAATAATTTGATTTATGTTGAACAGTGATATCAAGCAAGCAATTTCTTTACCTGCCATGGAGTTTTAAAAAAAAGACAGCTAGCTGGCTAGCTAGCAGCTAAAAAAAGTGTAGCCTAGCTTAAACTTAAAACTCAAAAGCTACCAAATTGTTGAACATGTAAACTTTTATTTCTTTTTTTAAATGTAAAAAAAAAAACTAGAAAGCTTTTTTTTAAAGTGTATTCCCTTCTGTGAAAATATTTTCCCCCAACTGTGAATGAAATTAATCTTTATATTTTAATATTTTATATATATTATATATAAACACCTCTACAAGTTGTTTTTCTGTAAAAAAAAAAAAAAAGAAATACTTGTGGACTATAATCAGTCACTTGTTTCCTTACAATTTATAGACAATTTGGTTTATTACACAATTGGACAATAAACTTTTATGATTACGTGTTTGCACTCCAATAACGCAAAATATACCTGCTATGTTTATTTGTAAGGTATTAGAGTGCTAAAAGAAGATTTCTTATACCACATTTATCTATATCCATATAATATTATGATAAAGTATTCAGGAGTTTGGCATTTTAAACGGTTGTTTCAAATTATGTGTTATACATCCTCCACATTACATATCTAAGCACAGAATATATTTTGTATTTTATTCTAATAAAAATACTGACAGTAAAAAGGTGCAATGACTGTGGTTTTTAATAAATCATAACAGTTTTTTTTCCCAGTTCATACTTAAATAAGGAAAATATTGAATGTGTAACAATCTGGTGTGTTAAAAAAAAAAAAAAAAACACCCTAGATTATAAGAGCCTTTATCTGAGGATCTGGGACCTAACTGTGTTTTCTGGTCCAGACCAGCCTCAGCTTACAGCAGGACAATAGTGGGCTGCTCTAAGCCTTTTGTGTGCATCAGCCAGGAGGATAAGTAAGCCACAGCCCCCACGCAGAGGTGCTAATATGACTAATGGACAAGTCAGGCTCTGTTCCCAGAAGCCTGGGACAGGTGAGGGGGAAAAAAACACTCCCACAACTTGAAAATAGAAGAATTAGGGGCTGGAAAATTAAAATGTAATAGCGAAATTAAAGGAATGAGAGACATGTTGTAGTAAGTTTATAGAAAATACTGCTGAGTAAAGAAAAGCTCAATTATAATTTCATCAAAATTGAGCCAACCTGCCTAACTAGGCTCACATTTGAAACCTTTAGAACTGATCCTGATTAATTTGCAATGTGCTATGATTAGCTAAACTATTCTGAAACCAACAAACTAAGATTGATTGTATGTGAAACTGGATCACTGCATTGAATTTGGTTGCTGGCCAGTTGTTCCCACCCAGCTAGCTTTACCAAAATTGAAGACCTCATTGTGAGGCTTATCCAGAATGAGACTACTTCACTGCTTCTGTCATTTATTTAAAATGGTTGATCCCCCTAGAAACAAACATGCCACCCAATCTGGTATTTAAATGCAAAGCATGTGTGACTTCAGCTGAAGAATGAAGACTAGAAGACCTGCCCTAACCTGTCAAATGACATAACGATCATTACACTTGCAAAGTCGGCTCCATCAAATATGCATTAAGCAGGCTGCAAATTCCTCATGGAATCATTTTTAACTCCTGTAAAAGCATTCAAAAAGACTTTGAAGCTCTTAAGTAATTGTTTAAATATAAAAAAAATCAACATTAAAAGTTCACAATAGAGTACTGTAGATGATTACTTTATCTCCTAAACGGCAACATTGCAAATCATAAAAAAATGGATTTAAAAATTTGGACGGTTGCATCAGGTTTGGTGTGCAAGTCATCTTATCTGACCTCCAGACCTGCAGGGACCCCACCCTCATATTCTCACTCATGGTCTGCATTCCTTGCATTCCCTGTCCTCCTCACTGAAATTCCAGAGATCCTCCAACACCTGACCACACCAAATGTTCACCTCTGCCCCCTTAGTCAGCCAGTCACAGAGTGATGTAGGCAACATTTGAAGAACTCTAACCATAATGGGGGAATGCAACAAAAGGCGGTTTGCATGTTAAGTCTGTGCGCCACAATCCTCATGATATGCTCACACAGCTGCTAGATCAAACTGCACCACAACTGGAAATTTTACCCTAATATTTCAAAGCTGCTGCCATAAGAAGCCATAAAAAAGGTAAAAGTTCAATAAATTAATCTCAGACAAATATCAATGCATGTTTTTATGCATACATCTAATGTAACAAAAAATTGTAAAATTTTGTATTTTTAACCATACAAATATTTCACTATGATACAAAAGGGAAGAAATTCAGACAGTAAGAATAATCATGTAAAAAAAACAACACATGAAATATTAGAATGATGTTTTTAAAGCTGGGTTCTGTCTAAACTCTGAGCTCATTATTTTCCAAGATGACAAACCTTGAGTAAACATTAGCTGCTCTTGGCTTAAAGATCTTCTTCCAGAGAAAATAAAATGTGCATAATTATGTGTGATAGTTCATTTATTGAGATCCAAAGTTTGATCCCATTCTCTGAATGGGATCTAAAACCATCAGAACCAGCTCACGCTAAATTCCTGGACTAAAAATGATCAACTTTCACTGCCAGTTGTGCATTTTTTGATGTCTGCTTGGTCACCATGGTCTGCCACAGGATGTGTAGAAAGAACTGGTCACATAATAAAACATCTGACTGGAAAAACAACAACATGAACATCCCTCCCCTTTAATTGTCAGTGTAATGTGATCAGGGTTAATTTGGTCTGCTTTATTTTTGTCTGTGAATAGTTTTATTTTTTTTTATTTTTATTTTTTTTACTATTTTTGTATTGAAAACAAACTGACAGACAAAAACAACAGTGCCTTAACGCTTTTTTTATACTGCTGACTGACATCAACTGATTTTCTCAAAAAAATGTAAAACCAATTAAGATAAGCAAAACCTGTAGATGTTAAATGTGAAAATGGATTCAGTTAAAAATTATTTAAAATAATAGTAATAATGAATAAGGCTAAAAATCCTTTCATATACACAAGGAATTCATTGGGAACACTGCATATTTTATTTTGAAATTCAAAACATAAAGAAGAAATTCATGGATCTTTTGATTAATCTACAGAAAGCAAGGAAAAGGAATTTTAAAGTGCTGAAAAAACAGGTTTTAATTTTTTTTTATTCAAAATTCCAGTTAGAGATGCATGAAGATGTAGTTTTCCTGTAAATTGTTGAACCAATATTTATGTAAAACATCTGTGTTGGACAGTGTCAACTCAACACCTCTAAGTGTCTGACTTAATCATATGGAGCATGCATGATATCATTGTTGGATCTATTGCTTTTCTATTATTCCACTGAGTTATTTGCAACATACAAAGATTTTTCTTTGGTTTTTTTTGGCCAAAACGAATGATTATGAACTTCTACTATTGGTAAACTTGGAGTGAAAGTGTTGCTATCTGATTGGGATGTAAAGAATAACTAAAATGTTAAAAGTCAGCTTAGGTTAGATTTAATTTTCCCCTTTTTCTGATTTTCCACAATCTTCTCTGTCAAATTTACTCTTATATTTATCGCCTATTCATTTTGGTTTTGTCTTATCTGCTTCTTGGATTTACTTTCATTTTACCAGAAACAAAAAGAAAAGAAAACCTGCTGTTTTGCAATCCACTTGGTAAAGGTCAGCAGTGGATATTTATGTCCTTTATATCAAATGTCCCGTGGAGGGAGTTAGTAAATGGAAAAAAAGGAGGGTGAAACAGGTGGAAAATTAGATCTTAAACTCTTGATTCTTTTTAGAACAGCCTGAGCTCAGTGAATAATGCAGAAGGACTCTTTATAATTACTTAAAACAAAACTAAACTTAATAGTCTACATAAAAGAAAGCCTGAAGAATCAGGGCAGAACCCTTAAAATATTTGTGAAATTGATTTAAACACTTAGGTGTACAAAAACAGCAGGAAAGCAGTTTGGTATAAATATGGTTTCACTTAGTTTGAGATTTATGCAGTGAGTTGATACTATGATGGGCTTAGGGGGTCTGAATACATAGAATATCATGTTCCATATGGTAATGTTTTCAATCTGACCAATAAATCTGCTTTAAATGCCATCAGTTGTGAGGTAGAAACAGCTGTTATGAATTTTGCTTCATCTGGCAGACATGGTTATTTTATCATCAGCAGTGCTGATTAGTAAAACAAGGCTTATTTCATGCTCTAGCATTTTAAACTGGCATAAGATTCTGCATCTGTCTACGTGAATTAAATGGATCGCATATCAGAAAGATTAACTATCAAGTTCCAGTTACCCACAGGGGAAATGGTGCACATTTATGCAATGCAGCAGCAGGAGACAACAAGCCTGAAGACTTTCCGGGGTGTAGGTATTTTCTGACAGTTAACAGTTCAATCTCTGACCTCCAAAGCACGCAAAGAGTTTGAATGCAGACCAAAGAAGGGTGAGTGGGCTGGAGGACGGAGCAGAGGGAGGGGAACACAAGAGGAAGGGGATTACATAACTTTTTTTTTCTCTTTTATTTAATTATTTTTTTCTCTTTTAAGCCATGGTAATAAAATTGTGTATGAGGACATTTTCTCAGTGCACCATAAGAGCTAAAATAAAGCTCTAAAAGCTTTTTTTCCCTCTTTAAATAAAAAAAAACAAAATAAGTGGAGAATGTATCAGAATAATGAAATAAATGACACAGAGAAATTTGAAAAAAAGGACTCACTAACATTGGATTTGGGGCAGTTTTTATGACTTAGATAAGCATAAAAACTCTCAAGTGTTATTCAGTTTTATAGCACATATTTCCATTACATTTGTTCAACCTGCTGCTGATAGTTATTTATTGCAATAATTTCATCATCTTTCTTTACATTAGATGAGAAAGATTATCTTAGACCATCAAAGCAGATACAAAACCCCACTTTATGATCAGTAAGAAATGTCCTGCAGTAGATATCACCAATTAATAGAGCATACGTATATTTTAATGTCCAAGTCCAAAAAAATGCTATTTGTTCAGAGTCCCAAATGCAAGCAAACTTTTTAGGAAAAAAAAGCTTTTCTTTATAATAATCCAAAGGAAGATTTGTTTAAAAAAATGTATTAAAGACCAAAAAATGTATTTTGTTTGTTTAGCTTCAATACATTCCTTCAATGGAAGCTTCAGTCTTAATATAATATTAGGCTAAAACAAGCAAGTGGTTTCCAGCCTGCTCACAAAAATATGTGAATTTTTTTTCTTTCTTTCAGCTACTCCCTTACATTGGAATCCACCGCTAATGTCTCTAAATAGTGATAGCTATGATTGCTATGCTCCTTCATCTGTTTGAGCGTGTGTGTATTCCTTAACCCAAGGTAGCAACAGTGGATTGGGGTTCAATACCTGACACTCTCCATCCTCCATGATCACAGTGCCAAGATGTTACAGCCCTCTTTTGTGGTACGGGCAGGAAGTAATTCGTTTTTTTTCACCATCCAGTGCAGGTTTGCATCACCTGCCTAGAAATGTTGCATTACTTCCCTTTATCAGAGAAGACCAAGCCCTCTGACTTTATGTTTTCTGACACTCCCTTGCTGTCTCTACTCCACATAAAAAGTTCAAATTTTTCTGTAAGATGGTTTCTGAAAACTCAGGTTTTAGTAGAGATCCCAGATTTTCTGTATTTTTTAGGTTTAATATTCTCTATCTTTATGAGAAAAGTGTGACATTACATTTTCAGCAGTGGTGGCTGCTGCTCTCTTAAAAAAAAACAAGGGAGGGTGAAGAGGAGGCTCAGCATAAGATCTTTGGACTGAATGATCACTTTTCCCTCTCGACTCCTGAGGACAACCTTCTCGCTGTCTCGCCACTGAAAGTCAAAAATCCTTAGGTATGTTTGCCAATCAGCATCAAGCAACCAGCTTCATGACCCGTCCCTGCTCCATAGACCCTCCAAGAGGTTTAGCCTCACTGGAAGTGACATATTTTGGCATGTTATCCAATCAGGGCTCTACTTTCTCTCTTCTTACCTCAATAGACTGAGGCTCAAACCTCAACAGTGATTTCTCATAGAGGCTGACAGGCAGCGTCCTGCTGCTTCAGATCAGAGGGGAGATAGCGTCCAAAAGCGGAAGAAAAAGCTGATTAATGCACCACATGCTCATGAAATCAGGCGCATTTTAGCACAATGTATATGTTACTCATAATTTTAGAACATTTACAGGGGTGGTTTAGCCTCCATAGTATTCAATTGGAAATCTCCACTGTTTTTCAGGTACTGTTCAGTCATTCTTTGGCACCTGTAACTCATATACTAAGTACAGATGGCTCAGGATGGGGCTCCATGTACACTTCTGCTTCTTGTCTTGGGGCTATCTTTGAAAACAAACACCATCTACATTTTGTCTATCCAGAAACCTCCCCCTCTATTTTCATGCCTCTTCACCTCTGGTTGCCCCAAGTCCATTATCCCTGACCCCAAAATTCACTACATACCAAAGATGAAAGCCTGACAAGACCCTGAAGAACACTCTCACTGT
The DNA here is from genome assembly GCA_030533445.1 of Cyprinodon diabolis. Lineage (NCBI taxonomy): Eukaryota > Metazoa > Chordata > Actinopteri > Cyprinodontiformes > Cyprinodontidae > Cyprinodon > Cyprinodon diabolis. The sequence goes on from CM060076.1 coordinate 16,682,395, forward strand.
TTCCACAACCCATTAACTCTGTTCAGGTGCAGAGTACCTGCAAATGTGAATACATAGGCCAGTAAGCATAGAATGGGGGAAATCTGAAGTCAACATTTTTAAACCTTTTTCTTTCTAATAAATATTACCACCGATTACAAAGAATGGTATAAAAATATTAATTATTCTTTTAAATATGATAATGAAAGTCAGAGGGAACAGTTTTGGGGTTAAGCCTATTTTTAAATATGAACAGGAGTGGTAAAAGAGGGAAGCCCTGCTGGAATCTAACATGCAATGGAAACAGGTCCGACCTAGTGCCGGCAATGCAGATCAGACTCTGATAGAAGGGCACCAACTTTGTACTCCTGGAGCAGCTCCTAGGGCACGACAAGGGGCACAGTCAAACGCCTTCTCCAAGCCCACAAAGTACATGTGGACTGGTTGGGCAAACTACAATAAACCCTCCAGTCCCCTGCAGAGGGTCCAGAGCTCGTCTGGTCCAGTGTTTTACAGACAGTCAGAGTGAAAACCAGACTGTTTCTCCTGAGGCCAAGGTTCGACGGTCAGCTGAAGTCTCCTCTTCAGCACCCTGGCATATGCCTTCCAGTGGAGGCTGAGAAGAGTGATTCCCCTACAGTTCGAACCCATCCTCTGGTCCTTCTTGTGAAGGGGAACCACCACCCCAGTCTGCCAATCCAGTTGGATAATCCATTACTTACACACAAGTCCAATAACGCCAGCCAGTAATAATGAAACACTGTTCAGACCTCACAATAATGCCCCTACACGTGTCCCTGTTGTTTCCCACATGGACATTAAAGTCCTCTAATTGAATGATGGAATCCCCAGGGGGGTCCTATCTAGCATCCCAGCCATGGATTCTAAGAAGGTCTGGTAATCACCTAGAATGAGTACAACAAATATATTTCTCTATATTTTTCTATGTGGTTAACTAAATCTCAAAACTGAATGCCAAACAAACTTATCCATGTGACAGTCAGGCAAATTTTACTTCTGGGTTTGCAATCGGAAAATGGAGAAGAATCAAATTGAGATATCAAAAAATGAAATGTTCAAAAAAGAAACAGACCTGAATCTGTTTTTGCAAGCTAAATGAGTCAAAAAGAACAAACTGGACAAAAACCAAAGACCTCAGTCAGAATAAAGCTGTCAGTTCTAACACCTGTTGCCATTTTAGCACAAACTGTTCGACCTACATCAGTGCATCACTAAACCTTTAACCCTATGTCTCTATACCTCCCACAATCTGTCTGTTGTTCCTTCTCCTCACCCCTTCATCCACACAGTCGCTACACTTGAACAGCAAACTGAGCAAAACAACAACAACAAACAAACAGCCATGGTGGAGCAAAGACCCCCCAGACCTCGATCAAAATCAGGCCACGCTGGCCAGGCTTTGCTCCCGGGGGCCAGCCCCTCTAACTGCGTTGAAACAACAAACTCTGGCCCTCTTCTGACCCTCCTGTCATGAATCTCTAAATATTTCAAAGGTCTGATAAGGATCTATTCTCAAGAGCCACATATGAGGGAAGACGATGGCGGGGCTGAGTGTGTTTCTGGAAAGACATGGACACCATAAACATGGTTTTAATTAGTGAGACACTTAAACCAGACTTTGCTGTTTTATGGCTTTTGGCTTAAAATGACTCCTAAATTATTAACCTATTAATGTGTGTGTGCTTTATCTAAGTACTGAAGCACAAAAACAACATTCGGGGTCAAATATGTCACCTTGGAAACTGTTTTTTAATGGAACCTGGGAGGAATGGGTTTCCAATGTCACATTCCTCAGGATGAAGCATTTTACGAACCGACAGAACATAAGTCTTAAGTAGTAAACTGCACCTATCTTTATAAGTCAGTGTGAAAAAAGGCCTAAAACATTCTAATGCAAATCTTAAAGACGAACAGCATATCAGCAGTATACGTCTTTAAAATTCACAGTGACTTGCAAAAGTAAGTATACTTTTGTTCTAAAAGGTATCAAGTTACAACAATAAACTTAATGCATTTTATCCCGATATGTATTTGGTAAAGCAGCACAAGGCAGGGAATAAACTATGTTTTTGACCCTGAATTGTCATATTGACTGAGGAGCTTATGTTAACATGACCTTTAAAGTTTTGCAAATATTTCACAAATAGATTGCACTATACTCTGATCGGATGTGATTTAACTCCCCGCAACCTCTGTTCTAAACCTTTTGGAGCCGCTAATATGCCGTCTTCAAGACCGCCCTGGACTGAGTAATTGTCTGTGTTGAAGAAAAAAAAATATATATATAATATTTATACTGATAACATAAAAATATTAGTCGACCGTCTTATTTGAATTGCAATTAGCGTTACCAGAGTAAACAGGAATGAACTAAAAAAATCCTTCAATTTCATACTAGTTTTTTACATAATATCAATTGAACTCAAATCAATTCAGTTTATTTATAAAGTGCCAATTCACAACATGTCAATTTGATCAAATTATACAAACAGTCTAGTTAAACATTTTATGTCTAAGAAAAACCCAGCTGATTGCATCGAGTCATTGACTTTTAAAGTATATTGAAATCTAAGCTTCTAGTGAAAATCTCCAATGAGCTGCTAATACTTTCAAGGTATTGTGATCATTCTGTAAAGCTGCATCGAAAGGTCTCTGATAACTAGTGGATGCAGATTTTAGGGATTTTAGGCCAGAACAGCTTTACCTCTGGTAGGTTGATTTAAATGAATGATTTACAGTGGTGATTTGACCAGTTACAAAACACTACCTTTATTTTCCTAGCAATATTCTTTTGGGAACTGTGCTGTTTCATGCTGCTATCGGGACATTTTGATCTAATTAACAGGCTAAAAACCTGAAAATAAAAACACATTAACACCTATATGCAGATTTCTGAGGTGCTAATTATTTTTTACCATAGTAGGATTACAAACACACCCAAGAGACACATATCTTATTGTTCTGTCATGCCCCTCACTACTGTTCTGGTCTTAGGATGCATTCTAATTCTTTGAATTCATTACTTAGTAACTGTTTTTAATAATAATAAAAAAAAAATTAAAAAAAAGTAATTTTACTAAAAAGCAGTAACCACCTGACTCTTGGAGCTGTGTGGTTTAACAATGTTTATGTAGGGGTTAAGCTTACAACCCGAGACTGATCCAGTGTCCAGTATATATATAAAAAAACAGGGGTTAATTTGAGACTTCAAAATGGTCTTTTAAAAACAGAAGATGGTTTGTTAAGGATCTTTCCCACAAGTTTCAAAATGTAGGAGATATTTCATTGTTGGAGATCACAGCCTAAAACAGTAACATCGCTGAATCATCCATCATCCACTCCCCAACAGATGTCTGTGCAGAAAAAATTAATTATTTAAAGGACTTGGAGCTCTTGGAACGGCGTAGAAATTTCACCTTTTGCTGCTTGAGGTGGAACACTGTGAAATTTGGGTTGTGTTGATTATCATTTTCCTGACAACCAATCTTAGTGATTATTTTCAAATGCTGGTGTTGTTCCCATCATTTACCACCAATTATCTTTACTTTTTCCCACAACCTCATGAAAATTTATTTTATTTTATCTGTTAGGATATTTATTATTGATGATGCGTGAAGTTTTTTACACCTTAATATCAGCTGCCTGTTGCATGTCAGAACTGATGTTTTCCCCAGTAGTTTATCTAATTAAGGCAGTTTCTCTGTCCAGATATACAATGATCATCTTCATTCTGTATGTGGCAAAGATTTGGGAATGGAATGAAAGCGGTGTCCTTCAACTAAGAACAAAGTGTCATATTTTGATAAGGCTGGAGCCATGGATGTCTCCTCATCTGCAAACGTGCATGATGTATTATAAAATGCTTCTCTACCTGTTTGTCAGGGCCGATTCCTGAGAAGTGAGCCCAGTTGGTAAGCAGCTGCCTTCTGTAACCCTAAGCAACTTCTCTGATCAAAGTAAGATTACAATTTCTATCACAATCTGTTGTCCTGTCTCGTGGTTATTTAATACATATATGTTATGAAGCGTTATTTGTTTGTCCAGAGGGATTTCTTTTCAGGAAAAGAACCAGAGAGAGAAAGCTTCAAGGTGTACACTCACCGCCGGCCACTTTATTAGGTACCCCATGCTAGTAACGGGTTGGACCCCCTTTTGCCTTCAGAACTGCCTCAATTCTTCGTGGCATAGATTCGACAAGGTGCTGGAAGCATTCCTCAGGGAGTTTGGTCCATATTGACATGATGGCATCACACAGTTGCCGCAGATTTGTCGGCTGCACATCCATGATGTGAATCTCCCGTTCCACCACATCCCAAAGATGCTCTATTGGATTGAGATCTGGTGACTGTGGAGGCCATTTGAGTACAGTGAACTCATTGTCATGTTGAAGAAACCAGTCCGAGATGATTCCAGCTTTATGACATGGCGCATTATCCTGCTGAAAGTAGCCATCAGAAGTTGGGTACATTGTGGTCATAAAGGGATGGACATGGTCAGCAACAATACTCAGGTAGGCTGTGGGGTTGCAACGATGCTCAATTGGTACCAAGGGGCCCAAAGAGTGCCAAGAAAATATTCCCCACACCATGACACCACCACCACCAGCCTGAACCGTTGATACAAGGCAGGATGGATCCATGCTTTCATATTGTAGACGCCAAATTCTGACCCTACCATCCGAATGTCGCAGCAGAAATCGAGACTCATCAGACCAGGCAACGTTTTTCCAATCTTCTATTGTCCAATTTCGATGAGCTTGTGCAAATTGTAGCCTCAGTTTCCTGTTCTTAGCTGAAAGGAGTGGCACCCGGTGTGGTCTTCTGCTGCTGGAGCCCATCTGCCTCAAAGTTCGACGTACTGTGCGTTCAGAGATGCTCTTCTGCCCACCTTGGTTGTAACAGGTGGTTATTTGAGTCACTGTTGCCCTTCTATCAGCTCGAACCAGTCTGGCCATTCTCCTCTGACCTCTGGCATCAACAAGGCATTTCCGCCCACAGAACTGCTGCTCACTGGATGTTTTTTCTTTTTCGGACCATTCTCTGTAAACCCTAGAGATGGTTGTGCGTGAAAATCCCAGTAGATCAGCAGTTTCTGAAATACTCAGACCAGCCCTTCTGGCACCAACAATCATGCCACGTTCAAAATCACTCAAATCACCTTTCTTCTCTATACTGATGCTTGGTTTGAACTGCAGGAGATTGTCTCGACCATGTCTACATGCCTAAATGCACTGAGTTGCCGCCATGTGATTGGCTGCTTAGAAAATAAGTGTTAACGAGCAGTTGGACAAAAAGCTGGTAAAATGCTTATAGGCCTAAAGCTACATGCAAGATCAGGTGGTCCAGATTTTAAAAATGTACACAACAAAAGATTACACTTCATCTGTAGCTCTAAATGAACAGTAGTTGGCAGACATGCTGTAAAAACTGCCATAAAATAAACACATTTAGGGATGAGCTCCAGTGCTCCAGCTGCATGACTCCATGTTTGTCCTTGAAATGTTCTAACTCCCATCTCACAGACAGACAGCTACTGAAAACACACCCGCACAGTGACTCGTGACTTTAACTCCCAGTGTGTTCTACACATGAAGGATCAGGATCAACGCAGATGAAAAATGGATGAACAAAAACAAGCAGCCAAGAGGAAGGCTGCAAGAGGGGTGAAGGCGCGGTACAGGGCTAAATTAATTAGAAAAAGGAAGGAATATTCATTCAAATGCATGAAAATGGTTATTTGTTCCTGTAAAATTTAGGACAGCAGTTGTTCTAATCATGGAGCGGCTCATGCCCAGCTGATTAGGGACTAAATATCTTAATGCTGTTTTTTGTTGGGCCTTTTTCTTTTTAACTGTGTTTATTTTTTAATGGCTAAATAGAGTCAAAGTTGTATCTAGAGGAGAATGCAATCAGAGTGAACTCAACTGAAAGAATCAGGAAGAAGTTCGCATTAGTTTAGCTGACTGTAATTTCAAGCAGGTTCAGTTTAAAAGTTAATCCCTCCCAGTAAAAGAAAAACAATAACAAAATCTATTTTATTTGATTAAAACCAATGTTTTTTTTTTTTTTTTTTAGATCTTAATACAGCTTGATGATGGTCATTAGGGTTACAATTTCCTTCACAAAACAATACCCTTGTTGCAGCACTAACTGAGTCAGCTGCAGTTCCTCCATCTTAATCCCCTTGATCTAAATATAGTATGGGTTACCAAAGTAACAAGAGGGGGGGGGGGGGGGGTATTTGAGCATTTTTTCATTTTTCATCAGGCCAAACTTTGTGGTTATACATGGAGTCATGAGTTGTGTCACCTTTGACCAATCAGAAGTATTTACCTTAGTGCTGATAGGGATACACCCTACTACAGCGTGAGAGCTCTTAAAAATACTGTTTTCCATTTGCATTGTCTCTCAGCAGGACCCCGAAGACCAGAAAAGATGGATTTTTGGTAAAATGTAGGAATAAATGTAATGATTTTGGTTCTGTTGGTTTTTCTTTAAGTTTTTTGTTTCAAGTTCATCCAGGCTTTTCCTTGTTTTCTACCTTTATTGGTGTGTTCTAGATTCATTTAAGTTTCTTAGGCTTTTCTTTGACTGTCCTCTGTTGCCCCTTGTGTTTTCTTTTCCCTTGGCTTCCTCATCAGCTCTACTCACACCTGCTTCTTATCAGCTCGTTAGTCCTGCCTTTGTTCAGTTAGCCATAAATACACTCCATCTGCAGTCCCTCTGTGCTGGTTCCTCGTCTTACTTTTCCTCATACTGGCTCCTTGATGGTTTTCCCCTGATGTCTCCATGGTTCTGGTTTGTGTTGGATTTTTATGTTGGATTTTTGGATACCTGTTTTTGTTTAACATTTTTTCTGTCAGGATTTGGTTTTAAGGTTTTTGTGAGGACCCAAATGCACAGGCTGACAGGCAGGGGTGAGTTCTTAAAAGATTTAATGGAAGATCAGGCAGAGAAAAAACAGGAATCCAAAAACCCAACTTAAAAATGTTAAACAAAAATAGGTATCCAAAAATCAAACACAAACCAGAACCATGGAGACATCAGGGTAAAACCATGAAGGAGCCAGGATGAGAAAAAGTAAGACGAGGAACCAGCACAGAGGGACTGCAGAGGGAGTGTATTTATGGCTGACTGAACAAAGGAAGGAGTAACGAGCTGATAAGAAGCAGGTGTGAGTAAAGCTGATGAGGAACCAAGGGAAAAGAAAACACAAGGGGGCAACAAAGGACAGATAAAGAAAAACCTAAGAAACTTAAATGAATCTAGAACACACCAATAAAGCTAGAAAACACAGAAAAACCTGCATGAACTTGAAACTGAAAACTTAGAGAACAACCAACAGAACCAAGATCATTACAATAAATGGTTAAAAAAAAAGAAAAATAATTAAAAAATCCCTAAAAGGGCCTATAGTATAATATGGCTGATGAAAGATTAAAAAAAAAAAAAAATTATATATATATTTAATCCTTTTGCTTTCTCACAACTGCTTTCACATATCTACTTTTTCTTTTTTCTTTTCTTTAACCATTTATTGATTTCATATAAAGACTTTTAAGTTTCAAATTTAATTGAAATATGTTTTTGTATAACTTATAACAATGAATAAACATATTTATCTGTGTACAGGATAGGGAGTACTCTTTAATTAAAGATTGTTTCACATTCAATTTCATTTTTACATAACATAAACATAGTATTTTTTATTTTAATAAGAGTATTACCTTTCCATACCATTAATAGACATATGGCTCCTAAAATTGTACCAGTTCACTGAGGTTATGTAAATTCTATTGACAACCCAAGATACATTTGGTAGGAAATGATCATTGCTTTAACTAAAATACACTTAAAACAACAGAAATTAAATTGCATTTTTGTGTATTATGGTTTGCTTCATTTTTAAGTCTATTGAATGTTCAGACAAATCATTTTAATGTCAATGTTTCCTACATAAGTTCCTATCTGATTTTTTTCATCAGATTGTTCAGACCAGTGTCTCCAGCAGGTACTATAACTGTGGCTCCTTTCTAATTGGGCTACCATTAAATAGTAACTTAAAAGTATTTACCCTTGGAGCAATATTACTATTTTTTAGGGCACACATTTGATACCAGTATGAGAATGTAGGACCAGATGCTTTAAGAGGAGATTAATTTGATGCTTCTCTGACAGATGTAGAGACAACCATTATTCTCCTCAAGAGAGGAAATTCAATACTAAACTAAAACTAAACTAAACTAAAACTTAAATTTAAGAGCTTTTTTCAAAGGTTACTCTGAGGACAAGGAAGAAAGCAAACATTGCTGTTTCAGTGGAAGACATTTTGCATTCCTAGCACAAAAAAAACAAGTCTTTTGTGAGGAAAACCCCACAACAGTCCACTGAACTACACTGCTTTTCTTGTTAGCTGTCCGAATATACAAAAAATGTTAAAGCTTTAAATTGAATAGAACAAATTGTCATAAATCATGATCACGCAGTTTAAATTAAAGCAGGACATAAAAGGTGTTTTCTACACTTTATATTAAGATCAGCTTTGCTGAGCTTAAGTTTTTAATCTTGTTTAAACGCTCATATTTTCCTTATGCTCAAAAACACACCATGAAACACATGACCAAGCATATCTTCATGTCCCTTCTAATTTATTTACAGTTTGCAAACTGTGTGAATTAGAGTGACACAGATGTGTTGTAGATTGGAACCATATGAGTTTAATATAAAGGGGAGTGTTGGTCAATTTTAAAGCTGTCCAAATTGTTTTTCTATCTTTTAATCAACTCTGACTGATTTCTGAAAAAAATATGATCTCCACAGAATAATGCTACCACTGCCATGTAACAGAGTAAAGTTTGTTTAAAGGTCTTTTAGAAGATACGGTTATATGTTGGTCCATTGCATAAAATTGAAGGAGTACTTTTGCGTCGCCTCGTCTGTTCCTGTTTGGCTGTGACCCGATCCTGGAGAGAAGTGTCGGCTGTTTTTCAGTGTTTGAGATCGGCCTGTTTTTCAGTGTAGTCCTGTTTCTCTGACTGTAACTGGCTGGATGTGCTCGCTTAATCCTCTGACATGGGAGTTGGCTTGGAGCTTGTCTGCCTGGCTGTGCGTTTCCTGGACAGCTGCTTTTTGTATCTCTACCTCTGTCTCCTTGAACCTCAGTCGGCCTCGGCAGATGGCCGCTCACACTGAGCCTGGTTCTGCTGGAGGTTTCTTCCTGTTGAAAGGGAGTGTTTCCTCTCCACTGTCGCTACAAGCATGCCTAGTGTGAGGGATTGCCTTCAAGTCAATGAGTCGATGCAATCAACTGGTTTTCCTTAGATAGAAAACTTTGAACTAATTTGACTGTATAATCTGGTGAACTGTAAAGTGCCTTGAGATGACATGTGTTGTGAATTGGCGCTATATAAATTAACTAAATTCAATTGAATTGAATTTTGATTCTTTCTTTTTTCAAAACGCTGTAAATCACAATCATACAGAACTGCATCAACTTTGATATCACAGGAACAAAACATCAGCTGTATTTAATCCTATATATTCTGGGACAACATATTCACTAGACGGAAGCAGCACATAGGCACCATAATGTAATAATTTCCAAGTCATTGCAGTATTTGGTGTTGACCTGCAGATTCATTATCTGTGTGTGAGCAGAAGGGAAAAACAAAGAGCTTTGGTTTCTTTATATCGTCAAAGAAAGAGGTCTGAGTTTATGTTGATTTCAGTGAATCTGAACGCAGGAAGAAAAGGAAGCTCTCCTGAGGAAAGACTGATTAGTAGAGAGACATTTCCTGTTCCTACTAAAATACAGCAAGAAAAAAATAAAACAATGACCTGATTAGGAAGATTAGCTTTTGGGGGGCAAAACAAAATCATCTCGTTGTACTCCAGCTGTAGGAAACCCAAACTGTTCTTTATTATTTATGTTCAATGCAATGAACATTTTGTTTCAAAAGAAAAAACTCCCCTTATCCCATTAAACTGGTTGAGAAAGTTTTACTCTGTAATTCGTTATAATCTCTAACATAGCTGAGAATTTTAACTTTCCAATCCCTATGCTTAAATCAAATAAGTCTGAATTAATTATCTGCTAGGTTGTCCTACTCGATACATTCCACGTCACTGATGCAATAATCTTCGTCATCAGACCTATTTTCTTTAATTTGGCCAATTTAGATTCATTAAAATTCGTTAACTCTCTGAACTCTCTTAAAAGTCCTCCTACCAAAGCACACAGCTTTAATTAAAGTCATAGTACAGCTACATGTTTATGTTCGTCATAAAGGGGAAAAGGATTGTGACAAAATAACCAGCTGGCATTCTTTTGCTGTACAATGGTTTTAGAGGGGCATTTTATCCACAAATTTTATGCAATTCTTTATTTTAAGCTTAGGAGATTTTATTTATTTTTAACATCCTCTACCATTCTGCTCACTAATCATGACATCAAAACAAACTTGAATCCATGCCCAACCTCATTTTTCCTTTAATTGCTCCTTTTTTCAGTTTTTTTAGTTATTTCTCACTGATAATTAGCTATCTTACTTAAATGGCATGTTCTAGCTTTCCCCTTCTTCGTAAATAAGAATAAATAACAAAAATGCCTCAGTTATGTGGATTTTTAGTGAATTATTAGGTGTATTTGGTGAAATGTACAGGGGTGCCAATAAGAGTGGGAGGTCATGTGTAGGATGATTTTAAAGGAATAGTACACCCAAAACATGATTAGCCTTCATTTTCTACTCACCCCCAAGCTGAACAACACTCTGGAGTACTTTTTTGATATCTCAAATGCATCTGGAGATCTGGGAGGCTTCTTGCTGTCTGCTGACATTCAAATAATGGAGGTCTATGGTGCCCGAGGCAGAAAGGTCCATAAAAGTCCACAAAAAACGTGTCAATATTCCTCCATACTGCTCGTCCAATGTATTCCAAGTGTCCTGAGTTGGTAGCGTCCATAATTTACTCGAAACGAAGTCATTTAGAATGTTTTTAGAGCATAAACAGTAGTGTATAGGATTTCCTAAAAGCGCGCGCCTGCGAGTTCACGAGCCTACGGAAACCGCGGCAGACCAAACCAGATGAAAGTGCGCATTCAGCGTCTGCTCTGCCGATAATGCAAGCGTAGAAGAAGAAATGTGCTGTTTACCTGTGCAAAGAAAGAAACAACGAAAGAAAAATGTCTGAGGACTTCAGTGTTGAGGAAGAGCATGAGTTCTTTGCCGAGCTGAATGCGCACTTTCATCTGGTTTGGTCTGCCGCGGTTTCCGTAGACTCGTGAACGCGCTTTTAGGAAATCCTATACACTACTGTTTAGGCTCTAAAAACATTCTAAATGACTTTGTTTCGAGTAAATTATGGACGCTACCAACTCAGGACACTTGGAATACATTGGACGAGCAGTATGGAGGAATATTGACACGTTTTTTGTGGACTTTTATGGACCTTTCTGCCTCGGGCACCATAGACCTCCATTATTTGAATGTCAGCAGACAGCAAGAAGCCTCCCAGATCTCCAGATGCATTTGAGATATCAAAAAAGTACTCCAGAGTGTTGTTCAGCATGGGGGTGAGTAGAAAATGAAGGCTAATCATGTTTTGGGTGTACTATTCCTTTAAAGCAATAGTTGTGTTGCGTTCAAACAAAATAAATGACCTCAGCTGATGACCACTGCAGGCTGTGAAATCAATCTACAGTGTTTTTAAATCCTCTCTCCTTCACAGATCACTGATGGGTTCGTTTTGTGGGCCATGTGAAAGTAGGTCCCATTCCTTCCCTGTCAACACCCACACCCTCCACAGCAGCGGGTCCGCTCTCTCTTTCTCTACCTGCGTCCATTTTAACTCAAACTCTTTCATCAGAGTCCTTTTAAAATCAGGCCAGAGGGAGAATAGAGTGAACAATCGGCCGATTCATCTGGTTTTGTGTCATACTGACGCCCCCTAACTTTCCCTCTCTCTTTCTCCCTGTGTCCAACTTTTTTTTTTTCTCCATATCTCTCTTGGATGTAACCCCCCTCCTTCGCCCACCCAAAATGCTGCTCCATGCTGCTTCAGATCCCGGCCCACTGTCAATGAATCTTCTGTCTCTCCCCCCTTCTGCCTTCCCCTTCTTGTCCCTCTTTCTTTCTCTGCTAAACAGGATAATCAGAGCCACAGCAGCATCTGATCAGCCGCAGCTCATTATACAGGAACGTAAAAGCTTTAATCAACACACAATGCTTTATATAACAGGGCGTTGCAGTCACCTGTCTGTTCACTCCAGTCTGGAGTTAGCTCAGATTTAAATTGTTGGAGTGCAAATTAAGTCATAAAAAACATTTCCAACATAATAAACCCAAAGTAGTTTAAACTTAAAAAGTCTTAAATTGGAATAAGGAAATTCTTAGGGTTAAATTCTTAGTATTTAACCTCACCTGGGTTTGATTAAAAAGAGAAAACAATAATGATCCCAAAAGAAATGGTAAAGAAATACCATAAATGAATTGGCTTTGTGAACATGCATATGGACCGGTGCTCCTGATAAAGCAGCTGCTGTGTGTATTTGCATGTTCTGAACTTAAAGCTCCCTTTAGCAGTCAGCACATCAGGTTCATGATGTTAAAAAAAACAAAATGCCTCCAAGAAAAAACAGCATATGGATTCAAATTTAGATTTCTGAAATAAAAAGGGAAAATGTTCTTATAAAACAATCATTTGTAATCATAACTTGCACACAGTTCCAAATTATAGATGGACAGCATGTCACTGAGATAAGATAATCCACTCAGTCATACAACAACAAACCAATTGAATTTGCTGGCAAATCCTAAAACCAGTTTGTTGGCCAAAGGTTAGTAAGTTTCATCTTTGAACTATGCTTCAGCTGCTGATTACATCAAAGCTTATAAATCCTCAATGTTATAAAAAGATGAGGCTATCTATGACAACATAAATACTTAGCACACTCTAATGGGTGGTGTTCCCCTCCTTTGTCCTTTTGTTGTGCTTCTTTTGGCCATCTACCAATTCAGTTTCAATTCAGTTTATTTATATGGTGCCAATTCACGACACGTCATCTCAAGGTGCTTTACAGTTCACCAGATCATACAGTCAACTTGATTCAAAGATATCTATCTATGGAAAACCAGTTTATTGCATTGACTTATGACTCGGATGCAATCCCTCACACTAAGCATGCTTGTAACAGTGGAGAGGAAAAACTCCGCTTTAACGGGAAGAAACCTCCAGCAGAACCAGGCTCAGTGTCAGCGCCCATCTGCCGAGGCCGACTGGGGTTCCACGAGACAGAAGCAGAGATACAAAAAGCAGCTGTAAAAGGCGGCCCCGTCCAGGAAACACACAGCCAGGCAGACGAGCTCCGAGCCAGCTCCCATGTCAGAGGATGAAGAGAGCACATCCAGCCAGTCACGGTCACAGAAACAGGACTACACTGGAAAAACAGGCAGATCTCAGACATCTGTAAACAACGGTTTTGATGGCAGCAGCACAGCCGAAATTTCCAGGGTTGTGTCACAACCAAACAGGAACAGACGAGGCGAAGCTGCTATGAGAAAAGGCAAAGAGGGCATAACGTTAGAGATTGAACTAACAGATTCTGCAGAGTAGGAGAATAGAGATAGAATGAAGCAAAACAATGAAATAGGGGTCCCTATGTCCTCCAGAAGTCTAAGCCTATAGCAGCATAACTATACAGATAGCTCAAGATAACCCGAGCCACTCTAACTATAAGCTTTATCAGAAAGGAAAGTTTTAAGCCTAGCCTTAAAAGTAGACAGGGTGTCTGCCTCACGGATTAAAACTGGTAGTTGGTTCCACAGGAGAGGAGCCTGATAACTAAAAGATCTGCCTCCCATTCTACTTTTAGAAATTCTAGGAACCACTAGTAAACCTGCAGATTGAGAGCGAAGTGCTCTGTTAGGAACATAAGGAACAATCAGATCTCTGATATAAGATGGAGCTTGGCCATTTAAGGCTTTATATGTGAGAAGGAGGATTTTAAATTCTATTCTTGATTTAACAGGAAGCCAATGAAGAGAAGCCAGGATAGGAGAGATATGATCTCTCTTTTTAATTTCCATCAGAACTCTGGCTGCAGCATTTTGGATCAGCTAAAGACTTTTAGCTACAGTTTGTGGACTTCCTCATAGTAAAGAATTACAATAGTCCAGCCTTGAAGTAACAAATGCATGGACTGGTTTCTCAGCATCACCCCTGGACAGGAGATTTCTAATTTTTGCAATGTTCCTCAGATGAAAGAAGGAAATTCTAGAAACCTCTTTGATATGGGATTTAAATGACAGGTCCTGATCAAAAAAAACACCAAGATTTTTTACTTTATTATCTGAAATCAGTTTAATCCCATCCAAATTTAGTGACTGACTAATCAGCTTCTTTTTCAAAGACTCTGGTCCAAAGACTATAACTTCTGTTTTGTCTGCATTCAGAAGTAGAAATTTAAGAGTTATCCAGGTATTTAGGTCTTCAAGACATGTCTGTAAATTATGTAATGGGTTAGCTTCATCTGGATTTAAAGACAGATATAGCTGGGTATCATCAGCATAACAGTGGAAATGAATCCAATGCTATCTAATAATTCTACTAATTGGGAGCATATATATAGTAACCCAGGAGCATGAGAAAGATTTGTCATTAACGTGAACAAACTGAAATTGATCAGATTGATAAGATTTAAACCAATCTAGTGCTGTTCCTTTAATTCCAACAAAATATTCAGAATATTATGGTCAACTGTATCAAATGCAGCACTGAGATCCAACAGGACCAGCACAAATACAAGTTCATTATCTGAGGCCATGAGAATATCATTAGCAACCTTCACCTGAGCTGTTTCAGCGCTATGATGAGCTCTAAAGCCAGACTGAAACTCTTCAAAAAGTTCATTATGGTGTAAGTGATCACACACTTTTTTGGTAACTACTTTCTCAAGAATTTTAGATAAGAAAAGAAGATTGGATATAGGTCTATAATTGACCAAGTCATCTGAGTCAAGAGACAGATTTTTTTTACAAACAAAGGTTTAATTACAGCAACCTTAAAAGCCTTTGGTACATATCCCTGTAATAGGGATAGATTATTCACATCTAAAATGGAGGAAAAGATCAAAGGGAATACCTCCTTAAATAACCTGGTTGGAAATAGATCTAACATACAAGTTGAAGGCTTAGATGAAGACAAAAGTTTTGCTAACTCTGAAAGTTTAAACTGGATCAAAACTCTGAAAGTTTAAACTGGATCAAAGCAATCTAAACTCGGGTCAGATTCTATGGCTACCTCAAATGCTGCCTCACTTACCACAGATAAACCAATTGTAGATAGAGGAGAGCTAATGGTCTTATTTTTATTAGGATCAATCTTATTTATAAAGAATCCCATAAAATCATTGCTGCTAATAGCAGGTGGGATGAACTGTTCAACAGAGCTATGGCTCTGGGTGAGTTTGGCAACTGAATTAAAAAGAAATCTAGGATTATTCTTATTCTCCTCTATTAATGAGGAGAAGTATGCTGCTCCTGTTTTACAAACGGTCCTCTTATACAGCAGTAAACTATTTTTCCAGACTATGTAGGATTCCCGTAGACCTGTGGAGCATGATTTTCTCTCCAGTTTCCTATCATTTTGCTTCAAAGTGAGCAGTTCTTCATTAAAACAGGGAGCCAGCTTTCTATTTTTAAAGTTTTACATTTTCAAAGGAGCTGCGTTGTCTAAGGCAGTACGCAGAGAACTAGCAACCCCATCAACAAAATCATCGACCTGTGAAGGGGAATAAACTAAGCTTTTGCACTCTGCAGCATTGCTCAGTGACACAGAAGAGAAAGTGAATTTTTTTTTTTTTATTTATAACTGCACTATGTGATAATGATCTGCTAAAGTGAAACCTTCTTTTGGGGTAGGAGAACTCTGATAAAGTAATCCTGAAGGTAATAAAAAAATTGGTCAGAAAGGTCAGGGTTGTGAGGAAATACTGTTATTTCTTCACATTCTATGCCATATGTCAGCACAAGAACCAAAGTATGAAGATGAGAATGTGTGGGACTATTCACATTTTGAACAAAGCGAATAGTGTCTAAAATAGCATTAAAGGCTGCTCTTAAGCTATCATCTTCAATGTCAGCATGGATGCTAAAATCCCCCACTATGATGACCCTGTCAGTATTTAATACCAAATCAGAAAGGAACTCTGAAAACTCATCTAAATTCAGAGTAAGGACCTGGTGGACGATACAAAGTTACAAAAACAAGAGGGTTTCTTGCTTTGCAATTTGGATGAGGGAAACTAGGAGTTAAATGTTCAAAAGATTTGTAATAATTAACTGCCTTCGAAGTAATCAGTAAGTCAGACTGAGAGATTGTTGCTACTCCACCTCCTCGCCCAGAACTTCTGGGTATGTGAAAATTTAAATAGCTTGAAGGAGTTGCCTCATTTATGCTCACATAATCCTCTTCCTGCAGCCAGGTTTCTGTAAGGCAACACAAGTCAATGTGATTATCACAAATCAAGTCATTAACTAGGAGACTTTTTGAGGAAAGAGATCTTATGTTAAACAGACCGCAATTAATTGTTTTAAATTTTTCCCCAATTGGAGTTATTTTGATTTTAATTAGATTATCATGATTTACTCCTTTAGGAATCTTTGCTAATTTATTAGATTTTGGTCTTGGGCAAGACACTGTCTAGATGGAGTAAAGAGTGGGTAACAGTAGAGAAGCTGCAGAGAGGTGTGTTAAACTATGACTCTGCTTCCTTGTCTGCACCCTGGGTGGTCAGGGTTTTGGAGGGCTAATAAATGTGGCCAGATTCCTAGAAAGAAGAGCTGCACCATCCAAAGTGGGATGGATGCCGTCTCTCTGAATCAGACCAGGCTTTCCCTAAAAGGATTGACAATTAATAATGTAGTCCACATTGTTTTCAGGACACCACCTAGACAACCAGCGGTCGAATGACGACATGCGGCTAAACATGTCATCACTGGTCAGATCAGGGAGGGGACCAGTGAAAATTACGGAGTCCGACATTGTTTTGGCAAACTTACACACCGAAGCAACACTAATTTTAGTGACCTCCGATTGACGTAACGGGTGTCATTACCGCCAGCATGAATAACTATCTTACGGGTTTTAACCTTATGCTTAGCCAGTAGTTTCAGGTAGGATTTGATGTCGCCCGTTCTGGTCCCGGGTGTCTTTAATATCACGTTTCTGACTATGGAGCTGCCAATCACCAGAGTGGGCTTCTCAGTGGGTGTGTCACTGAGTGGGGAAAACCGGTTAGAAAAGTGAATGGGTTGGTGGTGACCAGTGGGCAGAGATCCACGACTACGCTTTCTGCGTACAGTTACCCAATCGCCTGGCTGCTCAGGCACTGCTGGAGGACAGCTACGTAGGGGCCTACTTTAACTCCTGGATGTTCAACATCCAAAGTTAAAAAATTAATACACTTATTACACATACCATTATCCCTAAAGGCGGCAGAGGAATAACTGAACATCTGACACAGAGAGCAGGAGCGAGGAGAGGAAGAAGGAAGAGTTGGAAAAGAGTCAAGGGAGGGAGAAAGAGAAGCCAAAACAATGCTAAGCTAGGGGTAGCCTAGGCTAACTACTCCTTACTACCAGAAATAAAACCGTGTGAAACTGACAAGTGCTCAGTAGAGAAGTGCAGCAGAAGGCGCTATGTTTTAAGTCACAGGAACCTTCCAAGGATTTACTGAATTTCGAAGCTGGGATGTTTTTTTGTTTTTTTTTTACATCTTTACCCTGATTCGAACTACACATTTTATCAGCACTTCCTTGATCTTGATAATGCTGGTTGGCCTTCACAGAACTTGTGGATTTCTACTGAGATCAAATAGATTGCATTAAAGGAAGTCAACTTTAAACTAATTTGTGTTTATCTAACATAGTTTGTGGTTGGGAACCAACAAAATGTAGAAAAGGTCCAAAATTATGGACAATTTTGTAAGACAGAGTAGTATTTTTTTTTTTTTTTGTGACAATTATCTAGTAGAGGGGAGTAAAATGAATATTTTCAGGTTGATGAAATAAAAAAATATCACTGGAGCTTTAAATCCATAATGTAATTCATGTCGACAGCACTTGTGAGTTTGAGAAGATGGTGAGGCATGAGGAAGGCGAGTCCCAGTGGTGGAGAGGGAGACGGAGACGCACATTTCTAAAATTCCTCTGCGGAGTGAGAAGGATATTTATCACCGTTGTATCAAGCTCGAAGGCTGCCGCATCAACCAAGCACGCGCTGTCATCCTCTAAGAAAATCACAGCCAACTTGCCCTTTCTCTGGCCCCAAACACTACACCATAACTTTGACCCGTACTTGAATAAGTCATGTACTCTACATTTTTTCAGCAGATAGATGTTTAAGGCTATTCCATTTCACATACACTATATTGCCAAAAGTATTTGCTCACCCATCCAAATTATTGGAATCAGGTGTTCCAATCACTTCCATGGCCACAGGTGTATAAATTCAAGCACCTAGGCATGCAGACTGTTTTTACAAACATTTGTGAAAGAATGGGTCGCTCTCAGGAGCTCAGTGAATTCCAGCGTGGAACTGTGATAGGATGCCACCTGTGCAACAAATCCAGTCGTGAAATTTCCTCGCTCCTAAATATTCCACAGTCAACTGTCAGCTGTATTATAAGAAAATGGAAGTGTTTGGGAACGACAGCAACTCAGCCACGAAGTGGTAGGCCACGTAAACTGACGGAGCGGGGTCAGCGGATGCTGAAGCGCATAGTGCGAAGAGGTCGCCAACTTTCTGCAGAGTCAATCACTACAGACCTCCAAACTTCATGTGGCCTTCAGATTAGCTCAAGAACAGTGCGCAGAGAGCTTCATGGAATGGGTTTCCATGGTCGAGCAGCTGCATCCAAGCCATACATAACCAAGTGCAATGCAAAGCGTCGGATGCGGTGGTGTAAAGCACGCCGCCACTGGACTCTAGAGCAGTGGAGACGCGTTCTCTGGAGTGACGAATCGCGCTTCTCCATCTGGCAATCTGATGGACGGGTCTGGGTTTGGCGGTTGCCAGGAGAACGGTACTTGTCTGACTGCATTGTGCCAAGTGTAAAGTTTGGTGGAGGGGGGATTATGGTGTGGGGTTGTTTTTCAGGAGCTGGGCTTGGCCCCTTAGTTCCAGTGAAAGGAACTCTGAATGCTTCAGCATACCAAGACATTTTGGACAATTCCATGCTCCCAACTTTGTGGGAACAGTTTGGAGCTGGCCCCTTCCTCTTCCAACATGACTGTGCACCAGTGCACAAAGCAAGGTCCATAAAGACATGGATGACAGAGTCTGGTGTGGATGAACTTGACTGGCCTGCACAGAGTCCTGACCTCAACCCGATAGAACACCTTTGGGATGAATTAGAGCGGAGACTGAGAGCCAGGCCTTCTCGTCCAACATCAGTGTGCGACCTCACAAATGCGCTTCTGGAAGAATGGTCAAAAATTCCCATAAACACACTCCTAAACCTTGTGGACAGCCTTCCCAGAAGAGTTGAAGCTGTTCTAGCTGCAAAGGGTGGACCGACGTCATATTGAACCCTATGGATTAGGAACGGGATGTCACTTAAGCTCATATGTGAGTCAAGGCAGGTGAGCAAATACTTTTGGCAATATAGTGTAGATCTATCTCAAAGACGAAATCTGGCTTAGTTTAGTGCTGCACATTTCTTCTTCCTTACTTCTCTTTGAGACGTTGCAAAAATAAAACACTTGGTGTGACAGTCAAGGTCATAGTTCCCTTTTGCATAAGCAACAACTTTGCAGGTTGGACCAGTAAAAACAAAGAGCTGAGCATGAGAAACCGTCTAGACAAAGGCCCAAAGGGGCCGAGAGATTAATTAGATAGAGTGATTATGACCCTAAGAGCAGCAGCCAGAAATGCACCTGTTCCAAAGCTGGAATGGTTCAAAGGCACTTTTTTTTAGGTTAAATAACTAGAAATGGATCATGCAAAATTCATGACTTTAGTGGGCTGTTAAGTCAGAAACGTAGATGTTTCATGAGTTCAAACAAAGTTACTCTACCCAACATCTGCACTGCCTTGGCTGGCAATCACACTTATATTACAGAATAAACATCAGAACAAGGCTGTCTTTATGATCAACAAGCTCCAGCATGTTGTTGGCAAAGTGTCAGTCTGCATCACCTGTTTAAGCTGGAACAGTTGTTTCGTTACAATACGATATCTGACATCATGCCAAAATTGGAGTGAAAAACAGTATGATGACTGCGATAACAAAAAAAAAAACCATCATGGGGATCCTCTGATCAGGGCTCAACAATGTTAATATCATGAAGGCACACCAGCGAAACAGGAGTCGCATTAGAAAGGTAGAAGTATGAGCAGATGAAGCAGAGATAAAAATCTGAAGACGTTAAGCCGTTTTTGTTTTCTGAGGCCACATTTACAGACATGTTTGTTTACCTTCCTGTAGGGCTTTCAGGAGAAGCAACAAAATTTGACCTGCTGACCTTCTGAACATAAAAATGTCAGTAAAACCCAGCAGGTTATAGGAAGCATGTATGAGGCAGGTGGTGAAACATTAGCAGGTGTCTTCCAACTAGTCTGCTAGTGACAAAAAGGCAGCAGATAAACTAAAGAATCTGAAGTTTAGTTTTTTGGCAGCCTAATCCCTCTTCGCTGTTATCTGTCAAATATTTAGTTGGAAATACTCCCTAACCATCATGTTTCCCCTCATAGTGAGGAAGTCAGCTCTTTAATTTGGAGCAGTTGAAACAATCCCTCAATAATTGGACTGACAGCTGTTTTCAGATATGGTTTTTGCATCAAGTTAAAAATACTTAGAATCTGGTGCTTATTTATGTGCAACTACAGTATCCACTCATCTGTTTTCTAATCCCAAATAATCCCTGCAGGTTTAAGTGTGGGGGCTCTGTTTTAAAAGAGGAAAGGTCAATTAGCTGGAAAGGTTTTTTTTCAAAATAATTAGAAAAATAATGCTTTAATTTAAGACTTTAGTTCAGTTATGTAACAGATCCCAAAATACAGTTAAGAGCAACTAAATTCTGTATAAAATTAAAAAGCTAGCTGCACAAATGGCAATAAAACACTAATTATTCAGATATCTAAACATTAATAATTCCTAAAAAAAAATTTAATCAGATCCTGATAATAAGTGGTGATGAACACCATGATTTTTATTATTTTTTCAATGAGTTTATACCTTTATTTTTCCATCACTAATAATGGAATTGTTAGTAAACATCACCTACACTTACAGATATTCAGTTAAATAAATAAAAAAAATAATGTTAAAAACAAATTGCAATATGATTAATGTATGGTTTTGGATTTTTTTTTTATTGCATAATAAATAAGTTATCAAAGATTATTATAGCTAATTGCAATTTATATATAATTAATATTTTCATACTTCTTCCTCAAAGGTAAAGTGGTTTAAATTATACATTTTTTTAGGCTGTATTAATTAAAAAATACTTATTTTTCAGATAAAAGGAAACAACAACAGCAAAACATTAATCTCAACATTTCTAATTCTGCAATATACTTAAAAAGGTGGAATAACAAAATCTGTGTTTTTTAAGATTATTTGACCAGCAGTGAGCAGTGAATCTCTCTCAAATGATGCATATTATAACACCTTAATAAACGGGTGTGTATATATATTTATATATATCCTGCCTTGGTGTTAATCAGAGCACCTTCAGCTGCATGCTGGCGTTTTATTACTGCAGGGACTGCAGAGCAGCCGAACCATTACTCAGCAAAAACAGACGCACATGGAGCGCTGCGCAACATTAGAGCAGGAGGCTGGATGGGATGTTTGCAAACATGAACCCTGCTGTTTAGTGTCTATGTGCCTGGAGATGGGGAGGGCTGAAAATAAACTGTACCTTTCCCTCCTGGATCAGCTTCACCTCTGCGCTCAGCTCCCCGCCGGAGGCTGAAGCTGAAGCTGCCGCATCCTCCTGGATCTTCCCGTCCCGCTGCGATGAGCCCTGTGCTCCCATAGCGATCTGTAGGCGAAATGTGAACTTCCCTCGTCTTTGATCAGACTAACTAACGAAAACAGCAGAGAGGGAGAGATAAAAAGAGAGAGAGAGAGAGAGAGAGAGAAACAACTATTGCACCACAGTATCTAAAGCGTCCAAATGTGAGGTGTAGCTCCTCCCCAGCTCGGCCTGGATCAGGAGTGATGAAGTGTGAGGAGGACCACCAAACTCTGATTTTTTTTTTTTTTCTAGACCTCCTGCAGGTCACTGCCCATGTGGTCCACTCCTATCAGGAAAGCTGCTGATCAATGGGTTAAAAAAAAAACACAAAGGAGAGTTAATGAAATAAATAATGCACAGCTGGGGGAGTCTTGTGCTGAAATTAGAAACTGGAAATGAAATTAGAACCCACCTGGGAGATCAGTTCTGCAAGTACATGCAAACACCCTGGAGGACAACTTGAATAAACAGACCTCTGCAAAAAGGTGGCACATATAACCCTTTATAGGGCAAGTTACCATTTCTGATCACTTGCATACCCCTTAGAAATGGAGTCCCCTCCATCCCTCATTGAGGTCTAGAAGCACAAGAATGGTATCCAGCCATTCAGCAAAGATACAGTGCTTTTCATCTTATTTTAGGATTTGACCAATGAGATGAGCCCTTGAAAGTCAAGAAAAAAGTAAAAAGCTAATTGAAAAGTAAAAAAGTTAATAAACCCGGTTAACAGTTTTATTTAGGTATATAAACCGAAAAATGTAAGTGCCAGTATGAGCATTAATGCCCCTAAGGTTAATGTTGTACCAAAAAAAAAAACAAGTGTTTCTATCAAACTCAGATTGTTTTTCATGAATCTTATAGAAGCACTTATTTTTTAAAATATTTGTCTTAATATAGTCAGGGAAGTTGATGTTTCTTGTTTTTACATTGACATTTATTTTTGCCATCAAAATATCACAAAGGTAATAAGGTCTTGTTCTGGATTCCAATAACACTATTGGCTTGAAATGTGGATTTTTAAAGGATTTCACTGAGTGCCCTATAAAGAGATAAAACTTTCAAGAAGAGTCAAAGAAAGTTGGAATAATAAAATTACTTTATGAATAAGGTATATTGTATAGGGTATTTTATCAGGGGTCATTAATTCGGAGCAAGACAAAGAGCATAATTATGTTAATTTTTA
Source organism: Cyprinodon diabolis (assembly GCA_030533445.1). Classification (NCBI taxonomy): domain Eukaryota; kingdom Metazoa; phylum Chordata; class Actinopteri; order Cyprinodontiformes; family Cyprinodontidae; genus Cyprinodon; species Cyprinodon diabolis. The sequence goes on from CM060076.1 coordinate 16,705,602, forward strand.
CAAATTAAAATCTACACAGTTTGGCTTGCACTAATTCAGCACCTTTTACTTCGATGCTGCTAAATATAAACCATCTAATGAAACAAACTGACCCCAGAAGTCCCCTGATTTTGAGTCTTATGTGTAAGTCTGATCAGAAAAAATTATGTTCTCGAAGGGCTCAGAGGTTTGTTACAGAGCATAAATCAACAATCAGCATCAGGAGACCAAGCAAGCAAGGAATCAGGTTGTGGAGCAGATTTAATGAGCAATCTGGATAAGATCACTTTGTTTTAGTGGTGGTAACAGGACAAAAAGTGACAATACAACGCACTAACATAGTACTGTATGGGGCAAAAGATTTCCCACGGTTAAATATAATGTTTAGCCTCTTTCCAACTGAAAATACCGGGTAACGTGTTTGTTTCAAACATGGGTTAAACCCACTAACGATCAGCATTTTCCTCCCTTCCCTTCCAATTGGCAAAAAAAGCTTGGTCTAACCCGCCACCGGAAATCTGCATGGCTTCTTTCCCCCAACAATTAATGGGTTCAAATTAAAGTTACTTTCTTACATTCATGTAAACTAAAAGATAGAAAAATAAAAATATGAATAAGAGACTGTACAGTAATGAAAATGTTACAACATAAATAAAAATATTGTACATTATTGAAATAGCTCAGATTAAAGAAAAAATCCAACAGAATTGGGGAGAGGGGTTGCTAAAGAAATTCACAACTCATGCACATTTGTTAATGTATAGAAAACACACAGGCTACTTACAAGAATATGAAAATAACAGCAGGGGTGTGAACACTTGGTTATAAAATCCAACAGCAGCTGCAAGGAAAGATCTGTGATAACACTATTTTGTGCACCTAAGGTGCAGTAACAGCCCCCAAAAGAGCTCTATCTCTATCCTTTTGTTTCCCTATCGCCTGCCTTGGTTCTAGAGGTCTCCCTGAGCAGAACTGCAACAATCTACATCACTGCTGTATATATAGCATGACTGCATCTAAAAATTGCATTAAAGGAAGCATATAAGTTAAAGGTTACCCTCTGATACACTTAATCTGGCTTATTTAGGAAATAGTTACTGCATGAGTGGCTCTGATTTCTAAAAGGACTTTAATATGTTTATCTAAAGTGACATCTTAAGGGTTTACCGATGCAATCTCAACCTTGTGAAAGGATTTCTGGTAGGAATGAGACTCTTTACACGCATGTATTAGCCTAAACAGTGAATTGTTTAGTTCCTTGAACACCTTTTTGGAATTATGCACACACCAGTCAACTATCCACTAAATCTCTCATTAAAGTACAGAAATATGGCAGATGATTTGTATCACTCTTTAGATCTCCTAGTTTTAGTTCAAGAAACGAAAACGAGACTCACTAGGGTGGACATTTGCACTTATATTGATTATTTAAAAGGATAAAATGATATTACATACTAAGAATTGTTTTAATAAGGAAACATTTTCTGCCATAAGCTGTTTAAAAGAATGGAAGATGCATAGGATAACACAATTTAGACCAGGCAGCCAAGATCAAATGCACGGGAGAACCATGGGAAGCTTGTTAGAGTACATAGAATAAAGGACTCTCTGAAAGATGTTTTAAAAAAAAAAAAAAAAAGGCTTGCATTTCTGAAATTGCTCTATAATGTGCCTTAAATACAGAGTGGATAATAGTGAGATCCAGCTGCTGTGCTGAAAAATTACATATTTTTAAGATCGGTTTCCCTCTCTTTAGGGGAAAAAAAAAAAAATTAATAGATAAATGTGTCAGACCCTCAGTGGGGATGCTGATTTTTCATGGATGAAGAAGACACAAGGCGTTTGTCATTAAACCCCTTCTGGATGTGTCATGGTTTACGCTCAATAAAGTGATAAGGCAAGGCGATCAAGAAAGCCTCAAAGCTCACCTACCCCCACAAATCGACGCTTTCACAAATAAACTGCACCCCCCCCTCTATGCAGGAAAGGAGTCTTCAATCCAAAGAGGGTAAATACAGTGGAAAGAGTAAGACCTTAGAAATGTATTCTAAAACACAAAAAGAAAAATAAAGAATTATGACTGAATTAGTCAGAGTTAAGCTTTCAATGATGCAGATTTGTGTGTTTTGTGACCAGGCCTTAGTGATTTGAAGAATGAGGCCCTGAGGTTTAGTGCTTGCATCGAGCACCAGGAGATGACTGGTCCAGGAACAGCAGGGTCCGACACGAAACCAGACGCCTACATTTGCATCCCGTCCGCTGGATTAGAGGTGTCATGATGGAAGACAGATGTTAGCCAACAGAAGCTCTCTTATATTGGATAGAATAGCCTAAGGTAACATCTATTTTAGCTGTTTAAGTATTTCCCAAATATGTTGGTTCAAAGACTCCTTAAAGTTTAATGTAGCTTTTCATGAAATCCTTCTTTACATAGATCACACAAGTGTCACACAACACTTTATCTAAACCAGTTCAGTTTTTGACATCCGGAGACCTGTCCTTGGTACTGAAATTGGTCCGTTGAGCAAAATATTGCCAACAAATTATTAGAAATTATCACAAACACTTCTAGGTTGATCAGAAATGAGGAAACAAACCTCTCCACAAAAACAACTTTAAATCTATCATCGGCTCAAAACAGAGACGCTCAGCCCCCCCACCTTACTCGGCATGTATTTATGTAACAGTGAGAATAAATGACAGGATTCCTGGAGCCAGAACTGTAGTTTTAACTGCCACTTCCTGACGGTTTGAAGGCAGAGAATAACAGAGTGAGGAGGTGTGGAATGTCAGCTATGCACGCATGTAAAGCAGCTCCATGTTGCAAACGCTATATAATGACAGATGCTGCGCCCTGCGGTGCTGCTGAGGGGGCCCGGCAGCCAACTTTCAGGCATGCTGCCAACACCTTGGTGGAAACATTATCTTTTGGGAAAACAAAGAAATGCCTGGAGAGTCCTGGATGTTTGCAAAAAGATTTTATTTTGGTATATTCTTTATCTTTTGGGTACAGAGCTCTGTAGACTTGTCAGAAGATTGATGAAGGCAAAGGAGCTGGTAGAGGACCTCTACAGGATCAGAACCCCCCCCTGTTAGATTTTATCTTTCTTGCAACATACAAGCCCAATACCTGTTTACAACCATGCTATTAGCAGCAAATCTGTCTACTACAGCTGTTAGTGAATCAGCAGTTTGTAACGTGCTTTGAAAGTATTTTTTCTACATTCATGCTTACCGCAGTTATTTTGGTGTTTTGTGTCATTTCTTTACTGGAAGCAAGAACTTTTAAAAGGTATTGGCAGATATTTTTCTCAAAACAAAGAAGGTATTACCTACAAAAGCATTCCAGGACATTTGTTAGCATATTTTATCCAGTATTCTAAAGCACTTGATGAAGATGTGTGAGGCAACAAAACAAGAAAAACTGTGTTCAGAATTAGGAAAAAAACAAATATACAAGAACAAATTTGTAAGCAATAAGATATTTATTTAAAAGGCACTTGTGGTCATCTGAAAATATATATATATCCAAAATATTGAAAATATTTTGGTCAGGGGAGTAAAAAAAAAAAAATGTTTTAACACCATTCCAGCTTTTGAAAGTCCTATTTGTTTTAGTCCGTTTAACTGTAAAAGTAGATTTGGTTAAATTCAGTCAGTAACACGGGTAATGATGAAAAACAGAGGTGAACTCAGCCAATGAAGCAATTCAATTGTAATTTCTTTTGCACCTGAATGTCCGAGTTACCGCCTCTGCCTTAATGTTGGACCATAATATTATATAAATAAAAAAGCTCACCAATAAAATAAAAAAAATCATATAACAGCAAAAAAAGATAACAGAGAAAAGATAATACCTGACCATAGTATCACGTTTTTGTTCATCTTCCAGTAGCAAAGCGGAAAAATACACAAACCATATAAACAGTTTTAGCAACATTGTTAAGACATTTGACTGGGGTTGACCTTTATGAAAAAGAAAATCAAATTAAAGCCACAAAAAAACAAAAGAAGAAAGCACGTAAACCCGAATAAATTTGAAACCTTGGACAGAGCAGTGACATAATAAACTCATGGAGTGATGCTGAATCCATTATCACAGCTGGAGATCTTTGACATGTCAAAGAAATGTGCAAATACAGCATAACCTAAAACTGAACACTTTTCAAAATAAGTTATTTAACTGAATTAATGAATGAACTGTTTGATTTGTTGAAACAAAGAAAAATTTATTGAATTTAATGCTGCTAAGGATAAATAAGTCAGCAGGATTGTCACGGAGCATTATTAAGAACTGCTTTTCTGTATTAGTTTTCATAGTTAGGTATTCGGGCCAAACAGCAAATAGCAGACATATTTAAGCACAAGGCTTTTGATGTGAGGCTACTTTTAACAGCTGTGGTGTTTCATCTCAGTGTTTCAGATGTACAGGGAACAGCTGAGTTTTACGGATCCTGAGAACAAACCTAGGAGCATAAGGAAAAGAGAAAATATTTTAGGAGTACGGCAGGGAGAATTTAAACACTATAAACCTAAAACTACAACAGCCATGTATGTACCATACAAGACCAGGTGGATTCTGCAACAGGGAGGATGAAGCAGTTGTACCCACTGAAACATGTTGCTCAGAAGAGGCCGCTGATCTCCTCCGTTACTGGATCGAGGTCTATGTCGTAGAAACAAGGTCGGGTTGGCAGGCCGGGCATTGTGCTCATCTGTAGAAACAGCCATGGAAAGGGAGTATTTCAAGACACTTTAAATGGATCGTATTACAGACCTATCAAAGGAAAGAAACATTACACAGCAGCTGCATCCATTCTGCAACTGTTTTTTTTTTTTTTTAAATAAAACTCATCAATATGTCAGTGGCTTAAAAAATAAATCAGTGCCTGTTAGATGTATGGTAAACTTCACTAAAACCATGCATTAGACTGGTCTCCACAACACAGCTGTTTGAGACCCTGCAGAGGTTCAGCTTCTAAACGTGGTGATCAGATGAGTGGGATCAACCCCTACAGGTCCAATAACAATAATCTGGACTCATTTAACTTCACGTCAACGGGGTAGAAAATGGCAGCCTTGTTCATAGAGAGGACAATGGGGCAGCCTCTAGGGCAAGAGGTTTAATGAAGTCAAACCAGTTCCAGTGATTACAGCTAAAACATTATTCCTTAAAGTCCAGCTCAAAGAAAGAGGATGACTCTGATTGATAATCACTGCTTTGCAAACTACAAACATAGTTGGAAAACATAATGCAATATCTAAGACTTATGCATGTGTAGAACATAAAAAAAAAACAAAAAACTGTGCTATAGTTGGAAAATGTGCTTCGAACCAAGCAATCAAGTGATTTCAGAAAGTCACTGAAGAAATGTGTGATAGTGATAAGGAAAAACTGGAGAAAAACATTAAAATATTAGTAATATCTGAATAATAACACACCATAAAAGACAGGGGATAAACTTAGACTCTTATTACTGGAGTGATTAAAATGACTGTTTAGTAAATAAAGCCTAAATGGATCAGAAAGAAGGTGGGTTGAAATACAAACAAAAAAAGGAATATAAACCTCAGACGGTACAGTTTATGTAGGTTTAAAAACAGCCACCTCATTCACCTTTGGCCACCAAAACTAAGAAACTTTTCAGCAGTTTCAACAGACATTTGTTACTGAAGTAGAAGTATAGATATTGCAGTTTTTAAAACACTCTGGTAAAAGGAGAAGTATCTTTACTCAAGTAAAAGTGAAAAAGTAAGTGCTCCAAAAAATACTCAGAGTATAAAAGTATAAACCAAACTTAAAAAAAAAAAAAAAAAACAGCCAGGTGCCACTATATGAATTAGAAGCTAAATTTTTCGACTATTTTGAAAGATTCTTTGAGATCGGGCCAAGAATTTGTGAGGTTTAGTTGGTCTCCATCTCCCGATACGCTCTCGCCTGCATCCGACCTTTCAGACATTTCTACATCTTTTTCTGAATCCGTCATTGTAGCATGGCATAGACAATTCACGTTTAAAGTTTGAAGAACACCTGCTTGCTTCTGATGATTTCCTTTATCTAACCAATGAGTGTTTGCGTTATATGACTCATCAATTACAATAGTTTTAACTAGATGTGGATGGAGCCAATGATCTGCATTGGATGGCGCACATGACGGGAAATAAATATTTATACATTAAACCAAAACTAAAAGTAACGAGTAACGTTTGTTTTTAAAATGTAAGGAATAGAAAGTACAGATACTTGTGTGAAAATGTAATGAGTAGAAGTCAGAAGTAGGAAGAAAATAAGCAATGGAGTAAAGTATTGATACCTAAAAAATGTACTTAAGCACAATAACAAAAGCATTTCTACTTTGTTACATGACACCTCTGATTTTGGTTACCTTACTTTTTTTTTTTTTCAATTGAAACCATTTGAGACCACAGCACCTCTTTAGACTTTGATTATTGTTCTGTTTTCAGTAACCATCAAATCAGAGACATGTCTTTAAAAGCTGTTTTATATGCACCCAACACCTTGAAGCAGTGTCCTAAGGTTTCCGTTAGTTAACTTTTATTTCTTAAACACAATTTTATGCCCCTTACTATTTCAATTAAGAGCCTATAAAAGTATGAAAATCCCCTTAACTTTATTAACCTTATAATCAATGATCAATTTGTAACTACTGAGGAAGCTGTAATTATAACCAAAGTAAATCATGTCACTCGAATAAAATAAATTTCCCTTTAATTCGACACATCATGGACTAGCTTGTCAGTTTTCACTTCAGCCATATATATATATTTTAAAAGAAAATTCATCACTTAAATGCATCAGAAAAGGTGTGCTGATACACTATATTGCCAAAAGTATTTGCTCACCTGCCTTGACTCACATATGAGCTTAAGTGACATCCCGTTCCTAATCCATAGGGTTCAATATGACGTCGGTCCACCCTTTGCAGCTAGAACAGCTTCAACTCTTCTGGGAAGGCTGTCCACAAGGTTTAGGAGTGTGTTTATGGGAATTTTTGACCATTCTTCCAGAAGCGCATTTGTGAGGTCGCACACTGATGTTGGACGAGAAGGCCTGGCTCTCAGTCTCCGCTCTAATTCATCCCAAAGGTGTTCTATCGGGTTGAGGTCAGGACTCTGTGCAGGCCAGTCAAGTTCATCCACACCAGACTCTGTCATCCATGTCTTTATGGACCTTGCTTTGTGCACTGGTGCACAGTCATGTTGGAAGAGGAAGGGGCCAGCTCCAAACTGTTCCCACAAAGTTGGGAGCATGGAATTGTCCAAAATGTCTTGGTATGCTGAAGCATTCAGAGTTCCTTTCACTGGAACTAAGGGGCCAAGCCCAGCTCCTGAAAAACAACCCCACACCATAATCCCCCCTCCACCAAACTTTACACTTGGCACAATGCAGTCAGACAAGTACCGTTCTCCTGGCAACCGCCAAACCCAGACCCGTCCATCAGATTGCCAGATGGAGAAGCGCGATTCGTCACTCCAGAGAACGCGTCTCCACTGCTCTAGAGTCCAGTGGCGGCGTGCTTTACACCACCGCATCCGACGCTTTGCATTGCACTTGGTTATGTATGGCTTGGATGCAGCTGCTCGACCATGGAAACCCATTCCATGAAGCTCTCTGCGCACTGTTCTTGAGCTAATCTGAAGGCCACATGAAGTTTGGAGGTCTGTAGTGATTGACTCTGCAGAAAGTTGGCGACCTCTTCGCACTATGCGCTTCAGCATCCGCTGACCCCGCTCCGTCAGTTTACGTGGCCTACCACTTCGTGGCTGAGTTGCTGTCGTTCCCAAACACTTCCATTTTCTTATAATACAGCTGACAGTTGACTGTGGAATATTTAGGAGCGAGGAAATTTCACGACTGGATTTGTTGCACAGGTGGCATCCTATCACAGTTCCACGCTGGAATTCACTGAGCTCCTGAGAGCGACCCATTCTTTCACAAATGTTTGTAAAAACAGTCTGCATGCCTAGGTGCTTGAATTTATACACCTGTGGCCATGGAAGTGATTGGAACACCTGATTCCAATAATTTGGATGGGTGAGCAAATACTTTTGGCAATATAGTGTATGTGGAGCAGCAGCTGGCCTACAGATGTTCCTGCTAGTGTATGTTCAACCCCCAAATGTTATTGACATGTTTTAGCCATCTACTGAAGCCAGTCTGAGGTAAATTTGTTCTTTCCCATGATAAAGGGTCTTAGCTCTACATGTAACAAGAATGATCAGGAAATAATAGTCCGCTGGCCCTTACAGAGAAATAACACCAAAATCTGACAGCTGCTGAACTTAATACATTATTCCACAAACGATTTTAAATCTAAAGCCAGTAAAAATATGTATAGGCATCAGATTAGGATGAAGAAAGTAAAACAAGTTAAGGACACATGAAAAGTAGACAGCAGTAGAAACGGTTAATGAAATCAGTGACATCACTCTGAACTTAATAATGTGAGCGCAGACTCACAAGTTACAAGTTTCATGTACGCCAAGTAAATTAAGTAATTAGACAAACTGAATAATGAACATTTGGTAAAAACCCAGTTCAGTGTTCGGAATACTAGAGACAACTCTTAAAACACATTTTCTGTCTTAAAAGTGGAATCATCTAGTCCAGAAGGACAGGAAAACCATCCTGTTCATTAGAGAGGCAGCGACATTCTTTGCATGCCTCCCTTCTACTGACCCAGGGGCAGTTTTATGGGACCATTAGTACAAATGAGACAGGAGGAAGTGAGCAAAGAGTTTCCTGTCTGAGGAAGTCTAAAGCAGGGTGGACATGTATATACAATCTGACACAGCGGATGTGGATAGTCAGCTCCAGCTCAGCTTCTGGTTGCATTTCAGCTATGCAACAGGCACATTCCTGAAACGTCCAGGAACAATAGTAGATGACTCAAACTAGAAGTAAAGGAGCTTCTTCTTCATCATTCAAGAGATTAAATGGTTCAGAGTAATGAGAAAACACTGAATAATCAATAAAAGAGGAGTAGTTTCAAACAAGTAAAAGGTTTATATGCGAGTGGAATTAAACGTTTGGTTTAACAGAAAACTTTAACATCTTTAAGTAACTTCTTCAAATGGTTGTATACCTTGTGTAGCAGCTTAGCACTCAATAGATTTAATAAAATCTTTAAAAGAGGAGCCTAATCATTTAATCCTTAAGACAGAAACTGTTACATGCTGCCATTGATCTGTTTGTTTCTATATATATATGGCTAAATAACCATATCTAAGACCATATCTAAATGGCTTTGATTGGAAAAATTAAATTTTTTTTTTTTTGGGGTCAGTATAAGAAGAAAAAAAGGCTTTTTAAATTATCAAATATTACGATTGAGAGAAATCCCTTACAGCTGATTTACTATTATGTGGTTTCCAAGAGGTACGTTGATGCATCATCCCTGCCCGTCTCCATTTAGTTGAAAACTATGTAGAAGTTTCTAACAATAATAATTTTTTTCAAATACTGTTAGAATTGTAACAGTACAGATACATATAATGTAGTTTACAAAGTTATACAAGTTCTCTGAATAAAAATGATAAATATGAAGAAAAAGGATAAAGTTAAAAAATAAAAAATTAAAAAAAATTTATTTTTCTATTCCTTTTTTAAAAGGCTTTATTCTACGGAAGAGGATTAGGGCCACTGGAAAAAAAAAATACTGATTTTAAAATTTTATTTAAATTTAGTATTTAGAATTCGGAGAAAAAAGTCAGAATTCTGAGATTAAAGTCAGAATTCTGAGATTAAAATCAGAATTCTGAGAAAAAAAGTCAGAATTCTGAGATTAAAGTTAGAATTCTGAGATTAAAGTCAGAATTCTGAGATTAAAGTTAGAATTCTGAGATTAAAGTCAGAATTCTAAGATTAAAGTCAGAAAAAAAAATTACTGATTTTAAAATTTCATTTAAATTTAGTATTTAGAATTCGGAGAAAAAACTCAGAATTCTGAGATCAAAGTCAGAATTCTGAGATTAAAGTCAGAATTCTGAGATTAAACTCAATATAATTCTGACTTTTTTCCCAAACTAAACTGAAATAATTTAAAAATCAGTTTACTTTTTTTTCCAGTGGCCCTAATCCTCTTCCGTATTATTCTGTGGTGCCCTCATGTTATCAGGAAATTTCGATGCACAAATGAAGGAAAGGGCCTCTGCAACTAACCATCCATGCATAATCCTGTGTTTTTTTATAGTTTCAGTCTGACTGCATTGTTTTGGATAGACACAACTGGATAAACCCAATGAAAAGCAAGAACCACTAATTTATGCACATTTATTCAGTAAGCTCAGAAACTTATTTTTCTATAATTAAATGTCTTGAAATAACACCCCTGTATTGACATAAAAAAATGACTCAAATATGGGATGATTCAATAAAAATAAAAAGTAACTTTTAAAAAGTAATACATATTTGAGTTTGACTACGTTATGACAAAGAAAACACTTGACTAATAACCAATTTAAAAATGAAGGAAAAAAAAAAAAACACCAATTTGGATCACATTACCTGCGGTGAGAAGAGCCACACTGTGATTATATTATCCCTCCAATTTAATATAATAATTTATAAAGTTTTAGTAATTTCATTAAATTCCCAAAATAGGAAGTCAAAATAAATGTTTCCTGTTGGCATTTAAATTATTTATTGAGATGAAAAATATGTGAATGAAAGACTGATGTCACTTAAGAGAATAAAAACATAATACAGCATCAACATTTAAAAATCAAACTTTTGGATCTCTTTTAGTCTTCAAAGCAACAAAAGATGAGCTCTTACCACCATCAGCCCCCCCTTTAAGCCTCAGAACAAGTTGGCACTTGCAAAAACACGTAACACGCCGTGGCTAAAGTTGGAAACTCCACTCTGCCAAATAAGTCCCTCCATTATCTGCAGACACAATGAGCCTTTGTGGGGAACAACCCTGCAGGACACAGGGTAGCTGGATTCACCCCCCCTCTAGAGAAAAGTCTTGAAGAACAACAGATATTCTCTATGAATGGCATTAAGAAGCAAAACTCGATTCACTGTATGACGATGAGCTGGAACTTCCCTGATCTTTTTGTCACTTAATGCTGAATAAACCCAGCAGCCAATGAGGATGGCTGTTATTCTGTCTCATGTGTTGTGATTCATAGTTTTGGTCAATCTTTAACCTGTTAAAACTGTTTTGAGCTTCCAGATCAGTCAGCTTTGAACAGTTTTAGATGAGGGACACATACAGCACAAAGATCTGTTGTTCTGCCGGTGACCCGCTCTCTGACATGTCTGAAGCATGAGATCAGGCCAGTTCTTTACTCACTGATGATCCTCATCCTTTACTAGCATTTTAAACAAACAACGGTTCCCATACTGGTAACTCCACCTGTCCCAGTCAGCTGGATCTTCTGACATTTTCATATTTAGTGCTGAATGCAGCTCAGGTCTCATTTCTGCCTCTGCTAAAGCATTGCAAATAGATTCTTTAGAGATATTCTTTCTATGCTTCATGTATTTCTGGTTTTTCTGTCTTTTTTAACACTGACATTCCAATAAGTCAAACCATAACTTGCACTGAATATAAGCAGAAAACGGAAGCAGATTTGTCAATGAGAGACCATCTAAAATTACATGATCCTTTAAATCTTCAATAGTTTTAAGTGCCTGCGTGACCAACTGAAACTCTTGCCTTAAGCAGCTAAATCACTGATCTGCTAGCAGTCAGCTGAAGGGTTCAGAGTCTGGTGTTGTAACTGCGTGAGTGGAGGATCAAAGGCGGGTTTGGGGAGAACGGACAGATGCCAGCAACCTTGTTTCACAGCATGGCCAGTGGTTGACACCTCCACCCCTGACAATCCGAAGCGGACCCTAAGGGTAAGCTGGTGAAACGACGGGAGGCGAAGCATGCAGGAACTGGCTTCCTTCCTGCACGGCCCATCGTTGAACCCCCCGAGGGGTTCTAGACAGGGCAGGACAGGACAGGAAGAAAAAGCAGAGGACATGACTGAAATTACAAAACACTGACCAGTGACAAAACTTAGAAATGTAAGATCTTATGAACTATGTTTTATTCAATACACTCTTCATTAACCAGCAGAAAGTAGCCATGTTTGTACCAGAGAGCACAAACATTTACAGCTGTGGGGGTCGGGGCTCTTTCCCCTTATCCAAACCGAAATATCCACTGTTTCCAAATCTTTTTAAGCTATTTTAATGTATAACCAAAAAGCAACATTCATAACATATTTCTATAGTGGCTTAAGAAGACTGGATGGATGGATGCTTAGACAGAAAGGTGGATGGATGGCTGATAAATGGAATATTTGGATAAATTGATGTATGCACTGAATGGAGACAGCAGAGAACGAGATGGATGGACTTAGATGGATGTGGATGGATGTGTGAATTGATAAGATGGAGGAAAGGATGCATGGAGAAATAGATGATGATGCTGAATGGATAGACGGATGAACTGTTAGATGAACAGACAGAAGGAAAAGTGGATGGACAGACCTTAAAATTATGGGCTAATCGCGTTTCTAACAATCAAACATGTCCCTAAAGTAACAGAGTAAATAGACACATGCTCAAAGTAATCAAACTATAAATTTATCATATGTTTTAGCAGCATTTGCGGGTAAACCCCCCCCCCAATCCAGATTTCTGTTTAACATTTCAGCATCAAACTAAAAAATCAAATCATATTAAACATTGATCATACTCCATGTGTAAAAGGTTAAATGTGTTGCTAGTTTTAACATCCAAATCCCTCTTACCGTTCCCACTAGTGGGTAGATGAAGCCTGCTCCAATGCTTGCACGGACATCCCTGATGGGCAGAACAAATCCAGTGGGTGCGCCTTTCTTATCAGGCATGTGGGACAGGGACAGATGGGTCTTTGCCATGCAGATGGGCAATGATCCATAACCCTAAATACAAGCATAAAACGGGGGTTATATAGTATAAACAGAGAGCAGGGGGAGGACAGAGGCAACAGGATTCCTGTCCCTTTGTGAGTCTTTCATTACAGCTGCAGTGATCTCACCTGTTGATTATAGTAATCTATTTTGCTCCTGGCCTCTGGAGACAGCTCGATGTCCTCCGCTCCGTACACTTTCTGGGCTATTGTTCGGATCTTCTCCAGTATCGGCATCTGTGGGAAAAGCAGCACATCAGCAACGTGTAGACACAGAGGGACAGGGAGCCAATAAAGGAGGGGAAGTACCAATTAGAGTAAACATCTGTATGAGGCCAACACTAATCTGAAGTGTTTAACTAAGTGATTCGATTTTAGGACTGAACATAACAAGCCAAGTCTTCTGACACTTCCTACTGGATTTCAAGAGTTCATATCAGTCCAAATAAGTGTTTTTCTCTTAATAAGCATGCTGTGAATGGAATAACCCTTAATGACAGCCAATGTGATGGCAGCAGTTAATTTAAGTCACAACTACTTCATCTAAAAAACTCAAAACAGCTGATTTTTTTGTAACCTCAACAAGCTTTGGTGAAAACAAATTAATCATTGGGTGCAAACAAAGTATCCAAAGAAAATCAAACATGAAGGTATTTCAATGGTAAGAAATGTTGGTGTACATGGCATCTGAGCTAACCTCTGTATTATACAGGAAATGGAAGTTTGCAGGTCTGCTAGCTGCCTCTTTCACGGCCTTTGCCAGCTGTAAAGAGCCCCGCCCACCCTGCGACCAGTGCTGACACGGCACAGCGTCAGAAGCACCACACTCTCTGGCTATCTGACACACCAGGTCAATCTCTGCTTGGGTGTCCGTCCTAAATGACCAGAGGGGAGAGAGTCTTATATGCGATCACTCAAAGGACATGAAATGAGAATCAGATGGATTTAAAAAAATTGGTATTTTGGATTTGAAATGGTTTAAAGTACCTGAAAGCGTTCAGTGCCACCACCACAGGAACGCCAAATAGGTGAGCAATCTGGATTTGCTTCTTCAGGTTGCTACGGCAGCCGCTGGCAACGAGGCTGAGGTTCTACGAGAGAAACGCACAAAGAACTCAGAGGCTTAAAAAAAAAACCCAGGAGCATTTGGTTAAACTTGTTTTCTTCAGTTCCTTTCAAAAGGTCATAATAAAAAACTAACTAATCTATTCTATATGGATTTAATATGATAAACCAACACAAATAAAAGGCAAACTGAAGTCCCCCTTCCCCCACTTTTTGTAAAACCTGAATCTTGTGGCATGAATGTTTCTTAGCCCACTTTAGCCTAATATTTCCTAAAATAAATTCCAGTCTCGTAATTATTAGATCCACATGACCATGTGGAGAATGATCGACTGGCTGGTTGCCCTTGGTTACAACAACCCTGCTCGTCACCCTGAAAAATCCATCGCCACCATGAAACATTGCTGACAGCAGCAGCATCATGCTGTCTGGGTACAGAAACAGGGTAGCTAGCAAAATTAATGAAAGTATCGATGCAGGCAAATAGAAAGGAATCTTGAAGACAACTTAAAAAAAGTTCTACTTTAAGCAGGAGGAGCCTAAATATAGAACCAATACCATAGATTAGATCAAAACATTATTTTGACCATATTTAAAGTTGCAGTAGGAGATCTTTTCAAACGCATTTTTTACCATGTGGCTTAAAGATCTTACCACAGCCGCTTAGCAAACTGTGAAATAGAAGGTCTGGAAGTGAAACTAAAATAAATGGCACCAATACAGTGAGAAATCAATGAATAACCCCAACCAATCACAAAAGACGGACCGTTGTACACGATTGGTTACTGGCACGTTAATCACGGTCGTCTGTTTGTCCCCCCCCCCTGGGCGCATACCCTGACCCCCGGCTCACACCGACTCCGGTCTTACCGTTGCGGTGCGGTGGGTGCAGCGCCGCAGTGATTCCAAGTCATTAAAAAGACGTAAACTTCTCTCACCGGCTGCTGAGCTGTCCGGCTGCGGTTACCGAGACACTCCGGCGCTGCAGAAAATTCAGCAAGAAAGCTATCCTTGCGGCGTGCCGGAGCCCTCCGCAACAAGCTCTCGCAAATATCCTTATTTGGGCAGTGTTATCGCGTGAAGTTACGTGAACTCAAGTGAACTTCTGTTCTCGCGAGTTAAATCTCCGGACCTGTTGCCGGAGCCGCAGAGCCGCACCGCACCGTAGTGAAAAGGGCGGTGTGAGAGGGGGTGTGCGGGAGTTGCGGTCTCCGTCAGCTCGGTAACCGCACCGGAGCCAGTGTGAGCAAGGGGTGACACATGAACGAATCGATCCCCCAACGCTCGTGCAGGACGCCATGGCTGGAAGCTAACCACTGTTATGCTACGTTCACGCCTAAAGCAGCAAGAGCAGCAAAAACTCACATGCTGCTTAATTTTCTATGCTTGTACAAGTTTAGTTCTGATGTGCGGCTGAAGCATCTTTGCTAGGGTGACCAGATTTGGGTTTCTGAAAAGTTTCTGAAATGTCAACTGCTGAACTGCTGACTGGACCGGACCTTAGGAGAGAGCCATGAGCCGCATCCTCAGCCAGAGGAGGGGGGGCTGGGAACGGTAAGGCAGGCGGGGGGGAAGCACGGGGATGCAGATGTCCAGGCTACCATCACCGGGTCGGGTTGGTCGCTCCGTCCCCTGCTGGCTCCCTGTTTTGACTACGTGCTGCACTGTAGTCGACCAAAATCCCGGTTGCTGCTCTGGCTGCATGGTCGAAAAGTGGGTTTGATGCGTGTTGGGCGGAGCTACCCTACCGTGACACAATCACGGTAAGTGTTACAGCCAATCACCGAAACTTGGTACCGAAAGACGAGGCATGTTTCGATATTCTGTAGAACCGAAGCATTTCGGTCAGTACCATAAAAGAACCGAAGTTCAGTACCCAGCCCTATAAATATATATATATATATAAATAAATAAATAAATAAAACGGTTTCATGACCCCTCAGTTCATCTAACAGTCAACATCTAAGGAAGTTGTTTCAGCTGAAACAGTGAGAGCAATTTAGAGAGAGATCATTTGATTTGCTCACACAGGAAATCAGCGATTTCAGCTAACGTCAAGCTTAAAAGCTCTCATTTCCTGCTCAACAATTTCACAGAGAAGTCAAAACAAATTCAGAAGAAATCATTTTAAGCATTAAAAATTGATTGCAGCCATTAACGTTGATTCTTAGATTATTTGGGGTATTTTAACATTAATTCTTCTGTACTTGGGCTGGGTAATGAAATCTACTATAGAAAGTATCCCACATTATTTATTGTTCTGCCGTTGTCCTGTTCACTAAATTGGTAGCTACTCCAAAACAGAATTTGAAGCTCATCTTAACTCTGACATATAGATATAGAAATCTGACGTTTCCATGCATCTTCTTCTCTGAATCCTGACAGACTTCGGTGACCAAAGTCCAGGGATTCTGACCAGATAGGCCAGGAAACCACAAACTCATGTTCTATATGAGCTGCTAATCAAATAACCATGTTTGTGCTTTTCTATACAGGTGGAGCTCCGACTGCAGCTGGAAACAAAGCAGATGAAACAGACTAGCTCAGGTCACCAGGAGAACCTCCTTATGAGCTCCCTTAAATTTCTTAAAATGGCTTCAAATCTCATGTCCTGTTCCATGAACAGAGCTCTGTAATAAGCTTTAATTTGCCTGCAACACAGCAAACATTTAACTTAATGCAATTAAAACATCCCAGCCCATTTATGTTAATTAGAGTGGAAGCTACTGTATGTTCAGAGCAGCCAATGCATCAGCTCAGACATATTTTCATATTTGTCATGCTCCCCAATCTGAACACTCTGGTATCTAAGCTCATACCTCGTCAATGTACTCTTTGGGAAGAGGTGCACCAGCTGACACCTAAAACACAAGACATATAATAAGACATAACAGAATAAACATCTTTTTTCTTTTCTTTTTTAAAAGTATGCAGTTGGAAAAAAAGAAGTAACGTAAATTCTTCTCATTAGTTTTTAAAACTGCTATTACTGCTACACATTTATTGAAGGGAAGCTGATGCTATGAAATTCAAACTACTTTAAAAGAGGAGTAAACAATAAAAAAATAGTTTTATTGCTCACAGATTTCACCAGTGACACAACATGGAGAGCTTTCCTGATGTGACTGACAAACTTTCAACTGATTCATAAGTAAAAATAAACCAAAAAAAGGAGAGATGCTTTAGATACCGGGTAGGGACGCATCTTATCGATTAACTGATCTAAAATGACTTGATCCTAACTCAGTGGCATCATAATAACTAAACTGTTTGTTTGTGGCAGCTGTATTAAAACTGACTGAATAAATTTTTTTTTCACATATTAGTAAACCTTTTACTAAGATATCACAAAAAGGAACCTATTAGGTAACTGAATTTAAAAACATAAATTAAATTATGTGAAGCACTGATGATTTCCAAGGTAAAGGGATGTAAAACTATTATAGAAAAACAGGATATGCTGCCTTTTGTTTTAATGAAGTTGATGTTACCTGCGATAGTCAGCGCTGGGAAAGACTTTTTGCTGTTAGTAGCGCTTTTGAACCATGTTTTTGTTGCTTTCACAGGACTAAAAACTCAAATCCATTAAGTCCATTAAATCCCCACTTTTCCAATCTATCATGCTTATTGTTAACCCGTCTTCTTCTGCTGTTTAACCACTGTTTAGCGTTATGCCATCCACTTTTTTTTTTTTAATTATTGTCTTTCAAGCACAGCAGAGAAGTTGACATTGCTCAATCACAAAGTAGGACTATATGGGAGCTATTAAGGTGATAATTTAGGATTTATTTAAGTGTTTATATTTACAAACAAAAAAGCATGAAGTCCATTCTGCATTCTGTTAACACGTCTCCTTTTGGATTATTTCTCTTGCAAATACGAGTTAGACTCTGCTTAAGAATGAACAGTGGTAACATTAAACCACCAAAAAAAAATCTTCATAAGCAGAATTTAAATCTAAATCAACAAATCATTGCAAGCTGATTATTTGTTTACATCCCTGGTACAGGGGGTAGTACACTGTATTTGAGTCTACAAAACATAGTGTTACTTTATCAGCCCTTCAGCTGCTGATTTAGTTTTTATTTCCTACCAATACATAAGAATATTCATAAAGGTTTATTAAAGTTAGCACAGAGAAAAAGAAACTGGTCACAATGCATACTTACATTTGGGCCCCCTCCGTGCATCTTCAGCGCTCGCACAGTTGCAACCAGCACCACCACATTGGGCCTCAAACCAGAAGCTCGACACTTAATATTAAAGAATTTCTCCATCCCGATGTCTGCTCCGAAGCCAGCTTCAGTCACTTGAGAAAGACACATACACACAACTTAAACACCAATAGTATGAAGACAGAAATAAATACTAGCAATTTTCCAACATCATAACAAGAAACTGATCTAAGTAAACTGTCTAAAAGAGTGATTGTTGTTTAAATTGAATCAAAGCTGCTAAACTAAAATCTACGGTGAATCCTTATAAAGACTGCTGATTGTTTGACTATCATCTATCACTGTTGCTCAATTCAACAATGATTAAATTACTGTTTAACACTAGATCTGACAAAAGTTGAACTCATTAAAACAAACAGCAAACAGATGAGCTCATTCAGTCTTAACCAAGAGACCTGAACAGCAGAGAAGTAGCGATGCACCGAGTAATGGGTACGATCTAAGTGCTCTCTAAAGGACAGAGGGCCTTTCAGACGGACAGCACTGAACAAGGGCCTTTTGAATGAGCCAAAGGTCCACATGGAATCCAGGCTTTGTTAAGATGGGGTTTCCTCTTACGAGCCATTTTGGAGCGTGTAAGTGTGTGCATTAAGCGATTACCGTCTACTTGTATAGTGACATGTGGACAGCTTTGAGTGGCCGGTTAAGTTTTGATGGAAGCTAGCCACTTTAGCTCTGAAAGTCAAAACTAACCACTGTGACTCCAAAGGCAACCCTTAAACTATAACACCTTTAAAATCAGTTTATTGAAGCCTTTTTTTAGAGGACTCAGATCTTTTAAACTCATCTTCTCAAAAGCTCTAAGTCCTTCAAATATCAAAGTTCTCCATTTTTTTCCCTCCCAATTTAAAACTTAAGTATTGCCAATTTCAAGATCCCCAATGAGACAATAAAAAAAAACAAATTAGACTAAACTAGACTAGATAAACAACTAAAAACTAAACTGAAAGTAATCAAATATGGCCTGGTTTATTTTGAATCGCAGATTTGTTCAAAAAATATTAAATTTCAGTCAGAGATTATATAATTGAAGCTGTATTTGATGAGACGATTCAAATATCTTTACTGAAGACAATCAACTGCAAGAAACGACAGCAAATCTTATCCTCTCTTTTTTTTCTTAATTTTTACAAAACATAAATAAATAAAAACTGTGCTGGTGTAAGATTCAGACTAATACTGCTAGCAGGTTCTAATGAAGGTGCAGATAGCAGAGGACTATAGAGCGTGTTAACATTTTGGGTCAAAGTAGGTGCTTAAAAAATATTGTTTTAAATGTTTTTGTTTATATATAACCAGACCTAAAGATTATTATTTTTTTTATTAGTCTTTAGGGAAACTTAATGTGGGAAATCTTGAAAGCAGGAGCCGGGGGTTATTTGTAGTTAGTAAGCCAGACAGCTAATGATATAGGACTCGTACACATCTGGTGTGTGGGATTCCCAGATTTCCAGCCCACATCCCCACAGAGAGCAGCAGCTTTTCACTTTAATCCCAGATTCCTAAGGACACCACAATAACAAGAAGGCCGATGAAGCATGACCAGGAGTAATTTCATTATGATCCCCTCAAACATCAGAGGTCACAAAAGGTTCAAATACTTCCTTTATGGGAATTACAATAAACTCAAAGTGCACCACCCAGAATACAAGCCAGACATAAATATTAGTTTCTTTTTTTTTTTTTAAAGGGAGCGTTTGCTTTAAGATTTTATGCAGCACCCATATCTGCCATATGCTATTTAGAAGAGCATGGCATCACTGGACTGTTGTAATCATCCTCAGTATCCTATTCTGCTGACCAGGATAGTTGCTAGATGCAACAGAGGGCAGACACAGACTCAGCTTTGCCGAGTATCGTCTCTCCATACGACACTAGGTTTGCAATCTACGCTTAAATCTGACAATCACAAAAGTCTCTCTAACCTTCCCCCAGAGTTGACCAGAGGGGAAGAACTTTAATTGTGATTTCTATGTTGACACTTTTCAGATGATGGCCAAAGTGTGCCACACATCTTCAGATTACTGACTGAAACATAAGCTGAAAAGGGCTTCAGACCACTGCTTGTATTGTTCTGACTGCTCTTTGTTGGCTGATAACTCCTGTGGAGAAGAACAATGGTCTTATATTTACACTTCTGACGCCCAAACTCTTCAGCTACTGAGACTATTTTTAAACAATGAGTCTGACGTGTGAAATATTTGCAGCAGTTTTGCAAAAGTTTTGTCTTTTACTTAAATTACATTTTTCTGTTGTCGATAGATTTTCCTGCAAACCAGTATCAGTTGTTTTTGTACTTCAGTTGTATTTTTTTAGTTGTTTAAAAAGTCAACAATTTGTTATGATGAATTAATTAAAGATGTGTCAAAGAGGATTAAATAATTTTTATGCCAAAAACGTGTTACAATACAATTACTGAAGGTGCTTTGAAAGTGTAACCAGCTCTGAATCCTGCAGCATATGATGGAATAAAATACAATTCAACCTATGCCTCAAAGTATACAACCATTAAGCAGATCAGATTTTTATATTTAAACTGCATGCTGTTCAGTGATGCAATATAAGGCAAAAAAAAGGAAATTCATTTGCTATATTCAATTAATATGGCCAAAAAAAAAAAAATGGGATGGTGCATTTTTTTATGTAAAGTACCAACACTGCCCACTAAAGCTTCAAGTGGAATAGTGAAGTATTATTTAATCAGAGATTGTCTCACAGTCTGTTGAAGAAGCCGACTTCCAAAATGCAGGGAAGTAGATAAAAATAAAGCAATCTGTTTGTGGAAAATGTGTTGTTCCTTTTTCATAAATCTGGATTTAATCGGCTAGAATAATGTGAGCTGATCTGGCACGCCAAAATAAGAAAAGGGAATGTGTGGGGTACGTGCATCTGAGCTGCCTGGGGAGGAAAAAAATAGGCAGGTCCACTTCCTGGCATATCAGGGAGTCAGGTAACAAACAAGGACACATGGGGGGGTGGTTCTAAGATAAACAGAGAACAATGGAGGTAGAAAGAAGCACACGGGCCTCCTTGCATTACAGGGTTGATATTAACATCTCTGAGATCCCCATAAATGCTGCGCACATCTTATTCAGAAAAAAATGGCCATAGAAATATCTGCATCTGAACCAAATCCACCTGGAAAACTCCACAAACATTCCAGTCATAGTCTGCGTCAAAGCAAATGAAGACAAAAAGAGCACCAGGATAGATACGGACAGATAAAATGTTAAATACTAAAGCGTCTTTGACATTGAAGGGATTAGTGTGGTTTACTCTAAAGCATTCCTGGGCCTCTTAAGATTATCAACTTGCTTCCTTCCTCTACAGTTCTTTTTCACTATTTGCACAATCCTTTGGTGAGTTTCTTAGAAAGGAGGAGAGCAGTGGAGCTCACTACAGTAGTCTATCAGAGCCAGATGGAACAGAGCCATGACCAGAAACTAAGATGGACGTGACAGCTGAGGTTCATCATTGTGGTTTAATTGAAATCATTTCATCCCACCAGCTGCCATTTAAGAGCAAAGCTGATCTGGGACTGTTGTCATCCTGAAGGCTTACAGCCGTCTGAGTGACCCGGCTGTGAAGTCTGAGCACTCTCACCCACATAGCCGTCCCGTCCGACCAACTTCAAAGCCAGCTTGTCTGCCAGCACCGAGGAGTTGCCATGGGCGATGTTGGCGAAGGGCCCAGCGTGGACAAACACTGGCGTACCCTGCAACAATTAGAAGGGGCACACAAACACACAGCAGTTTAGAAAACACTGGAACCCAAGCAACTCTTTTAATACCAACAAACAGCTTCTTTCTTAGTAAAAAAACTACTTTCAGCCACACTTCAAGATAATTATTGAAGACTAAAAACACTTTGGCTGATTGAATGTTTGTCTAAACGTCAGAGACGAGTTAGGAGGTGCTTGACAGGCATGTTAACCCAAGTCTGGGTAGATTACAGCCTAAAGGTTGGAAACAAACAAGCTGAAGGAGCACCTTAAGAGCCAGCTAAAACGCTTCAACCTTCTGCACAACAAACAAAACCCAGCAACCGAACTTAAAATATGCTTCTTTTTACTTTTCTTACTATGAAAGAAAACCAAGTACATTAAAACAGCCAGCATTTGTCATACCCCTTCTATGGTTTCAAAAACCATTTAAAGAGACGCCAAAATAAAAGTACAGAAGTTAATTCCCTAGTGTAATGCAATGCAGACTTTTCGCTTCATGTTGCTTCATACTGCCAGTCAGCTGGCTGAAAGAAAGGTGGCTCTTTTGAAATATAATGAATGCCCATAAAGATAGATTAAACCTTGTTTACATCAAGGGAAGATTCATTTTTCACTGATATATTCTAACAATCATATGAATTCAACCTAATATGTAAATAAAATCACCACTACAAGGAGAAATCAAAAACTGATTTTTTTTTTTTATTGCTTGAGCTTTATGCTTCATTAACAAACCAAATTTAAAAGCAATAAAATCAGGTTGGAATTAAAGCAGTTATTTATGTCACGTATTTATGTTTTCCTTGCATGTATATAAAAATAAAACAACTGTTAGATTTCTATGGTTTTGATACTCTAAAAATGAGGCAAATACCTGTGTCTAGTAGGCAAAGATTTCCAATAAAACAAACAAACAAAAACTTTAAGAAGGTGCATCAAGTTTATATCTAGGCATTCTGATTACTTATATAAGACCTTTTATGACCAAAATGTAGCATAAATCCAAGTGTTACAGCTCTCTGAAAGAACATTTGTTCTATATTATTATGTTAAAAGAAAAGATAAAAACTTTCAAAGACAACAGATTGGAGAAACGTTTAACATACTCCTTTACACAATGCTAAAGTATAACTAATTCTCAAAAACATCAGAAACTCTCAAGGATCCTCCAGGTTACAGCTACTTTTCCCAGCCAAATGTATCACTGAAAACAATTGCTATTCTTCAAGAGCAAAATTTAAATACAATCATGTTGGTCCTTAAAAAGACAACAGCTCAGTGGCTAAAAAAAAAACAAAACTGAGATCCAGCTGACCTATTGTTGCCCCGAATGTGGATTCCTCAAAGAGCGGAAAAGGGAAGGATGGGACGACCTAATATGATTTTCTAAGGCTTTGTTTGAATACCTCTCCGCTGCCTGCATAAACAGTCCTCCCTCCGAGGAGTAAATCATCTCTAAAACAAGGCCCTGGGAAAAGCTGCCAATTGTATTTAGTGTGGCTGAGTATGTTGCTTGAATCAGATCAGCATTTAACCCACGAGGGGGAAAAAAAGAGGTGCACAATTAGGATGCATAGAAACCCTTTTTTTCCAGGTTTTTAAAATATTATTATTCTCATTAATTCATTTAACAGCATGTTTTTAACAACTTTAAACCCGTCAACCGGAAAAATCTTTCCATGTGCGTTTGTGACCCCTGAACTTTCACTCTTTGTACCTCGTTCAGGAGATGCATCAGCAGCAGTAGAGTGAGGAAAGCCCAGAATGTCATATTCCCAACAACTGATATTGAAGGTCAGGAAGGATGATGAACATAACAGGAACATGGAAATCATGTCAATATTTCCACATTTTTAACTGGTGCTAATCCCCAGCTGCAAAAATATACACAATATAAAAATGTAGGTGTTTGATGAGGGAGGCCTAATTTATACCCATCAGGAAAGATGCATGGAGTTGTTTTCTAAAACCGTATGGAGAGAAGATGCGCACAAAAATTCAGCAACGCCTCGTCGCATTAGAAACATCACAGACGAGCACACTGCAACCACAGACCAAGGCTTTTAGACCCAGCTCTATTCTCATACCTGAATCCATGTTGACCGCCAGCACAAGTCAAGAGGGGGAAAAGGGGAATAGGTGATCGAGCTCCATGGAAAGTTCTCATGTAGCTCTAAGGTCAGGTTGGTCCAGATACCAACTACCGGAGCGGAATCACAGGAAACCCACAAAGGAAAAGGTTTCACACAGCCGGACCGCAATACTTCCTCCAGAAAACAAAAACCCAAAGAGTTACTAAATCTTTGCTGTATTCACTCGCACCCACCCCCCCAATAAGCTGTGTTTATTTTCCCCACTGGGTCGATGTAATCAAGCTTCTTGTTCAACATGGAACAAACAAACAAAAACTTCAGCTTATAACAATGAAGGCAAACAAAATGTTACTGTTAACATTGTGTTCTCTGCGTATCTGGGCATTTAAATCATTCCAAAAAATATTAAACAATGTGCAACATCTTCTGAACCTAAAAGCAGGAATCTGAAGCTCCATCTCCCTACAAAACAATAAAGCATTTATGTTGATTTCTGTGAGCGGGTTGATTCGAGTTGAAATGCTTCAAAACTGAGATTTTTTTTGGACTTTCACCTTGTTACACATTCTGAACATCAAGTATCGTCTGAATTTGAGTTAAATTCCAGTTCTTTTAGGAGACAGTGTTTAAAACTTACCATGCTTTAAAGGAGCAAGCTAATTAGCTAGCCAACCAGAACTTTGCCTAAATAAAAAAATAATTTATTAATAATCTGAACCAAAACAAATTTTTATTCTATGCATTCTTAAGTTTACTATAAATTAAAACCATTCTTTTTCAACCAGAATATAAATATCAAACCAATAAACTCTAATCTAAATATTGATTTTCATTTCACCAGGTTAAAAAGGAGCTTTATTTTTGGAAACCTCATTAAAAAACATTACCAGTGCCTGATGCTGCAGAGAATTATACCACAAAAGTTGAAATGATCCAATGATTATTTCACTGACCTAATTGAGCAAAACTAAGTTTTGTAGCCGGAGGAAAACAAGCAAACCAACAGGTAAAGTGCCAAAGAAGGTATCCCCTAAAAAAAGTGTTTCCACTGCATTGCTCACTTCCTCTCAATTCCAATCAATTATGCATAGAAGAAGTGATGTGGATCTTATATTAAAGTAAACAATAACATGGCCCTCTGCTATTCAGTAAGCAGGTTTCATTATATGAAATGAATCAAGAATCATAATTAAATTCTGCTTGAAAATGTTCCCAAGTGTGAGAGAACTGGCCTAAATTCATTCATTCTGAATCAAAAAGCAGGTAGGAGGTCATGCAAGAATCTGATAAAACTAGGCCTGCAACTATTGATAATTTTTCTAATCGATTAATCTGTCGATAACTTTTTCTATTAATATTTAGATAGCGTAAGGTTCCTTATAGGGGTGTAAATCACATCCATCATGGCGATTTGATTCAGTATCGATTTCCTGACCCCACGATTCGATTCGATTAATTTTTTTTTTTTTTTTTAACACCTTACAGGCTAAACAAAGTTTAAAGTTTGAAATAAATCAATAAAAGCTGTAATATCTTTATGTAATTTTTTTTTTTTTTTTTTAGAAACAACAGCAAATAACAGAAGTAGAAAAGTTGCATCAAAAAATACTGCACAAAATCAGTGCAATGAGTGCAATGCAATACCTCGGCAAATGGATAAAAATAGACTGAAGAAAAAACAAAAAAACAAATCGATTCTCTTGCGGACGTGTCGATGCATCGGATCGTCGGCTGTTGGATCGATGCATCGATACAAAACAATTATTTACACCCCTAGTTCCTTAAACAAGGTTTTTTTTTTTTAAGAATTAAACCAACTGAACTACAGCTTTTCCACTTGATGAGTTCTGGATAGAGCATATTGACAGATGAAGATGTTTTCATCATCTTAAATGCCAAAAACTGTACATATTTCTTTTACAATTTTGGTATAATTGCTGCTCAAGGTGGGTCGCTATGTCAGCTAAAGGCATGTTTTAGAGTCTCTATACTGCAGTTAACGAGTAATTAATTACTAAATTAGTTGAAGATTTTTCAGTAAACGACTAACCTGATTAATTGTTTCAGCCCCAGTTAAAACACAATCTAAATAGAAGAAATTATAAGAAAACGCTTGTCTCTTCCTGCGACATTCTGCTTCTAATGCTGGAGGAACAGTTTTCCCTCAGGGTTCCCTACTTTAGCACAAAACAGGCGCAGCATGTTTGAGATGGGGCACAGAGGGTTTAATAATATTGGTCCTTTACCATCTTCAAATATAAAAATCTAATTATAATCCTATTGCAAGTGTAGCATTGAGCCCAATAATGCTTTGTTTAAAGCTACAGTGTGTAATTTTCAGCGACATCTAACGTCCAGACTGCAGACCGCAGCAACATGAACATCTCCCCCCCACCGCTTCTCCCCCCCAACAGTACGGCGAGCGTTACGGGACAAAATGTCTTCCACGACGTCCACATTACCTACCTTCTCAAGTGATGAGGTTTGTTTACATAGATAATTTTAATACTGCCATCTATTGTTCAGTACCGTCTCAGTTCATCTCTCTCAACTTGCCGTAGATACTTTCGAGCGTAATGGGTGATCTCGCAATCGCTAGTTTGTTGGCTCTGCTGCCGTAGCGCAAAGATGTCTGCCTCCATGGCTGCGAGACCCGCTCCTATGTAATTATAAATAACGAATTCTAAGGCAACGCAAATATTAAGGTTAAGAGGCTGAGCTCGTAGATGATGATAAATAACATAGTTATGTATAATATATTACATTTCTGACTGTATATCCCTGTAATTATTACACACTGTAGCTTTAAGTTAAGCTAAATTAAGCTTAATACTGCTGCCACACGCAGACATACCAAGGTGCAAATACATTTTTGATGGTATTGGCGTCTTACTCTAGGGGTGGACATCATCGAAGCATAAAAAATGACATGTGTTGAAGTAGAATTGGAATGTTGGTCCCGGTTTTAAGCAAATCCTGGTGCACAACCCTACAGATAGATAGCAACATGGGGGTAAAAATAAATGATCATTTAAAATCCATTTCTTGCTGTTAAGTATTGCTGCACTCCTCAAAGTTAAAGTGAGAGAGCCGTCACTGAAAAAGCTGTGTTTAGCAGCTCTGAGGTCTGGTGAAGAAAATGTTTAGATCGTGGCGGATATTCAAAACAGCTGCCACCTTCCCTGGGCCTGGTCAGTTCACCGTAAGAGCAGACTGTATGATAATAACAGAAAACCCTTGGGTTTTGCAACGTAACCCACGGAAATGTTGATAGAAAGTGGAAGCCTTGACATTACAAAGATGCCACACAGGTTGACCTTTCATGCCAGGTGTGCTTTGTGAAAACATAAAGGCCAGCACAGAGGACATGTTTGGCATTCCAGGAAACTCAGACCAGCTGTGAAGCACAGAGCTAGATTTATAACGGCAGCAAGACCTGGACGGCTCTCCACCACAGAAGGCCAGGCGAATTCAGCGTTTACCCAAGGAAAATGTGAGACAGTCTATGAAAAATAATGCCAAAGAGGAACTGATCAAGACAGAGCACAATTACTCTAAACATACCAGTAAATCCACCAAGCACTGACTGATCATCAAGAGAGGGAAAGTCCTGAGTCAAAGGTCAGATCCTAATCTTAACGAGATGCTGAGGGGTGACTTCAAACAGAAAACCCCACAAACATCTCATAGCTGGACGTGAGGAGTGGAGCAACTTCCCTCAGACGGATATCAGAAACCACTATATGGCTGCAAGACCCGTCTCACCCAAGCTACTTCAGCTGAAGGAGCCGACAGCAGCTGTTAGCGTGAAGGGCTTCCTTCTTCTAGAGAACATATTGTTCTTTGGTTTAATCAGTAAAACTATGTTATATTTTTGTTTACGTCAATTTATTTTAGAATTAAGCCATTATTTCATAGTTTTTTTAAGGATAGGATTACACGACTGTCTCTTTCTACTAAAAGAATCAGTGACAAACTGGTTATTTTAATGATTTAAAGAATGAGCCCCATCTACACTAACCCTCTGAAACCGAGTTCGGACCGAGTTTGGATCAGTTAACTGTGCCGAGCTCGGTTACATGCCACCGTTTACACATCACACAAGCACGGTTCCTCTCCTCCTAGTGACGATCTACGGTACTACTGCTCTTTAGAGGGAATCAAGCAAATCAACATGACAGCGCCTGAACATTCAGGAGGTTTGGTTAAAATTGTGATATTTGGATGTTTGTGGAGAGTCAGGCGAAGAAGTGGATACGACAAAGTCTAATCAGGCTTTACAGTTGCAGGAAAAAACGACAGACATTGAGGTTCATCACACTGCTGAGCAGAATCCTCACTGGAAATGGTGTGGCATGGTAGGGAAGCTTGCATTTTATGAATGCCTGAAATTTCATGATTACAGTGGCTGACTGTAAGGAGATGACGCTGCCTGCTCATGCACTCTTTGTTATCTGAGAACTGAGCCAGAACTGAACCGTGCCGAGCCCTTCTGATGAAATAGTACCATGTTGGCGCGGTTCGGGTGTGTCTAGCACGGTCCGGTTCAGTTTTGCATGCCATTTACACTCTACAGTTATCTCGGATCTTGGCACGGTTTAAAAAGGGTAGTGTAAATGGGGATAAAGAGTTCACAGGGTTCCTACAGCATAAGGCAAGTTCAAATCAAGGCTTAAGACTTTTTAATGCCACTTAAAATAAAAATTTAAGACCAACTTTACAATAAACAAGAAAAACCTGGTAGCGACAAATTTACCCCAAATGTTTATTTTAACATAAAGCATTACTTTCTGGCCAAGTAGACGTTTCAAATTTTGAAAAACTTTCCATATAGGAAGAAGGCTAAAAACACACAAATAACAGATATATTTGTAACTAGTGTTGCGCCGATGCCATTTTTTTGCCCCGAGGCCCGATACCTGGCTGTGCAGTATTGGCCGATACTGATACCATCTGCTTGAAATTGATGTGCGCTTATATATGAAGAACTACATACTACTTGGATGTAAAATAATTACCATCATGGCTTTGTCAAGCTGCTGCCTACCTTTGTGAAGCAGGAAAAAGACTAATACAAAGTGAACCCAGTAAAACTTTTTACCTGGAATGGGTAGCAATAGTTGAATAAACTTTTGGCTCTCAAAAAAGGTATCGGTGCCCTATTTGTTGGTACTCACTAATACCATAAACTACCATTTTAGTGCTGGATCGGGGCCCTTAATTCACTAACTTTTTTGTTCCCTTCTCAATCTCTCCACTTTCATAGTTGGCGTACCGCCAAACATTATCTGGCGATTTGGTTCTACTGGCGCCGTTGATGATGTCAGAGATGCTGTGGAGGTGCGTTGCAGAATGGAGAAATACCTGCTGCTTCTCCATAACTTCATTTTGACGCTTTGAGTTTCACGCTTCGCACATGCGACTCCATTGCCTTGATTCCCATCGTGCTTCATCTATATTCCCTGGCAGTGGTTTTAACCATGCAGTAGTGATGGTTCAATTAACACCGATGTGTCGGTGCATGCGTGAAGCCCAGAGAACAGTGTTGTTTCCAGAAAGTCATGTGACCGTTACAGGAGTTGTTTCTAACTGACTCAATAAACTGTGTTTAAAAACGTATGTCAACATAATGCATCTGCTAAAAAACAATGTCTTATCTTTTGCGGTTTATCATTAAAATGATCAAGAACTTTGGAGCAGCCTAAAAGGAATAGGAAATTTTCAACCGTTGCGTTTTTATTTTTAATTTTCTCGCTGTGTCATCCTTTTCCTCTCAGTTATCACTCAACTTATCTGAATTAAAGTCAATTTCAAATTGACTCTTAGTTTATTTACTGTTTTTACTGTACTTCTTGTTTTAAAATTATGATTTAAAATCCTAGTCTACAAGCATTTTCATTATATAATGGCTGCATCTAAAAATATCAAGGATATTTTCAATTTAAACAGAGATATGTTTTAATACAATATAACCTACAGTAACTTAAATGATATCATTGTACAAGGTCATCAAATTAATTCAGTTTAGTCTGTCCAATAAGCTGCTTGTAGTGTCTTTAAAGGTCCAGCAGGTCTCAGTATTCTGCGAGTTAGTATCAACGCAGCATCAATAGTTTGGCAATTTGTGAAACGCTTCAAGGTGTCTCATTAACCCATCAACACCAAGCAGGACACTCTTTGATGGATAGCCTATTTTTTACTTAATTTAAACTTCCCCATGTTGTCCAGATAAAAGGTTACTGGCACATCACTCCAAGGTGTGGCCACAACATTGTTTTTATTGGTTCCGCTATCGGCATGGAACCAATAATGGTTACAGCAAGCGGTTCGGTAAATGCAAGAAAAATATTGTCAATTATTTTAATGCTTGATATGAATTACAAAATAAAGTCCTATTTATGATGTGGTAACAATTTTAAGACCTATGAAAGACTGATTTAAGACATTTTAATACCAATTAAGGCCTTGATTGTATATTGAAGAATTCAATGCCTTTTAAGACTTTTTAAGAATCTGCAGGAATCCTGGTTCAGCTGCCAACAGGTTTTAGATTTTAAAGTTAAATAAATGCAAAATTTTTTGCATGATCCAACAGTTATTATTAAATCACCCTCTTTAGAAATTAGCTGCAAATCTTTTAGCCTGGAAGGGTTTTTACCATCACCCTAACCTTCTGCTCCCTTCATGGATTCCATTAAGGAATGGTAAACAGCATTTCTTCCAGTCTGAATAAACTGGTTTGTCGCACAGACTCTTGCTTTAAACCTAAAACTTTACTTAATAATAAATCTCACCTCAAGGGTCTGCATCAATGTAGGTTTTATGGCATCTTTCATTAGCACGGCCAGCGCACCACTTACACCCTGTTGGACAAGAAGAAAGAAAAACTAAAGATTTAATAGTCTTAAAAAGTTTCTCATATGTAACTAAGACTAAAAAAACAAAAATCCAGCACTACGAGCTATTGCGGATTTGTTCGGCTCTTAATCTCTACATGGTTTCCTGTGCTTCTTAAACAGTGCTGTCATTTATGGGAAAGTAAAGAGGCAGGAAGGCTCTGCTTAACATCCAATTCTTTAGACACAAATGATCTCATGTTGTTTTGATCTCATGTTGCTGCAACAAGACCTGACATGATGCTAAAACCACGATAATCAATATTACTTATCTCCACCTATCTACAAATTTACTGATGGGGTCCAGTGATCTCAGAGTAAAACACACCAGGTCCTCTGCTGTGACAGGTTCCCCAGAGCGACTGGTTCCCACCACCATGCGGGCCAGTCTGTCCTTCATGTCCTTCAGGCTGTCAGCGAGGGCCAGGATAGCCATGATCTCACTGGCTACTGCAATGTCAAAACCAGTCTGAAAATTGGAAGAAAATATAAGAGTATTGTGAAATTTTTTGAAAGGTATCAGAACATATCCTAATCTATTTAGTAGAACTGTCAAAAAGTCATTTAGATTAAGGCAACATATTTACACTATAACAGCAAGACAGATTTTAGGATATTTATTTTCAGGTCACCTGATTTCTCACATGGGCAATGAAATATTGCCCATGATGGGCAATGAAATATTGCCCATGAATAAAGCCCTGTTGGGAATGATGATTTGATGGCAAGAAAGTAAGCACAAACACGTTTAACTCATTTTGATTTGTGGTAATTTATGAGAAACTAAAAGGACTCTGAGAAGGTTATAAGTGAATTACTGGCTAAGAAGGAAAGCAATGGATGTATCCACTCCCAACAGAGAGAGAGGTAAACATGACTTAAAACACATTAATTTATCAAGGAACTGTGGATTTTTACTCCCTCTCCCAATCATAATAACCTAAAGGGGAAAAAGGGGAACCCAGGAAGGTGGAGGGCGGTGAATATAAGCCCATGCCGAGCCAGCTTAGGGGGTTATTTCAGGTGCATTTGTAAGAGTCTAGCTGCATGTATATGGGGGGGGGGTTCATTTTTCTTCTTGCAAAAACATTTTCTTTAAAAAGGTAAAGAAAACATATGATGCATATTGACTTCAAACCAGCTTACCTCTCTGATCTGTCCTTTTTCAGTGGTCGCCTGACCCACTGTGATTTTTCTCAGGAAGCGGTCATTTGTATCAACAACTGAAAAGCAAAAAAACAGAAAAAAAAAACAAAAACACATTAACTCTCAACAGCTAAATATGATAGGAGTCCATTCATAAACTAGAGTTGATATAAGTTTATATGATCCTATAACTTTTTTATTTGTAATATTTGACATAGAGCAGCTTAAAGTTATTTGTTCCACATTATATATTTGCATATTTTTCTACGTCAACCCTGTGTTTGCTTGTCTGCGTGTAACACCTTATCACCAACACAAATCCCTTGTTTATTTCCAAGTTGTGTTTTACCTAAAGTTTTTTCTGATTCTAAATGTTTATGTGAATGTTTGGATTAGAGAGGAACCAGCAGACTGTCCAGGGTTCCTCGTTTTTCCATTTTCTCTTTCTGTGATCACAGATTTGGATTTTGTCCAATTTAATAATGAAGCAAAACTTACGCGCTACAAATCTTTACAATCTATAAAACTTATCAACCAGCAGCTTTTTACTCTCTGTTTATAGATAAATTTGTATTGAATATTATTACATATGTCATAGATATTATTTTTGTAACAATATTCTCGACATAAGCAAAAAAATCAAATAAAGTTAAAAAATT
The DNA here is from genome assembly GCA_030533445.1 of Cyprinodon diabolis. Taxonomy (NCBI): domain Eukaryota; kingdom Metazoa; phylum Chordata; class Actinopteri; order Cyprinodontiformes; family Cyprinodontidae; genus Cyprinodon; species Cyprinodon diabolis. The sequence continues at coordinate 16,738,313 of CM060076.1, forward strand.
AAACATCCTCCGACACATCTCCTTCATTTCCGTAGAATCTCCTTAAAGATTTTGTGCTTCTCCACTGAGCTACTATTTGGTTTTCTACCTCTGAGGGGGAAAAAAGGACATGCTTGACTCTGACCTTTATACCCAACGTCTTTTTCATAAACTCCAGGACCTAATTCTTCAAAGTGCCCTCTGCAGCCTGTGGGATTAATACCCCATCAGTCATAGCTGCATCCAGCTGGTTGGTGTCATTGAAAAATGTAAACAAACATTGCTGCATGTGGAGTAGCTCCCCAACAACAATCCCAAGCTCACACTGGTAGAGATGAATGACTCATTTCACTTGTAGCATCCTTTCAACTTCAAAAGGCTCCAGAATGCATTACATAAAGGACCCAATTTAAATATTTGAAGAGATAAGACGAGAAGAGACGCTGACTTAAAGAAGCCTTGATGTTGATGCAATTTAGTTGCCGATCTTTTTGTTGCTTCAGAACGACCCTCAGGTCAAGTCAGGCTGCCTTTAATCTGCTGTCTGTCTCTCTGAAGCCACGCCAAGCGATCTCCACCTGTAGCTGCTCTTGGAGTCGTTTCAGTTCCTGCTTTACAGCGTTTAGAGTTTTATGTAATAAGTTCTTTAGCTGCCTCGTGTCTCCTTATCCAGATAAAGGAATCGCTGTATAACAATAACAAACCATTCTGAATTAGCTGGTTCCAACAAAACTGTGGTTAAAGAAAAATATAGATAAAAACAGGAACCATTGTTCAGGATTAAACACACAGAAGCTATAGACTATTTGACAAGAGCGTTTGTTTCAACCAGTTACAGTGAGTAAGAGAAGTTTGAAGCTTTTAGAGATTACCCCTGTGCCAGGTGATCTTCGAAGGATCGAGATCAAGGCGTACGAAGCTGCTCACTTCATGGGGTGTAAGGGAGGCAGGATCTGTTTTATCGATGCCGAGACGCTGCAATGGAAAGAATACAAACCAAAAAAAGATGCAGGTTGTAGATTACTCTTTGTGCATTTTTAAAAACAGCACCTAGTAGATGCAATGTTGGTGCTCATCCTTAAAGAACAAACACAGGTATCCAATTTTCTTTAATATTTACTTGCCAAGTGAAAAAAAAAGCTTAAAGTAAAAAACAAAACAAAAAAAAAGTTCATAAAATCATGATGATTTCACTGCCAGATAGATAGAGATAATTTAGAGATAATTTCTGAAAGGAAGCAGAGGCTTTATTTCCACAATTATGATAAATAGAGCTCCCCCTAGTGGAGGAAACAGTCATATTTAAACTCTGGATATAACATTTATGTTCTTAAGAGCTTTGTAGCACAGCAAAGTTTAGACTTACCTGAAGTCTAGAGATCTGGATTGGAGAGAATTTTCTAACTCCATTTACTGAAGGGACCAGTCTGTTGAACAGGGCCTACATGAGACAAAGAAAAATACTTAGTGAATTATACTAACACATTCTGAACTACTTCAGGTTAAAGTTATTAACTTTTAATTTACCCGTTTCCTAAATATACAAAAACCTTAGAGTAAATGACAGAAAACAATCACCTTGTCAGATTGCGTTGCCTCGTGAAGCATCCTGGCGTCGATAGCTGCTGCCACCAGGTTATTAGCTGCTGTGATGGCATGGATGTCGCCTGTCAGATGGAGGTTGAACTGAAGACAATCAGAATAAAAACTTTAGGAAAAGAGAACAGACATTTGCTGACCAAAAGCACAAATGAATTGAAACAACTTTGCATGGTTTGACAAATGTAGGATTAAAGTAGAATAATATTGCAAAGTTTAAGCATGGTATCTGGTTAGAATATGAATTGATTTGAATCTTATCTGATCTCCAGTCAGAACTAGTAAAATTGGGCCTTTGTGAATCTCTAAAAAGATTTTTTCCCTATAAAGAGTTAAAGAGACTTAAAAAAAAGGTGGCATATTCTAGGATCAAATGTTTGGGTGTCAGCATTACCTCCTCCATAGGGATGACCTGTGCATAACCCCCTCCTGCAGCACCCCCTGGATACAAAGCAGAGGTAAAAAAAAGTTACAGGAAGAGAGGAGGACAGGGATGGACAATGGATGTCTGGTGAGTCTTGAACTCTAAATGAACAATGTCACCCAAGGAAAATGTAGCCCAAAAAAAAAAAAAATAGACAGCATCAACTAGAATTCAATTCAGATTAAGATTAGCTCAAGATTACCGGTTTTCCATCTTTAATCCACCACCTACTCAAAGACACCATGATTTATTAATGAGCATTATTCCAAACACCCATTGTTTTTAGAAATGGCTATTTATGTATTAACAATAATAAATGTTTACCCTCATGATTTTACATTAAGAAATTGAGAGAAGCCAACAGAATAATAAAGAAAACCCTTTTCTAACCTTTAACTCCAAAGGTAGGTCCCTGAGATGGTTGCCGAAGGCAAGCGAAGGAGTTAAGCTTGAGGTGGGCAGTCAAAGCCTGGACCAGGCCTATGGTCACGGTGCTTTTACCCTCACCGAGGGGAGTTGGTGTTATACTAGATGCAAAATCAACAGAACATTTTCTGGATCTTAAAATCTGCTTGTTTTTACTTTTGGTTTGTCATTATTAAACTGTATGAACATTAAATTCAGCTGATATAAGCATGCTAAAGCACAGCCAGAAACATTGCACTCACCCAGCAACCAGCACATATTTGCCATCAGGCTGGGAGTGGAGACGGTCTAAGAGGGAGAGTCGGACCTTCGCTTTGTTCCTGCCGTAAGCTTCAAGCTCCTCTGGCAGCAGACCGATCTCCTCTGCCAGCTGATCTACAGGTTTGGGTTTCTGAGCTCTTGAGATCTCAATGTCACTGAAACAACAGGTGAAGCTTTATTATTTTAGAAAGCTGCGAAAAATATGACCAATTCATTTTAAAAGAACCACTAATGTTCAAGAAAAGGAGCAAAAAAGTTTTCAAACTAATTGCCATACGTTGGAACAGGGTTTAAAGGCTGTAGTTTGAGGCTGTGCAGATGCCAGGGTCTGTACTGCTGCTCCTGGAGCCATCGGCTGCAGCTCTGAACCACATTCTGTTAAAGAAGTCAAAAAGGTAAAATGGATATTAACATGCTTAAAAATATTAGATTAGTCTCTGAAGCACAATAAGAATGATAGCAAACAGAAGTTAAAGACAACCTTGAAAACAGAACCAGACCTGTGCTCTGTAGGCAGCTGTGAGGTATCCTAAACCAGAGCTTGAAGACAAGTCAATGTCATCACCTGAATAAAATAATAAATAATAAAAAAAAAAAATTTAATTTCACACATGCCAATTATTAATGAAATTGCCCTTATATAAATATTTCTGAAGAAATGTTTCAAACTGAATAATGTCAACGTGCTAAAAACAGCATCCCCCTCCTATGAACTGAACTAGACTTTTTTTATGGACTTTGATTTTAAATTCAATAAACAAATGAGGTACATTCTGCATAAAATAAAAATAAAAATTTCAGGTAAGGGTGACAGTTTAAGTTAATTCTGTTAGGTCAGAAACAGACTGAGAAAATCATCGATGCATTAATCACTTCACACCACGTCTTCTGTAATGCAGTTCAACCTGGACTTCCTGCCTACATCAACTGCAATCATTTACCTGGAACATGCAGATAAGAACAAACAGACTCCTTATTTTGTACAGCGTACTGGTTAATTTTAGGTTATGTCAAATGTGCTCTATAAAACAGCTGATTTTTCACCATGTTTAATAAAAAAAGTATTAAAAAACAAACAAAAAGTATAATCTTAAAAGCTCTTTTTTCAGTTAAGCCCAGAGGCAGGCATGCAGAACATTAGCAGCTATACCTGGTTCCAGGGCTGACTCGCAGTGAATGATGACTGCCTCTGGTCGAGCCCAGGAGGGCGGGATGTCCACGCTTCCTGCACTTAATGTAACCACAGCATCAGCCTGCATTACCTAATAAAAATGGAAAGAAAAAAATATATAATTAAGAGTTGTTTTTTTTTTTGTCCTGTAAAGCAGGTAAAAAAAATTACATTTCCTAGAACCATAAACAGACATTGATATGAATTGAAAAGCTGTATCACTTGTATAGGATCACAGGTTATCAAGCCAGTGGCGGCCCCTTGTGGTCACTTAGTAGAATATCACATATACTATAAATAGTCGGCTAAAGAATATCAGAATGTGTTGATAAAAAAACACAAACATTTAAATAATAAATTTAAACCAAAACAAACCTGGGTTTTCAAGTTCTTTGAGTTCCAATCAGCTGTTTGAGCATTCATCCCACTTCTTTCAATCAGGCACTGCATGGCCAGCCTGAGCGAGCCCTGTCCTCCGACCAGCAACACAGACTTCCCTTTCAAAGGAGCATCTGCAAAAATATTCAAAACCTGCTCAGTTGATGACTTTATACACAATGCTTCATTCTTTCCTTGTTTTTACAAATAATCTTAACTTTAAAAAAAGATTCCATTTTAATTAACTTTTGGAAAACGAGAATACACATTTTTCTTCTAAGCTAGTCAAAAAATTATTATTGAAGCCTTGATTTATTCATCATCTTTACACAAACATAAATATGAACATCACAGATAAATAATCCTTTGGTGATTATGAACCAGTTCAAGCACTGAGGAAATACTTAGAAGAAACCAATGCCTGGATGTGCCATAATTTTCTTCAATTGAATAAAAACAAAACTGTGAAGTAATAATCTTTGGACCAATAGAGGAGAGATCTAAAGTTAGCACACAGCTTCAGTCGCTTCAGCTAGTAACCACTGATCAGGCCCGAAATCTAGGTGTAGTGCTGGATTCAGACTTGAACCTCCAGAAGCATTTAAAGACAATTACAAGGTCGGCTTTCTATCACCTGAAGAACATTTCCAGGATTAAAGGACTAATGTCTCAGCATGATCTGGAAAAACTGATCCATGCATTTATTTTTAGTCGAATTGATTACTGCAACGGTGTTTTCACAGGTCTGCCTAAAAAGTGGATCAGACAGCTGCAGCTGATCCAGAACGCTGCTGCCGGTGTCCTCACTGAGATTAAGAAAGTAGAACACATCACCCCAGTTCTAAAGTCCTTCCACTGGCTCCCTGTATCTCAGAGAATAGACTTTAAAATACTTCTGTTAGTCCAGTGGTTCCCAAAGTGTCTAAATGCCATTGCAGGGGGGGGCGCGGGAAGCGGTATGGATGAATGAAGAAAAAATAAAACAGTGCTTGCTTGACTGAGCATAATGGACAGTTGTGACACTGCAACCCAGATTTGAGAAGATCTGCAGCAACAAGCAGGCTCACTACAGCCACTGAAAAGATGGTAGGATTAAAGTACAAAGAAAAAACTCTGAGGGAGCTGTTCAATGTTTTCACTCCATTTTGCACAGAGGCTTTTTTAATGTATTGATGATAGCAAAGCTAAATATTGTTACAATTAAAATAAAAAAAGAAATATGTTTAAAATAACACCGACAACAAAGAATCCTCTTCTCATATACTTATTATATCTGGTTGAACGATGTGTGTGCCCAGATTATTATTATTATTTTTTTTTGGGGGGGGGTGGTGGAAATTTTATTGTGATCCAAAGGGGGGCCCAGAAGAAAATCTTTGGGAACCACTGTGTTAGTCTATAAATCTCTGAATGGCTTAGCACCTAAATGCATCACAGACTTGCTATCAGTGTATCAACCCTCCAGACCACTCAGGTCTTCTGGCTCCAGCCTGCTGTGCATACCTAGAACCAGAACTAAACATGGAGAAGCAGCATTTAGTTCCTATGCTCCACTTATCTGGAACACACTTTCAGAAAACTGTAAAAGTGCGGAAAGCCTGAGTTCCTTTAAATCAAGACTAAAAACACATTTGTTCAGGATTGCCTTCGACTGTTCTAGTTAAACAGTTCAACTGAAACATCATTAGTTCAACTTTGTTATTTTCTTTAGTCCAACTGTTTTTAATGTTCTGTTTTGTTTCTGCATTTTTTATTTATTTTTTTTTTCCTTACTTGCTTTGATTCTTTTTTATTTTCCTATATTTTAATCATGTAAAGCACTTTGCATTGTCTTTGTACTGAATTGTGCTATACAAATAAATGTGCCTTGCCTTGAAAGAAAAGGTTGGTGCAGTAGTAGAGCATGCAACCCATATTAGTCCTCTATTACACCCATAGACCTTTGCTGCATGTCTACCCCCAACGTCCACACCTCTACTGTCCATCTAATGTCCATTTAAAGCCACTGAAGGCACAAAAAAATGGTTATTTTGCAATGTCTGAATGTAAGATTTGATTGAATTGTTTCACAAATACCTTAAAATGAGTACATTAGTTTAAACACTAGTTTTTTTTTTCTTTTAACTACTGTATTGCTCAGATAAGGAAAAGGGCAGCTAACCTTTCTGCAAACCCCCCACATCCTTGACACCACCTGTCAGAGAGACAGTTTCTTTTGTATTGTTACTTTGTACTGTAATTCCTTTATTTGGAGCAAACTGAAAATTTAGTCAAATTCCTTGTTCTATGCACCATTCTTATTCTATAAAGCATTTTCATTTATTACAGTCAGATCTGACAAATTGAACCTGACGAGTAGGTCCACCCCTTGTATCGGGGTCGTTTTGTTTCTTTGACCCCATTCCATTTTGAATTGGGGAGGCTTCCTGGATGGGAAGCGGAACATTTTCAAATATGGAAAATAAAGTCCAGCGGATTGTTTTTTAACTTTTTTGGAATGACTATGACCTGGATGACTGAGAATATTCACCAGCACAAAGCACACAACAGTTATAGATTTCACAATTATAGAGACGCCTTCAGAAGTTTTAATGCAGGAAACGACAAAGTTCTTCTTTTAGCAGAAACTCACCGTGATTTCGCAGCAGTTCCAAAACAGCACTTGCTTTCGGTGGTACGAAGCCTTTACTTGTGTCTCCTCTGATCAAGCGTCCTATATTCAAATCAGTTATGCTATAATATCAAAAAGAAATGTAAATAAATTCAGTTAGTAAACATGGATATTAGCAAAAGCAATGAGTTCCTATCCCCTGAATCACTGCTTATTTAAGCACTGTACACCTGGTTGTTTGTAATTTAAGTAAAAGGACCATGACCATTTCACCTTGAATTAAAGCAATTATGTGATTATTATAAGGCGTACCTTGCTAATGTTCCTATTACCTCATTTTATAAAGACACATGCTGCACAATTTGTCCTAATTTTTTTGCAGGCCTTCCGATTTGGCTCCAATCTGATATAGAGACGTTTTAGACCATCTACCTTTTCCTGACTGCTGACTCAGCATCACTAACTGTTTTACTGCTAATACCTAAAATATTTACTATTTGAGAAATAGTTTTTTATTTTTTTTCTGACAGACAAAATGCTTGTATAATATTTACCCATCAACATCCTTCTCTGGTTTGAGTGTGCTGAGAACTCGGCTGGTGAGGGAAGTAGACTGGAGGTGGAGGAAGACTCCGTGGACGCTGGGATCATCGTTGAGCCGCAGCAACTCTTCCACCGTCTACAACAGAGAGAAACAGGAAGAAAAACGGAGATGCAGCATAAGGGTTCCTTTTAGGTCAGGAATTCTGAAAGCTAAATTACTCCCAAATAAATCAGGAAGATCTCCACAGACGAGAGGATCCCCCTGGTCTCTGTTATATAATGTTCTACAACTCCTCAACCAAAATGGCTAAATCAAAAATTATATCAGGTAGGGGTGGAATGGTTCACAAAATCCACGGTTCGGTTCACGGTTTCGTGGTCACAGTTTTGGGTTTGGTTCGGTATATGTTGATTGTTACACTGAAATCCCATAAAAATTAATGAAATTAATGAAAAAAATCCAAAAAAATGTATGAATTGTAATTATTTTTAATGATCCGCGGAAACCCTGGATCATTTCCGTATGTTTTGCTGCTTTGAATTTAATCATCTCGCGCATGCCCTCTGCGATCTACAAGGAACTCTGTGGGATTTTGGGGTTAGCCTGACATGTTGGTCATGTTGCTGTTAGCATAAACAAAACGTGTTGCTCAATGCTTGCACACTGTTTTTATCCACGACTTTCTTTCCGCCGTCATCGTAGGTCACTCTAAATGCAAAGTGGTCCCATACAGCAGACCTATAAAGTGCTGCTGGCGCGTCTTCCAACTCCTGCTCTTTCCCACTCGCCATACCCACACAATTCTCCACAACAACTGATTTTTTCTGTTACACCCGGCTATGCTGCTTCGCTTTTTCTTCTTGTTTACTACTGGTGGTTGGCTTTGGTCGCAGTACCGCCACCTTCTGCTCTAGAGTGTACACGCTTCACCTATGAGAAAAAGGAGCAGCGCATGAACCGAACGCAACACACGCGAATCGAACCGAGACAGTGGAACCTAACAGTTCGGACGGTTTTCATAAACCGTTCAATCCCTAATATCAGGAAAGAAGAGATGAACTAAACACGACTCTATAAAATCTCTAAACAGGATCACAAGCCACAAAGATTAACAGAAAATCTTGACTCATGTACAGACTTGCCAAAAAATTACAACTTAAACCTGAGTCAGTCTCACTTACTTCATCTTCGCTGCAACTCTTTGCCAAGCAAATTTGAGTGGTTTTCAAACCAATCTGTGAAGAGACAAACATTTAAAGATCAACAACTGAGTAAACGCACTCAACAAACGTTCACACAGTGGGGTCATCAGAATGGAAGATTACCTCGCCTGCTATTTTCTTATTGATCTCCAACACGCTGTCGTCTTCGCCAGCCTTGGAGATAAAAATAAGATCAGTGAGCAAAACACAGAGACCAGATTGGGCAGGAATGTAAAGGCGTCATTAAAAAGATACTCCTCGGGTCAAAGGTTGATCAAGTAAAAATTGGATCACATTAAGCACACATATATTCAATTATGTAAAGTTAAATGACAATTTCTGTTTGTTTTCAGGTACGTTGAAGCTTCAAACTTTAACTTGCATTTTAAATCATCACTGAAAGCATAAATCCACACTAGACTTCTGTCCTGTCTCACATTACCTGTAATATGACCAACATAGGGTGGATTTCAGGATTCCTTCTTTGTATTGCTGCAATTGCCTCCTTGGTATTCTGGACCACTTCCCTGCAAACGGGCAGTAAGGGACGCTACTTTACACACAACAGGAAGACCAGGAATAGAAGTAGATCTTGAAAACACACCAAAAATACAGCTGCTCAAAAACCATACTAGTAAAAATGAAAATCTATATTTAAAGTGGGTAAAAGGCAGCGTAAAATCCATACCAAATGTGCTGAGAGCATAAAGTTCGTACGAAACATACACCTGAAAAATGTGAAGCTCCTGAACTCTTGTTTAAATATAAAAAATGGGTGCATACAGCCTTGCATCGTTATACAGGAACTTTATCAGAAAATAGCTTTTAGTATTGCCTAACTTTTATAAAACAGAAAAAAAGTTAGGAAGCTACATCTTGAGTTAGAATATAGAATTTGACAAAAAAAAAAATAAAGCAAAAGGACTTAAATCAAATCCAACTGTACTGTGATGACCACACATATTTCAATTTCACATAATTCAACAATTAAATGTATGTAACAACACTGCCCATATAAGGACAGAATGGACTTTCTTAAAGAAAGGTGGTGGTTTTAAATCTAATAGAAAATAAAGGGGAAACCAAGACAGCCCTGGAAAAAACACAGTGGAAATCATTTAGCATATACTAAATATTCAACCAGCAACAATACTGTTTAAGAGTATCTTTAAGTTATATTTCCAGTTAATGTGTCTATTGATCATCTGCAAGGAATGGCCAACTAAATTCCTTCTTGCATGATATACAGTGGGGCAAAAAAGTATTTAGTCAGCCACCAATAGTGCAAGTTCTCCCACTTAAAAAGATGAGAGAGGCCGGTAATTTTCATCATAGATATACCTCAACTATGAGAGACAACATGAGAAAAAAAAATCCAGAAAATCACATTGTCTGATTTTTAAAGAATTTATTTGCAAAATATGGTGGAAAATAAGGATTTGGTCAGTTACAAACAAGCAAGATTTCTGGCTCTCACAGACCTGTAACTTCTTCTGTAAGAGGCTCCTCTGTCCTCCACTCGTTACCTTCATTAATGGCACCTGTTTGAACCCGTTATCAGTATAAAAGACACCTGTCCGCAACCTCAAACAGTCACACTCTATAAACTCCACCATGGCCAAAACTAGAGAGCTGTCAAAGGACACCCGAAACAAAATTATAGACCTGCACCAGGCTGGGAAGTCTGAATCTGCAATAGGTAAACAGCTTGGTGTGAAGAAATCCACTGTGGGATCAATTATTAGAAAATGGAAAACATACAAGACCACTGATAATCTTCCTCGATCTGGGGCTCCACGTAAGATCTCACCCCGTGGGGTCAAAATGATCACAAGAACGGTGAGTAAAAATCCCAGAACCACACGGGGGGACCTAGTGAGTGACCTGCAGAGAGCTGGGACCAAAGTAACAAAGGCTACCATCAGTAACACACTACGCCGCCAGGGACTCAAATCCTGCAGTGCCAGACGTGTCCCCCTGCTTAAGCCAGTACATGTCAAGGCCCGTCTCAAGTTTGCTAGAGAGCATTTGGATGATCCAGACGATGACTGGGAGAATATCATATGGTCAGATGAAACCAAAATAGAACTTTTTGGTAAAAACTCTACTCGTCGTGTTTGGAGGAGAGAGAATGCTGAGTTGCATCCAAAGAACACCATACCTACAGTGAAGCATGGGGGTGGAAACATCATGCTGGGTCACGTGGCTGGGTCTTTCAGCATGACAATGATCCCAAACACACCGCCCGGGTAACGAAGGAGTGGCTTCGTAAGAAGCATTTCAAGGTCCTGGAGAAGCCTAGCCAGTCTCCAGATCTCAACCCCATAGAAAATCTTTGGAGGGAGTTGAAAGTCCGTGTTGACCAGCGACAGCCCCAGAACATCACTGCTCTAGAGGAGATCTGCATGGAGGAATGGGCCAAAATACCAGCAACAGTGTGTGAAAACCTTGTGAAGACTTACAGAAAACGTTTGATCTCTGTCATTGCCAACAAAGGGTATATAACAAAGTATTGAGATGAACTTTTATTATTGACCAAATCCTTATTTTCCACCATATTTTGCAAATAAATTCTTTAAAAATCAGACAATGTGATTTTCTGGATTTTTTTTTTCTCATTTTGTCTCTCATAGTTGAGGTATATCTATGATGAAAATTACCAGCCTCTCTCATCTTTTTAAGTGGGAGAACTTGCACTATTGGTGGCTGACTAAATACTTTTTTGCCCCACTGTACAGACATCTGATTTAGATACAAAAATTGTGAATTTACCATGATTATATCAATAATTAAAAACCCAAGTTTCTTTCTTTACGAACACACAATGCCTACATTACTCTAGAATATCATTCAAAAGAGAATAAAATCAGCTGTTGGCATTTAGGACAATGTGTCTCCATCCAACTGGTCAGATATATGATCAGTTTAAAGGGAATGAATGCCAAATACAGGGTCCAAGTAACCCTTTACCAACCTGGAAACAATATCAATATGAAGAATGCAATTCATTTTTTTTCTTTTTTTTCTTGTATTTCCACCGACAGACACTTTACATGCTGATGCGTCTCCGAAGCATTTTGCCCCTTTGCTTGCTTTGTTTTTGTACTTGGCAAAATTTTGCCTGTACTTTCTAGATAACTAGCGTTTTATCTTTGCATTTATCTAAGTGTATACACGGCGCAATCTTAAATAAAAAAGAAAAAGACATGAAATTACCCCAACTTTTTGAACGCGTAAGCAGATCTTACTTTATATATATTGGAACAAGGGAGCCAGATCTGATGCCTAGTGGGAGGAGCCAATATAGTAAGACTGACCTACATTCTATCCATTAATGTAAACATAAACTCTATATATGCATAAAGTCTGTAATTAAATGCTGAACCAAACATCAATCTTTCAAATGTACATAAAATTAAACATGATTTATGCTTTATGTCAAATATATGAACACCTCTTCAGAATGGAGATTTGAAAACCAAAATATTCTCAGTGTTTCAGCTCATAAAATAGTAATATGTAAACTTCTGCTTCATTCATCCATATAAATCAATCCATGAAGCATGGAAGAGGATTAGGGCCACTGAAAAAATTAAAAAAGTTAACAGATTTTAAAATTTTATGTCAGTATAAAATTCTGACTATTTTCTCAGAATTCTGACTTTTTTTTCTCAGAATTTCGGATCTTAATGTAGATGGGCACCATGAAGGAAGAGATGTGGGAGCACTCAGCTCCACTGAAAAAGATGTGAGTTATTTGGGAAGGCCAGTAATACGTTGTTGGATAAAGAAAGGAATTAAACAACTTTTGGGGTCCACAGTGATGCTATCTCATTAAAGTCAGAATTCTGAGAAAAAAGTCAGAATTCTGAATTCTAAATAGTAATATGTAAACTTCTGCTTCATTCATCCATATAAATATATCCATGAAGTACAGAAGAGAATTAGGGCCACTGAAAAAATTAGAAAAAGTTAAATTATTTTTTTTATTTGATGTCAATATAATATGAGAAAAAAAGTCAGAATTCTGGCTTTAATTTTTAGAATTCTGGCTTTAATCTTAAAATTCTGACTTTTTTCTCAGAATTCTGGCCGTTTTCTGACAGCTAACAAACATGTTAGCATCAAGTCGGAATTCTGGGGGGGGGAAAAAGTCAGAATTCTGGATTCTGAATTACACTGAAACTATATTTAAAAATCAGTAAACTTTTTTTTGTTGTTGTTTTTTCAGTGGCCCTAATCCTCTACCGTGTTCTTGAAGCGTTAATCTGTCTTTTTTTTTTAGAACTTTATTGAAAATTTTGTACAAACATACAGACATATAGTTACATAGAACATTAGACAGGTGCTCTAATAACAAAAACAATAAATAAATAAATAAAATAATGAAAAGGAGTGTACATACGCTATTCTTTGAAAAATCTTTCAAAAATATCTATGGATGTGGTGCTTTGTTTAGAATCAATTAATGTAAAGGCTTTCATGTAGTCTTAAAATTCAAACAAGAAACATTTAAAGTTGGGGGATGTTTTGAAATGTTTGCATTTGTGTATATGAAATTTACCATACAAAATGAATAGATTTGTAATAAAAGCAGCATTGATGTATCCATGGACAAAATAAAATATTTCACTTTTATGGTCAATTACAATGTTTGTTTTGAGTTTACACATTATATATTGTTCAAGAAAAGTCCAGAAAGTGGTAAGCGTTAATCTGTCTGTTTGGTAAGAACATTGGGAGGTTACATCATCTGGCTGTAGTCCCTCTGATCATCCGGAGGCACGTGGGAAACTGGCAGTTAGCCAAACCATAGCAGGTTATCTCTCGTGCGAAATACAGCTCGAAATGATATAGCATTTTAAAGAAATACGCCTAAAACAGAATAAAATAAAATAAAGCCTTTTGGTTAATTAAGTTTCTTACCCCACCGATCGATTGCATTCAGACCAGCCATCCTCTTTGCGTTGTTTCCCGAAGTTTGCAGTTAACGTGCGGCTGGTCCCGCTGCTAGGAGTGGAGCTAGCCGTCCGGAGGATTATTCGGCTGCTGCTGGTCGCCACAGGAACACATCGCTGCGAAATGCCGCTAAATCTGCCTCCTGGACGAGAGGCACGCGCTCGGAGGTTACAGCAAGCGCTGCGAATTGTAGCCAGTTTCATGGTCACCTCTTACTCTTTTTCTTAAGTCTGAGGTGGGTGTTTTGCTCCCTCGAATAGTAGCAGCGAGGAGACGCTCCTGGAAAAAGAGAAAAAAAGTTGAGGTAGCCTCAGGGAACTGATGGAGGTGCGCTTACTTCAGGGGCAGTCGGAAATCTAAGTGTCAACAGATCTGTAAGTGTCAGCAACTGGGGGGAAAAAAGTAAGTTTTTTTTTCTACGTACAGGGGAGGCTACCTTTATAGCTTTCAGCCTATCGGCCGCAAGTTTGAAAAAAAATTACAATTTCATTATATATTTAATCAATCTAAAAATTTCAACCTTGGGCTGTCAGTGCACAGTTACTGCGTTTGGATATTTATTATACAGAAACAGAAACACCAGTTTCCAAATAAACTCAGAATTATGCCTTTCTATATTGATTAACATTGGATTTTAGTGTACCTTTATGTTTCTGTGGAAAATCCAACAGTTCATGAACGCAACAAGACCAGCCATAAAAAAAACTTGAAGTATCAACCTCTAACACATACATTCTTCATAAAAATCTTAAGAAGAATGACTTACAAGTATGCGTATTTTGTGTTGGGTTGCTAGTGCAGCATCAAAATGCAATGAGGAGAAATAGTAACGTGATGAAATATATCAAATGATAAAAAAAGATTTCTTTAAGCTGTTGTTGGAAATGTTTCAACCGTACAGTTTTGCTGCTTAATTCCAGTTTTGCAGCTCAGTTTAAAAATGGGTTACAATCTATTAGAAATATAAAAAAATATATACAAAGGTATTTATTGGTGCTGATAAAAATAGGAAGCATGTAGAGACATAGAGTAACAACAGTATATAAACCTATATGCACAGATTTAAACACAACTCCTCTCCTTAGACTAAAGATTAATCATTAGCACATGAGGCATAGAAACATCAATAGCACAAAGGGTTACTGAGGCTTTCAGACACACACCATTCAATCATATGATGATCAGATGGCCTTATGCTGTGGAGAATCATAAAGACATTGACCATCAAATTGTTTGTATAAAAAAGTTTCTGCAGCAATTCTTTTTGGGCTTAACATTAATCTACTGATTTTGGACCCAATTAAATGCAAACTCATCTGCTGTAAACATACCATAATATACAGCTTTTAAATGAAGCAGTGTCAGTCTATTAATTAAAAACCACAATATCGAATCAGGAGGGCATAAAACCTATCTTAACCTATAGTTTTAGACGCCTCTTGAAATAATTCTTAGCACGTATTGCATGAATTTTGAGAGCATTTCTGGGCTTTGGACTATGACAAAAAAGTCTCTGTTCCCTTTAGTTCTTGCCCAAATCTTTCAAAATTAAAAAAGTTGTTGTTTTGACAATAATAAAGCTCTAGCAGATTGGTGAGTATTTACAAAGGTCTATTCTAAAATAGATTAAAAATCCAGAAGACAAATGCAGGGAAGCAAAAATGTCAAAGTTTGATCACTATATTTAACTTTTATAAGAAATTAATCCACTGAATTAAAAAGAACTTGCAAGTGAAACAGTAAAGATAACTCCAACTCAGTATATAAACTGCTACCATTGTTGAATCATGAGGAGATATTTACTTCTTCTCAGGCCTTCCTCTTCTCCCCATAAAATTGTTACACTGCTTGCTTCTTGTGACTCTTGTGGATCTCCAATGTATCAATGAGAGCAGAGCTGCAATCAATGGCTGAAACTGAAGCTAGCATAAACATTAGAGGTATGTCAAGAGCACTGGCATTGGCATGAGCTTAAAAATTTAAATATACACTAACTTTAAACTATACATTTACATCCTATTAAAAATAATATCAGCTTATTTAAAACAAAAAGCACAATAAAAGTTACATTAACAATTTAAATTATACTATTTAGTGCATCTTTATAGCAGTTTTAAAGCTTGCATACTTTTTTTATGGGTTTGGGCACAGGGGTAACTTTCTGAAAGTCTGGTGTGGACATGTCCACACCATCTTTGGCCTGGTGTGGACATGTCCCCACCAATAATCTCCGCTTTTTTCCCCCCCTTTCTGCTCATTTACTTTAGCCAAAGGTAACAGAGGCTGGGTGCAGCTAACTGTTCACAGCGTTATGAGTCATTGTGTTCTTCTTTACTAGTTAAAAAAGCTTTCCTTCTCAGAGGACCTACAGTAGACTCCCAGTTACAGGTTAAAATTAACCTTTGTTCTTATTGTGCAGACAGAATTGGACTGCAGAGCTTCTACATATCTTAGAATTTTGTTTCTGGCATCATTATATTAGCAAAGAGGTTCATAAATTTTTTAAACAGACCACCGAGAGAAGTAGGGAGAGATGCAGATTTAAAGGGGAAACAGATTTACTGGGATATGCAACACGGAATAAAATATATCTCCAAATTTACCAGAAAGTTTACAAGAAAAACATATGCTCGTTAGGAGTACAGTTTCTGTGGGTTGTTTTTTGTGTTTTCCTCTCTCCACCACCAGGCGGTGCCCTGTCCTCATTGGGCCTCCCTGCACACATGTGGCTCATTGGGTCATTACCAGAGGAGTACTTGAGCAGCAGGCTGTCACCTCGACGCCAGAGTGTTTGCCAGTATTGGGAAGACTTCCTGTGTTACTGGATAAGCCTGGACCTTCTACCCCTGGCAGGATTTACTGAGTCTCACTGAGCAGGGGAAAACCTCCACATGATCCGTTCAAGTCCACTCCAGGAAAACCAAGTGACGGTTCGCTCCTTTACTCATCTGGGTCCAAAGTATGTCTGCCTGTCTGTTCTCCGTGTTCTGTATTAAACCCCCACAAACTGGATCCAAGGACAAACCAAGAGCCCCCCAAAAGTCAGTGCCTCTCCAGCAATATTCAAGCCTCAGTCTATTTTCCAACTGTCCCTGAACTGATCATGTGATCTCCCCTTCAGAGTTTCTGGTTCCGGTTCACCAGTCCACAGAGTTCCAGCATTGTTTCCCCACTGAGTTTCAGTCTCCATCAGTGTTTGCTAACCTACAATAAACCTGTTAAACTTTTACCCTTGGTCTTAGAGTGGTTCTCTGCATGTGTGTCAGATCTTTCAAACCCATTATGAAAATGCTATGCTATATTCAAAATGCAGCATATCCATATTTTTCTGGATGGATGGAATTGAAAATTTAATTCTAGCAATGCATGATATATCAATTTTTTGGCATCAGAATCGACTGTTATTCATTATTTTTTATACATGAAGGTTTTTGGGCACTATATATATATATATATATATATATATATATATATATATATATATATATATATATATATATATATATATATATATATATATATATATATATAATGCACTAAAAGGCATCTATCTATAAATATCAGTGTATTATGGTTCTCTTGTGTTCTCAACAATAGGAAACCATTCAATCATTTGAGCTTATTTTGGGAAAATACAAAAACCTAATGAAAGCGTTTGGGTCCCCACCAACTTTCATTACAAAGTTACACCCTTGGGTGGGGGGGCCCAATATAAATGTCTTTCATGGGGCCCGAAATTCCTGGCGGCGCTCCTGTCTACTTTGCTTTGGTGTTTTCTTTCTTTCATTGAGAGTTCAGGCTATTTTCATAGAGCAGTGATTAAAGAAGCTGGTTCTACTTGTCTGTTGGTGTGATCTCTCTTACCGTCAGACTTTTAAAGTAACTTGGGTGTGGCTGGGATAATCTTTTTCTTATGCACATTTCACCCCAGATTTTTATTTTCCACTAATACTGGATTTAACAATAAACTAAAAAAAAGTAATGTGAATTGTTAACATAAAAAACCCCCAACACTTTTTAATCTGCGTAAATGTTTGTGTTTGGTAGAGGCGCACAAATTCAAATAGTCTCCCAGTTGAGTCGCACCTTGCGCATCAACACATTCACACACCCTGGTTGTCACGCTGAGCGTCACTGCAGACCAAACCGACCAGACCTCATTCCTTAAGTCTTTTCTGGTTCTTGACGTGGCGAAATTCATCGCTCGAACGAAACCACGCAACAATCCTTGCTTCAGGGCTCCAAACATATCTCCATTACGCATGTAGAGAGCTTTGTTTCTCTGCTCGGAGCGCACGGCCTCAGAACCGGAGGATGCTGCTGAGGCGCTGCAATCAGCTGATAAACAAGAGGGAAAGTTTGATTTCCTTTTAGAACTGAGCAACAAGGAGGGAAGGAAATAGAAAAGGTAAGGATCTTGCGCCTAATCAAGGTAACCTTGCAAGAGACAAAATTCTTTTAGCTCCATTTTACAGGAAATGAAAGATGAAAAGATTAGGCCTCCAAATCTTAATGATAACCACGTTTATAAGATAAAGGTTTGTTTTTATCTTAGGAGAAAAATCGTGATATATATATATATGTATTTACCCATTTTACCTAATTTTCAAATTATTTTTTAATGTGTCGTTTCTTATGTTAGAATATTAGACTAGTTCAACCAATTTTGTCAAAACAAACAAAATCGCAAGTATGAAAAATATATAAGCCACATAAACAAATGGAACCCCTTACATTTTAAGTACTAATCATGTTATGCATTATGATTCTAGTTATTCTAGTTATCTTTTTTTTTTTTTTTTGCAATGTTCTGACCCCACAATTAATTTGTTTACAGTAATGTATTTTATTCATCATTAAAATCGGAGACAATATGATTTAGGATAATTTATCCGATTAAAAATCTGATGGCCTACTTAGTTAAGAAGTCAACACTAATACTTTAACAAAGACACCATATACATCACAAGTTGTACGAACAAGTTTGGCCAGAAGTTACTTTTGTCTGTTCTTTGGAGAACCTGTTAAGCCAGTGATTGGTGTTGGGTGGGTCAACCCTGAAGGAAAGCACCTCTAGACAACATTTTTTTCTGGATTGTCCTTTACAGTAAAAAAACAAAAGCATGATGTCTTGTCAAACTGTAAAATCAAAAGTTTTGGGTTTTTTTCTATTTACCAGGTGAGTCATCTCCATTGATGTGCATCAGAGGGAACTTTATCGGAGCAAGAAACTCTTCCTGAAGTCTGTAGTCTTTCTCTGAAATCCAGTGCAAACATGAGGGACAGACTAAGCCACCTGCAGGAAGTGTCCACTGGCAGTATCGAGACCTCTGAGTATGCAGAGTCCACCTTTTCTGACACCTTTAGTAATATCGACCTGGAAGAGGAGCTACCCCATCAGGCAGTCGTGTTCGACAACAGCCCTGCTCTCTCCGATGTCTTTGCTCAATCCCAGGACATCCACCGAGAGATACAACTGATCCGAGTTGAAGTTAAAAGGCTCCGTGAGCAGAATTCCCGCATGCTCCACGGCAACACCACCATGAGCACAATTAAAAAAGACTCCAATGCTATAGGTGCAGACATAAAGAAGAAGGCTGAGGATGTCCTAGAACGCCTGCACAAAATGGACGGAACAGCCCACAAGTTAGAGCAGGAGCATGGCGAAAATTCTGCAGTCATACGCATCGCCCGAACCCAGTACGCTTGCCTCAGCAATGGTTTTCGAGACGCCATGTTTGACTATAATGAGGCTGAGATGACCCATCGAGAAAACTGCAAAGCCCAGATTATGAGGCAGATGGAGATTGTTGGCCGGGACGTGACGGGCGAAGATGTGGAGGAGATGATCGAGAAGGGCCAGTGGAATATCTTTACTGACAATGTTGTGAGTGAAGGCAAAACGGCCCGATCAGCTCTGTTCCAGATTGAGAAGCGCCATCAGGAGCTCCTAGATCTGGAGAACCGTATCCAGGGAATCCATGAGATTTTCCTGGACATTGCCCTACTGGTAGAGGAACAAGGCCCAATGCTGGATTACGTCCAAACAAATGTTCAAAAAACTGACGCGGGCATACAAGATTCAATCGTCAAGCTTAAACTGGCTAAAAAACATGACAACAACAATCCGTTTAAGAAGATGTTTTGCAGTTGCTTCCCATGCTTTAACTAAGGACTGGAACCATCTGCAACATAAAGTCTTTGATAAATGCATTCTTATTATTGTTGCAAAGCAGTACTTGTTATTGAAGGACAATAATATCAAGAACTTAAATGAAGGTCTAACTGTAGAATGAGTAGCACAGTCATCTGCACTATATGTAGAGATAATAATATGCTTCTGTATTTAAAAAAAAAAGTTTATTCTTAAGTTATATCCACGAGTATCTAAATTCCTGGGATGGAATGGTGACCTGCCCTGGATACACCTCTGGCCTAGTGACTGACCCTGAGAAGGTGTATATATATATATATATATATATATATATATATATACACCTCTGGCCTAGTGACTGACCCTGAGAAGGTGTATATATATATATATATATATATATAGAGAGAGAGAGAGAGAGAGAGAGAGAGAGAGAGAGAGAGAGAGAGAGAGAGAGAGAGAGAAAATCTGCAAGTGTCTCAAATCATAATTTTATTAAATGGATGTGATAAAAATTATTCTAAATTATTGTTTATCTTTTTTGCCATTTGGACTCTATTTGAACCTGGTTGGGACTGTTTCCTTCAGCAAATTAAACTGGATTGAGTGACCTGAGATTGCACATCTCCTTATTTACAACCTTAAAGATTTACTTAAGATGTTTTTGTGGTTGTTTTTGGGCTAAATGTTATATGTCATGTTACCTTTAAGTCATTATCAACTATAGATGTCCAGGCAATAGTATTTATAATTGCTGAGATGTCACATGAATAAATGACACAATAAAAATAAATTTTTATGGTGCAATCACACTGTTTGTGCACACTTTGATCCGTTTATTTAGCTTTTGCACCTTTTTGTTCCTTCTCCAGTTACATATATAAAGTACTACAGATTTTCTTATCAGTTTATTTAGCTTTTGGAAAATCTTAAAATATGAACCCTTGTAATGTTAGGCTATGATTGCACAGAAGAACTTAATTAAATTAACCGAAACTAAAAATCCCATTGATTGTGCCTGAGGTTATGGCTTTGAAATTAAATTTGAAAAGCATTTTCTAATTGTACATTTTAAATTGAATTATTAAAGAGGAATTCTAGTATTTAATAAAGGATTCATAAATACAATGCACATTTCCTCTATAATAATTCAATCCAAAATGTGGAATTAGAAAATGCTTTTCAAGTTTGATTCCAAATTGACAGAATTAAATGTTAAATTTGAAATGGCTGTTGTGCCATTATTCTCCACAGTCCTCTGTCTCTCCATATATAGGTTTATTTGAAAGTAGAATGCTGCCTCCAGCCAGCTACATCGCTCCTGTTTTAAAATCACTTGCTTGAAAACATACTGTAGGTCAGCATCTGATGACATCACAGTAGGCAGTGGGAGGTTTTGTCTGTTACATAATAGAGAAACAGATCCTTCACAGAAGAACAAGCCTTGATGGATATATCAAGCTTGAAATCAACATGTTTAAAAATGTATTTATTGTATGTGCACTTAACTTTTTATCTACCACCTAATCTTCCAGCCAGTTTCGTTTTAGATTTGCCTTCATGCTGTACAGGAAAGCTCTTTACGCCTTTAATCACTCGGGACAAACTTTAAAAAGCATTTCATAATGTATATATACATTAAATAACCACGAGACAGGACAACAGATTTTGGGATAAATCATAATTTTACTCAGACCATAGAATTTGCTTAGTGTTACAGAAGGCAGCTCTTACCAACCGCTCTTTCTTCTCATTGAAGACGGACATGAATCACAGGAAAAGAAACATTTTATACAACTCCAGTAAGCCACACCACCACAACATTACAGCATACAAATGAGGAGACATCCCTCGCTCCAGCCATATGAAATTATTACAGTGTCCCAGATGAAAACACAGAGAACTTGCTTTCTGTGCTCCCATTTCATTCCCAAATCTCTGTTATGTACATATTAAACATGATAACTGTATATCATGACAGAAGAACTGTCCTAATTAGATAAACTACTTGGGAAAAGATAAGTTTTTACAAATGACTTGCAGGTATTATTAGGGCTTAACAAACTCACACATCACCAATTAAAAATAATACTAGCAATGCTCTCAGGTAGAGAACAAAATAATGCTTAGTTTGGTTCTGAATTGCAGTGGAACTGTTTAAACATTTGAAGCCTGTGGCTGAGAAACCAACAGATGATGAGCCAAGAACGTTCTGCTGAATGGAGCCTAAGACATACAATAGGGCCAAAGAGCATTAAGTCAGCCAATGATTGTGCAAGTTCGCCTACTTAGAATGATAAAAGGTCTGAAATTTTCAGTCAACTATAAAAGACAAAATGAGAAAAAAGGAAAATTAGGGAAATTACATTGTAGGGTTTTCTAAATATTGTGTTTGTAGGTTAGGGTGAAATATAAATGTTTGGTCAAAAGCACAAGTTCAGCTTAATACTTTGCAGCATTTTGGCCCATTCCTCAATCTCTTCTAGATCCTCTATCTCTTGTAGAGCAGTGATTTTTTTGGGGCTGTTGCTAGGCAACACATACTTTTGAACTACCTCCACAAATTTCCTAAGGGATAGAGGTCTGGATACTCGCTAGGCCACTGAAGAACCTTGAAATTTCCCTCCCTCTTTGGCTGAGTGGTGTGTTTTTGGACCATTGTAATGCTGGAAGACCCATGCTCCATCTTCAGTACTGATGGGGAGGGGTTTTGCCTGAAGATACATTTCCTTACAGAAAAAAAACATCATGGTTCCACCTTTATGCTTCATAATAGGTATGGTGTTCTTGGGATAAAACAAAACATTATTTTCCCTCAAATATATACCTGTTGAGTTTGTTCAAAAATGTTTTATTCTATTTTAGTTTATCTGACCATTTAATAATCCCCCAATCCTTTTCTGATCATCCATATTCTCTCTGGCAAACTTTAGAAGGGCTTGGGCATACTGGCTTAATCAGGGATGAAAGGCCAGGCATAGTTTGAGTCTCTGTTGGAGTAGTGTGTTGCTGGTGGTAGTGCTTATTACTTTAAACCTAGCTGTCTGCAGGTCATTCATCAGATCCTTCCAAGTAGTTCTTTTCTTTCCTATTTTTGCTCATCTTTCTCATGATTATTATGACCCTTTGGTCCCAAAGGTTATCAATTGTTAATGTTAATGTTTTACTGAAAATGAAAAGGAGTAAAAACACAATACAAAGAAAAAATGTCCATGTTGGTTTAGCACTAATGACTTTTGCATTATTGTTTTTTCCCCCCAATTTTAATAAATCAGTACATCCAAGTCTGTTCTTTAGTAAAAGTCACTGGATGTTTGTTAATAAAACTAAAGGCAAAAACATAAATTATAAAATGTGAAAATAATACATTTTAATATTGAGGTACTGTTTCGGAATGGTAAAATTGCACAATTTGTGTTATTTTTTATTTACTTGATGTCGACCAGAAGAGACGGAGCAGACTGTACTTCCTAAGAAAGCTTAGGACTTTCAGTTTTTGTAAGAAGATGCTGCATATCTTCCATAAGTCTGTTGTGGAGAGTCTGAGCTCTTCTACCATTAACTGCTATGGTAACAGCATCAGAGCAAATCATTTAATAAAAAGCTCAAAAACATGATAAAAAAGTCTGCTCTGTTCTTGGAACTCCTCTAAAACCTCTGAGGATTATCTCTCAAATGAGAATTCTTTATAAAGTGAGCAAACATTATGGACAACAGTGTGCATCCTTCGCAGAAGTTTGTTAAACAACAAAGAGTTTTTTCCGTCGGAGGCTTCTCCAGATTTGATAGAAGACAGATCGCTACAGAAGATCATTCCTGCCTAGACCTATGAACACCTATAACATCTCATTGGAAAGCGTCCCATGAGTTACTGGAACATTTTAATTTCCCCTTAGGACTATTAAGGTATTTTTGTTTTGATTTGAATCAATCCGTAGCAAACCTAATCATATCTGCATCAGTAGCAAATCTGATCCAACTAATTCCTTTGTGGCGTGCAAGTGGTCCTAAGGCACTTTGGACAACCCTGATTTATATTATTATTGAAATAAGTAATGGCATTTACTAATAAGACAATTAGTGATCTTATTATTCACTGAAAAAAATATTGTTCTTCAATCTAAATATTTTACTGTTTTTTTTCCGAGAATAAATATATAAGTAAATATAATATAAATATTTGTGCCTCTTACCTTTTCTTTTTTCAATTTTAAATAAACGTGACTGGGTTATAAAGTATTTTAACCAAACAATACACTCATGCATAAAAAAGAAAATAGAAAAAAAACGTGCAGAATTTAATTCCAATTAAAAGCTGAAATGTTTTCCTCCCCTCCTAAAGAGTTCTGAATTTCCAAATTACCGCAGTTCTTGGATCTCTTCAATGATATATAATCACACGAAGGAACTGTGCTGCAATTCAATTCAATTTACTCTATTTATTTTTACAGCACAAACTGATAACAAATTTTGTTTCATGTTGTTTTTCAGTGTAGTCCTGTTTCTCTGACTGTGACTAACTGTATGTGCTCTCTTTCATCCTCTGACATGGGAGCTGGGTCTTTCCTGGAAAGGGCCAGGTGTGAACCTGGTTGACAGTTACCTTTTGTATCTCTGCTTCTGTCACCCTGAACCCCAGTCGGTCTCAGCAGATGGCCGCTCACACCGCGTCTGTTTCTGCTGGAGGTTTCTTCCTGTTAGAAGGGAGTTTTTCCTCTCCACTGTCGCTACAAGCACGCTTGGTGTGAGGGATTGCTTTTGAGCCAATGAATCAATGCAATCAGCTGGTTTTCTTTAGATAGTAAACTTTGAATCAATTTGACTGTATGATCTGTTGAACTGTAAAGTGCCTTGAGATGGAATGTGTTGTGAATTGGCGCTACTCAATCCAATGATTCAGACAGATTTCGAATTCAGCAAACTTAAAACCGCTAGTATGTTTGTCCAGTGGCAAAGAATGGAAGAAAATTCCTCTGCAGATGTTTCGGTAAGATTTTTTTTAGATTGGACTGTCCCTTTAATGAGTCACAAAATCTTTATAGCAAACAATGGAGTGAGAGGATGTGTTTTTGAGGAAGTTGCTTCGCTTTAGTGGGAAGGCCTTGGTATGTCACCTGTCTGGTAGTGACGAGCAGCCATACAGACAACTTACTTCCTTCTCATCAGAGTAAAAAGATGCTCTAACAAGCTCCTTAGCACAAGCAAAAGAAACAGGCTGCAGGGGGTTTATTTAATTTTTTGGATTCTGTGAGACTCCGAAGAGGTAAGTTGTTTTAATTTTTGAGTTAAATGACTTCTGATTTTGATCTCATTTGATAAATTGAAATCTCCTGTTGTAGTTAAAGTATTTATTGCGAGCCACTTTAATGCTCAGCAATTTGTTGCTAACAATGTTTTGGTTTCAGCAAGAATGATTTCTGGATTTCAGTAAATATTGTGTCAACTTTTCCAGATTTGTAAACCAAAGATGGTGAAAGGGATTTTCATGTGGTTCACAATAAGATTCCATGACAGCAACACTTCATTCAAGCAGTATTTTTTATGTTGAGTCCAAGAAACTCAAGCTACACTTTAATTTATTATCATTATCTCTGTTTTCAGTAAGCTGTTTTCCTCATTCCTGGTTTTAAAAAGGAAATTCCACTGAGCTGGTGATCTGTGACGGCTCTGTGTCAAAAAGATACAAATATTGCACAAGCTGCATTAGCTGTAAAATATAAACCTATTAAGAACTATGCTTTTATTATATTGGTTTTCCTCTTGTTTTAATTTTTTGCATAACTGAACTGAAAAGCAAAACAATATGTATATTAAGCTACAACAACAATAGTTTGGAACTGTTGATCACTTCTGCCGACATCAAACCATCTCCAAGCAATCCTGTTTTAATGACAGTAACAGCAGGACATTATAATCAGTCACTGACTTTTTAGGGTATGCTCCTCCTAGATGAGTGTGGTAGCAGTTGTTATTTGCTTGCATTTAGTCATTGATTCTGCAGCAATCCCTCATATTGAGCATGCATGCAGCGACCCTATAGAGGAAAAACTCCCTTTTAAGAGAAGAAATCGGCAGCAGATCCAGGCCTCTGCAGAGGCGAACTGCAGAGACCAGACAAAAATAATGAAAAACTAGTGTTTTTTTTACACATAAAAATGCCTCATTCCTTTAGCTCCGTGTCTTTTGTCAATACTTGTGTCTCATTCTTAGAGAAAAGAAATCAAATTTCAGTAATATCAGAACAAATCGCTAGATGCATTTAAAATGCAAAACATAGCATTAGGTTAAAAATACATAATACTGGTCTAAATGGCTTTCAATCTGCAGGTTTACTAGTGGTTCCTAGAATTTCTAAAAGTAGTATTGGAGGCAGATCTTTTAGTTATCAGCCTCCTGTCCAATGGACCCAACTACAAGTTTTAGTCAACTTTTAAGGCTTTTTTTTTTTTTTTTATAAACCTTATAGTTGGAGTGGCTCAGGTTTTCCTGAGCTATTTCTATAGTTATGCTACTATAGGCTTAGACTGCTGGAGGACATAGGGGCCACTTTTTATTATTCTGCTTCATTCTATCTTTATTCTGCAGTATTTGTTAGTTAAATCTCTTACGTTATGTCCACTCTGCTTTCCTGCCTTATTAGCTTCATCTGGTCTGTTACTGTTTTGCTATGACTCCATCCCTGAGAGAAATATCAGCTGTGCTGCTGCCATCAAGACCATTGTATATAGATGTTGCAGGCTGGCCTCTACTGTGACCAACTGTATGTGCTTTCTTCAGCTGGCTCAGTGCTTGTCTGCCTGGCTGTGTCTTTCCTAGATGTGGCCACTCATGGAGCTAGTTAACAGTTACCTTTTGTATCTCTGCTTCCTTCTGTATCTCTGCTTTTGCCTCTTTGGACCCCAGTCAGCCTTGGCAAATGGTCGCTCACATTAAGTCTGGTTCTGCTGCTATTAAAAGGGATTTTTTCCTCTCCTTTGTCGTTGCAAGCAAGCTTGGTGTGAGGGACTGCTGTCGAGTCAACAAGTCGATGCAATCAGCTGGTTTTCCTTAGATAGAAAACTTTGAACCAATCTGACTGTATGATCTGCTTGAATTGTCTCTGTGAAGTGCCTAGAGATGAAATGTCTTCTGAATTGGCGCTATATAAAAAAACTGAAATCAGTTGAATTGATTATCGAGCTTGCGTTTTGATTTCACATTTCTTTTAGTAACAGATAAAGTTTTGTTGTGCAATGATAAAGGATTTTGTTACATAATTTTCTCACATTCTAATAAGGCACTATAAAAGTAGTTTGCATAGTTTCGAGATCATCTGCATATTCTGTCAGGGTGTCTGATGTTTAGCTGTATTTTTAAGATTGTTTTTTCAGAAAAACATCATCTCAAGTCTGACTCTGTGACCAAAATTCATACAACACAAGTTACATGTTACAGGACATATTTGTATGCTGATAAATGTTATTTCTGTCACCTAACATCTACCCAGTAACCAACCTTTTCTCTATGTGGGTTCTTAGGCAAAATGAGGGACAAGCTGGAGAGACTCCAGACCATCAGTGAGGAACAGGAGGACTATGAGCCAGAGTTAACTGGACCTGAATACAGTATAGATAACGAGAATCTGACTCAAGAGGCTATAATTTATGATGACTCTACAGTCATGGACGAACTCCTGAAGGCCTCACACTCCATAAGAAAGGATATAAACATGCTTAGCTTGGAGGTTACGCGCCTGAGGGTTCACAATGAACACTATAAAACATCTGTAAGACGCTTCACTCTTCTGAAAAGGGACTCTGATTCGATCGCAAGAGGAATCAAGCAGCAAGCAGAGGCTGTGCATGTCCGCATACAGAACTTTGGTAAAGAGAACAGCAGGCTGGAGAAGAATGAAGGTCCAAACTCTGCTGTTAGTCGCATCGCCCGCACCCAGTATGACACTCTCATTTGTGCGTTCCGAGCTGTCATGGATGAATATAATAACACAGAGGAAAATCAGAGAGAAATATGCAGGAGGAGGATCCAGAGGCAGGCTTCCATAATGGGGAAAGAAATCACCGAGGACAACCTGGATGACTTGATAGACAAAGGTGGTGAGGGCTGGACCGAGCTGTCCCAGAGCCTTACGAAGGATGGTATTCGTTCATGCCGTATGGGCCTGTGTGAAATCAAAGGGAGACACAAGGAGCTGATTGAGCTGGAGTCCAGGCTGAAGGAGCTCCATGAACTGTTCCTGGATATAGCTATGCTTGTAGAAGAACAGGGTTCGCTGGTTGACAATATCCAAGCAAATGTGTGCAACACAAGAGAATACATCGAGGATGGAACCTCTCAAATTAAAAGGGCTCAATCCTACAAGAAGAAGAACCCTTGTTTGCAATGTTGTCCATGGCTTCCCTGCTGGAAACAAAACAAATCTTTGTAGAGATTTGTTAAGATAGTGTGCATTTTACTCAACAATCGAAATAATAAATACATTTTATTCTGCATGAAATAGGATAAGACTCTAGGAAGTATAGCTTACAATAATTTTGATTTGCAAGAACTGCAGTCTTACACAGATGCCGACCAATTAATTGTGTTAGAATGACTCCGATATATGAAGCTTGGTATTTTGAAGGTTTCTTCTACTTATTTAAATATTTATATAAATTAAAATTTCTTAGTGTAATGATTACATGAACTAACCAGTGTACCAGTGTGTTTGTCACCAGACCAGTTCAGATATTAAAGACAGTGTTTCAGTTTAAAACGGTTCTAAGATGTTTGCTGATTTGAAATAAACGCCTGCTGCAGTGACTGAGCCAGAGTTTGTTTCCATGACCACTGACTTGAATCATGTGGGAAAGCGTTTCACATGAGAAATTGGCAAGAATTGAAGTCACGAGAAATAGTGAGGCTTGAAAGAGTTTAGAAATGACACAAGACAGTGAATTAAAGGCACATGAGCGTCCGCGTGCCATTCTAAGCTGAATATGGTTGATTTTATTAAACATGGGCTCAACAGCTGGTATTAATTTTTGAAAAAGTACATTTAACCCTTTTCGATTAAGGCTGTAACAATGAAGTAAAGATTGCAATAAGCATCTAAATTAGTAACGGATAGAAAAATGCTGTC
The DNA here is from genome assembly GCA_030533445.1 of Cyprinodon diabolis. Classification (NCBI taxonomy): domain Eukaryota; kingdom Metazoa; phylum Chordata; class Actinopteri; order Cyprinodontiformes; family Cyprinodontidae; genus Cyprinodon; species Cyprinodon diabolis. The sequence goes on from CM060076.1 coordinate 16,767,136, forward strand.
CGAGCGGCAATCAAACCAAAATTATACAACATATATATGTACATTTTGCATTTTTGTTTTGGTCAGTAAATATGCTCCATTTCTTGAAAAGATCAAATGCCTAAGCTTTAGCTTCTCCTGGTTAAATTAACATATATATTAAAATGATTTAGAATCTAAATTGAGACGGATTAACCACTGAGCAAAAAAAAAAAAAAAAAAATATGTTAGTTGTATCCTTTGTCATGATTGGTTTAATATCAAACCCACATGCAGAACACAACGGAGGCTGGGTAAAAGTTTAACAGAGTTTATTTAAGATGTTGACACACAAAAACATGAACTGGATCTGGAACAGGTCCGGGTTGGGTTCACTGAAGTCTGCAGAGATGATAGTTTGATTAGCTGGGCAGGCAGATGATTAAAGAGTCCTTTTAGATTATTTTGATTCTACCTTGACGGGGTCCAGGCTTCTCTTGTGAGAGAGGGAACCGTTGGGTCCAGAGACTGTTGGTTCAGCAGAGTACACAAGCAGCTGCAGTGTCTAGCTTCTGACTTTGAATGGCAGACCTTGATCAGAGTTTCCAGCTCTTCACAGAGAGCAGCAGGGGAAATCCAAATAGAAATCTTTCGGTTTGACTCACCAGGGCTGGAAGGCAGGTTAAGCTCACCCAGAGCTTCAGGCTTGAGACAGGTTTCCAAACTAAGGTCAACACTGCGGCGTTGAAGGAAGGTCTGGCAGCTGCTTATAAAGGGAAGGTCTCCTGATGAGTAGATGCGTCTCAGGTGTGCTGGAGGGCTCCAGCCCAGGAGACCCACGGCGCACTCTGCTGGAGGAAGGTGGTACATCGCCAGATCCCAACAGTACCCCCCTCTCAACGACCGCCTCTTGGCGGTCCCGAGGATGTGGATGGGAGGGAGCTCTCATATTCCTTGATCAGGGACGGATCGAGGATGTATGAACAAGGAACCCATGTGCGGTCCTCCGGACCGTAGCCCTCCCAATCGACGAGGTACTGCCAACCGCGACCTCGCCGACGGGAGTCCACGATCCGGCGAACAGTGAAGGCAGGATGACCATCGACGTCCAGGGCGGGTGGAAGGGAGTCGGATGGTGGGCACAAGGAGCTAGAAATGACAGGTTTGACTTGGGAGACAGGGAACATGGGATGGATACGAAGATTCGGTGGCAGGTGCAGGCGGACAGCAGAGGGGTTGATTATCTCAGCTATCTTATATGGGCCGATGAACCGGGGTGACAGCTTCTTAGACATGGCTTTGAGGGGAATGTCACGTGTTGATAACCATACCTCTTGGCCTACGGTATAGTCAGGGGCAGGACGTCTTTTAGAGTCAGCGAAGCGTTTAGTGGAGGCAGATGAGCGGTTGAGGGTGGTGATGGTGTCCTTCCAGATACGCTGACAACGGCGGATGTGGTGATGGACTGATCTGACTGATATCTCTCTCTCGTCTGCAGGGAAGAGTGGAGGCTGATAACCGATGGAAACCTGGAAGGGGGATAAACCAGTAGAAGCAGATCTTAAAGAGTTATGGGCGTATTCGATCCAGGTCAGAAACTGACTCCAGTCAGTAGGGTTGTTAGATGTCAGGCAGCGGAGAGTGGACTCTAGTTGTTGATTCATCCTCTCCGTCTGCCCGTTAGACTGTGGGTGATAACCAGAGGTGAGGGAGGACTTACAGTTTAACGCAGAACAGAAAGCTTTCCAGACCTGTGAGACAAACTGAGGACCGCGGTCAGAGAGGATTTCTTGTGGAATACCATGGAGTCGGAAAACATGCTTCACGAGAAGCTGGGGCGTCTGGAAAGCCGTGGGAAGTTTCCTGAGGGGAATTAAGTGACAGGCCTTGGAAAAACGGTCGACGATGGTTAAAATGGTGGACATACCTCTGGAAATTGGGAGACCTGTGACAAAATCTACGGCGATATGTGACCAAGGACGGGTTGGGACAGGTAGAGGATGCAGCAGGCCAGAAGGTGGTTGATGAGAGGTCTTGTTTCTGGCGCAGATGGGACATGCCAAAACGTACTCCTTAACGTCTTTGTGTAGTGATGGCCACCAGAAACGTCTTTTAATGAGGGCGATGGTTCTGCTCACTCCAGGATGGGTGGAAAATTTAGCTGCATGCATCCACTGGATCAGTCGGGATCTGACGGAAGATGGAACATAAGTTTTATTTGGAGGGCCGTTACCTGGGTCAGGTTCAGAGGCTAGGGCAGAGTTGATGAGATCAGTGATCTCCCAGGAAACGACTCCAACAGTACAGGAGGCAGGAAGAACAGGCTCGGGTGTCTCAGGTTGATCAGTGGAGTACAGACGAGAGAGAGAATCGGGCTTGACGTTCTTGGAACCAGGTCTATAAGAAATAATGAGGTTGAAACGGGAAAAGAATAATAACCATCTAGAGTGACGTGGGTTGGATCGTTTTGCCGATTGGAGATAAGCCAGGTTTTTGTGGTCTGTCCAAACCAATACTGGATGCTCGGCCCCCTCGAGCCAGTGTCTTCATTCCTCCAGGGCGAGTTTAATGGCAAGAAGTTCTCGGTCTCCAACATCATAATTTTGCTCTGCTGGTGAGAGTCTACGTGAAAAAAAAGCACAGGGGTGAGTTTTTTGGTCTGAGTCAGATTGCTGAGATAAAACAGCTCCAACACCGGAGTCAGATGCGTCCACCTCGAAGATAAACTGCTTAGAGGGATCTGGCTGGATAAGGATGGGTGCTCTGGAAAACAGGTTTTTTAATTTATCAAAAGCGTTCTGGGCTTCAGGTGTCCATTGAAAGGTCTTCTTCACAGAAGTCAGAGTTGTGAGAGGTAGAGCTGTTTGACTATAGTTTCTTATGAAGCGTCTGTAAAAGTTTGCAAACCCAAGAAATCTCTGAAGCTGTTTGCGGTTTTCAGGTGTCGACCAGTCCAGAACTGCCTTTATCTTGTCTTCGGATGGCTTCACCTGCCCGCCCTCGAGCACAAACCCTAAAAAAGTGACAGATGGTTGGTGAAATTCACATTTTTCTGCTTTCACAAAGAGTTTGTTTTACAAAAGTCTCTGAAGAACTAGACGAACATGTTTCTTGTGGTCTGAGAGGTTCTTGGAGTAGATCAAAATATCATCGATGTACACAAAAACGAATATGTTCAAAAAATCTCTGAGGACGTCGTTGACTAGAGCTTGGAAGCAAGCAGGAGCGTTTGTGAGACCAAAAGGCATGACCAAATACTCAAATTGGCCTAAAGGGGTCTTAAAGGCTGTCTTCCATTCGTCTCCTACTCTTATTCTAAGGAGGTGATATGCGTTTCTCAAATCGAGCTTAGTGAACACTCTTGCACCCTGAACAGGTTCAAACGCTGATGCCAGTAATGGTAGGGGGTACTTATTTTTGACGGTTATCTGATTTAATCCTCTGTAATCTATACAGGGTCGTAGGGAACCATCTTTTTTACCCACAAAAAAGAAACCAGCACCAAGAGGAGACGAAGATGGACGAATAATTCCAGCAGCTACTGTAGAGACTCATTGATATATTTTTCCATGGTCTCGCGTTCAGGTTTGGAGATGTTGTATAGTCTACTGCTGGGAAGGGGGGCTCCTGGTAGTAAATCTATGGCGCAGTCATATGGTCTTTGAGGTGGAAGAGACGTCGCACTGACCTTACTGAAGACTGGTGCCAGATCATGATACTCGGGAGGAACAGAAGTAAGGTCAGGAGAGTCCATCTCCCCCCTACCTCTAGGGGACTGAATAGCAGGAGCCGCAGAACGAAGGCATGACTCGTGACAGGAAGTGGACCAAGACTCAATGTGGCGTTCAGCCCAGTTGATATGGGGGTTATGATGTTCCAGCCACTCGAATCCCAGCACCAGAGGGGAGCATGCAGAAGGAAAAACAAAAAACGTTAATGTTTCACGATGGTTTCCAGAGATTAAAAGTTCTAGAGGTTGTGTCTGATGAGTGACTTGATGAAGCTTCTTTCCATCAATAGCAGATACTCTGAGAGGCTTAGATAAAGGGACAGTCTCAATATTTAATTGCTGGACCAGATCTGAATCAATGAGATTTCTTTCACACCCAGAGTCAATGAAAGCCGACAAAGTGAGATTCTGGTTGGAGAAAAAAAAGAGTAGCAGGCAACATCAGATGAGGAGTTTTTTCAGTTTTCAGATGGCCCGTCAGACTCCTCAATTCCTCTGACGGGCCCTGGCTTTTGACTTAGCCGGACATGAAGCAATGAAATGGCCAATCTCACCACAGTACAGACACAGATTGCCTCTAAATCTTCGTTGTCTTTCCTCAGGGGATAGCCTTGTGTGTCCAATCTGCATGGGTTCGACCTCCGCTCCATCTGAGTGAGAGACTTGGACAGGCACAGAAAGAGTTTGGTTTTTAGACTTTGGTTTGGAACTGGGTTCTGCGGGTCCAGAAAAAACAGAAGCATTGTTAAATGCAGGAGCTGACACAGAAAAATTTAGACTTCTTTGTCTAGAGTTATTTCTAGTTCGGAGTCTGTTATCCAGTCTGATGGTTAAACGGATTAAGTCCTCCAAACTAGCTGGTTCGTCGATTGTGGCTAGTTCGTCTTTGATGTTATCATTTAAAGCCTTAAAATAAGCACTCTTAAGTGCACATTCGTTCAAACCTGAGGCTGCGGCTTTAACCCGGAAGTCAATGGAGAACTCAGCCACTGTAGAATTTCCCTGTTTTAAATTTAGCAGGGCTCGGGAATCAATTGGTTTATCTGAGTCGTGGTTAAATACTTGGGAAAACTCAGATATGAACTCGGAAAAAGTACAAGAAAAACTGGACTCTGAAGAGAACCTTGCCTCCGCCCATTCAAGAGCTCGTCCAGTGAGTTGAGAGAGAATGAAGGATATTTTTTTCCTATCATTCGGAAAACTGCCGGGAGAGTGCTCAAAAAGTAAACGACATTGAAACAAAAATCCCTTACAATCCTTTTGGTTAAAATCTTTCAGGCGGACTTGGACGGAACTCAGGAAATTACGTCACTGCCGGTGACCTTAGAGACGGAAGTGGATCCGGAACAGGACGTACTGCTGGCGTGGCATTAGCATTTCCCATGTAGCTGGCATACGCTTGTAGCATTTGGTTCTGATGTTCAACTTTAGTGTGTAACTCACGGAGGGTATGCGTATGTCCAAGGATCTGAGCGTCCTGTTCCTCAAGCCTCCTCCGGAGGTGATCTGCTGGGCTTTGTGTTTGGCCGCAGTGTTCTGTCATGATCGGTTTAATATCAAACCCACATGCAGAACACAACGGAGGCTAGGTAAAAGTTTAACAGAGTTTATTTAAGATGTTGATACACAAAAGCATGAACTGGATCTGGAACAGGTCCGGGTTGGGTTCACTGAAGTATGCAGAGATGATAGTTTGATTAGCTGGGCAGGCAGATGATTAAAGAGTCCTTTTAGATAATTCTGATTCTACCTTGACGGGGTCCAGGCTTCTCTTGTGAGAGAGGGAACCGTTGGGTCCAGAGACTGTTGGTTCAGCAGAGTACACAAGCAGCTGCAGTGTCTAGCTTCTGACTTTGAATGGCAGACCTTGATCAGAGTTTCCAGCTCTTCACAGAGAGCAGCAGGGGAAATCCAAATAGGAATCTTCAGGTTTGGCTCACCAGGGCTGGAAGGCAGGTTAAGCTCACCCAGAGCTTCAGGCTTGAGGCAGGTTTCCAAACTAAGGTCAACACTGCGGCGTTGAAGGAAGGTCTGGCAGCTGCTTATAAAGGGAAGGTCTCCTGATGAGTAAATGCGTCTCAGGGGTTCTGGAGGGCTCCAGCCCAGGAGACCCACGGCGCACTCTGCTGGAGGAAGGTGGTAGATCCCCAGATCCCAACATCCTTAAAGCAAAGTAATAAAGCTTAGAACAAATTAACCTACATGTTGGCAAGAGCTGTATATGATGAATAGGCCTTTAATTAAAGCTAATTCTTTTAGTTATATCAAACCATCTTAGCAAATTTAAAAAAATGTTAAGCCAAAAGATGAGCTAGACTTTTTTTATTTGCCTTAAAGGAAAGCTTGGATATTTTGCAGCGCTACAATACATGTATTGCTAGCTATAGGATAACATATGGACAAAAAAAATCAGTTTTTCAAAATTTTTCTGTTTTGTTTTTTTCAAGTGAACCGGTAATACATATTTATTTAAAATGGACCGAGGTAAAAATAACATTTTCTGTTAGTTGTTTACGTATAACAACAAATTCACATAAGAATACTGTTTTTTGTTTTGTTTGTTTTTTTTCCCCCAATGAAGCAAATAAATGTACCTACCAAAAAACACAAACACATTTCCACAATCATCATGAGTAAATGGCACTCATTGCCTCAACAATAAATTCACTGGAGGTTTTAGGTTCTTTGTAATTTTGAAAATCCAAATCAAGTTTGATTAAGAATAAAAAATTGTCTTAGTACTGGAAAAATGAGAAAGAGAAAATTAGAATCTTTTTTTTTTCCACCAGAAAGGTAAGATTAATAAAAAATTGTGCAAATAGATCTCAACCCAGCTGTATGTATAAAATAAAAATAAGTGCAGCCTGGTAATAATTTCTTATCTATTTGATTCTCCTTGTTTTGTTGGTTAAAGAAAAACAAATAAAATGTCATTCTCTGTGATTTGCTATATTTGTCAGGCAGTTCAGGTGTGATAAACAGGTTTGTCTTTTCTGTATGAACATGTTATCAGAAGTGGCCAGCTTCAGGCTGACTCATAAGGAGTCAAAAAGACATATCGAAAATGAAACCTTTTTTATAACCTTTTACATGTTTTACATTTTATATTTTCTGTTTTTGCAGAAATACTTTAGGCCTATGTATCACAAGAGAGAAATTATACTAATACTTGACTTTAGTTTTTAATTCCCATTCATATCAAAAACAAACAAACAATAAAACAACACAAAATGCTTTACAACTATTAAATAATATTCTAGGCTTATTTATGCTATCTTTTCTAGAATGGAAGGATAGTTTGTCCTGCATATAGGCAGGTTTGCCAGAGGGGAAGAAGAAATAAGAAAGTTAGGTCTAGATTTTTCAGGTTGGTTCTAGAATCTATCTATCTATCTATCTATCTATCTATCTATCTATCTATCTATCTATCTATCTATCTATCTATCTATCTATCTATCTATCTATCTATCTATATATATATATATATATATATATATATATATATATATATATATATATATAAAAAAAAACAAGCCAATACTAAATGCAGCATATATATATATATATATATATATATATATATATATATATATATATATATATATATATATATATATATATATATATATATATATATATATATATATATATGCTGCATTTAGTATTGGCTTGTTTTATTCTCCAGAAAGAAAAGGAGGGAGCGAGCCCACGCTGAATTTGTGTAGGTCACATGAACACCATAAGTTACGGTAGTAATGCTGACTTGGGCCTGTCAAAATAAAAGCAACATTATTTACGTTTACCGAATGCTTTTAGTTGTTGCCATTCTTGCTCCTCTGTTCTGAAAATATATTATGGTCATGTAAATTTATAAATATTAAATTTGTTTTGAGTATTTTTCTTACTTTTGTCACAAATGGGTGTTCCTTATCTTAGAATGTCCACCAATTTCCCTAAGTTTTTATAAGTGTTATAACAATGTTTCCTACTATGAAAATTTTCTCTCCAGGGTAACAACAGAACATCCGTTGATGTTACTATTAGGGGTGTACAAATACACTCAAAGAGACTCAAAGAGAAAATGCTATATAGCAACAATAATAAGCAAGAGAACAACTGAACCTATATAACCAATGGGTTACATAAATGCTAAAGAGAATTGGACTGTTTATTCAAAAGATTTTAAATGCAGGCCCATATATATAGATATTCATTTTTTGGGCAATCGGACCAATTTTTAGAGGAGGACATCCCTATATACTTATTAAAGTTATCTACCACTTTAAGGTCTTTAACTGAATTCATTCAACCCAAGTAAAATATGTTGCTTTTGTTTTGAAACGCTTAAGGCATCGTTACTACCGTAATACACAGTGTTCGCGTGAATGACAACATCAGGGAGGACTCGCTTCACTGTCTTTTTCTGAAGAGGAGTTTGGTTTGGTTCTTAAATCGAGTGAAAGGCTTAACAGAAGTGCGGGCTTCGCTTTAATTTACAGTTTCAAGCGTGCATAAGTTCATGGTAGTGAAGCATGGATTTATAGCAGGGTGCAATACAATTTGCTAATTCTTCCCAAATTATCGGCAACTTTATGTGTTTACTTTCGTCAGGAAATGTAAGCACCAGTTTGTAACAACATCTGGTTGTCTGGCTTTCGCTTTCATCGTGTTATAATTTAAACAGGTGACTATTTATTAAGCGACGCAAAACGATGCCTTGGGTGTTCCTCCGAAATACTACCGGATGAAACTTCTGTTTCGTTAGCACTATCATGCTAACAGTAGACTACCTTTTAGTTTGAAAACAATTAAAAATACACATAATATTGCACCATAATTTGTTACTATTTCGTTTTTTAAAAGTTAATATATTATTTTGTTCCTAAACTGTAATTATTGCGAAAGCATGACGGTGTTGTAGTTGCAGGTGGGCTACTTTGACAATGAGCGAAGCGTAGCTTGATGCTAACAGCTAATACCCCGCTACATCGAAATAGTTTCCGCATATTACGTATTCTTTTTAAAAATTCTAATTTGGACACACATCAATACATCTTCCAGAAATAGTCAACAGAACATATGCTTTCTGTACGTGGTTATATTGCGGTGATATAGTGGAATCGATGTAAGCATACCAGGATGGCCGAGTGGTTAAGGCGTTGGACTTAAGATCCAATGGACATATGTCCGCGTGGGTTCGAACCCCACTCCTGGTATCATTTATTTTGAACATCATTTTATGTATAAGCATATTATGTTCTTTAAAACACACATATCTTCCTAAAACATACAATTGTAAGCAAAACATTATATACTAGTCTTTTTCTGTTGCATTTTATTGCTCTTTCTGACATTTTGAATTAAAAAAGCTTCCTGGATGAGAAGCGAAACTTCTTCAAATTTGGAAACAGAGTCAAGAGGATTTTTTTAATTTTTTTTTACTTTTTCGGAATGACTATGACATGAATGGCTGAGAATCTTCACCAGCATACAAAACAGTACATAGTGAAACAATTCATAAAACAAGTCTCCTCATTTTTATGAAACATCAGTGATAGTAAAGTGGTAAGAAAAGTGTCAAGCAAAGGACTAAGAAAGTGCAAAATACAGTCTTTACCTTTTATGATTGAAGGACAGAAAACAGTGTAATGACAATAAAGTTAATCTTTTAGAGTTTGATGTAAAAACAGCAAACTAGTAAAGTGACGTCTTCATCTTTTGAAATGAAAATGCATATTATTTTTCATGGATGTCAATTTACTTCACAATGTGACACTAGAATGGCAGTAACTTATGCAATATCTAATGTGCAATTACTATTTAATAACCTGTGGAATAACCTGATTTTTATATTTCATAACCAGGGCAATACCTATATATATATATATATATATATATATATATATATATATATATATATATATACATATATATATATATATATATATATATATATATATATATATATATATATATATATATATATATATATATATATATATATATATTCAATTTATATATACAATTTATATATATAGTGCCAGTTCACAACGCATGTCATCTCAAGGTCTCAAGGCACTTTACAGTCCACATTCATCATACAGTCAGATTGATTCAAAGTTTTCTATCTAAGGAAAACCAGTTGATTGTATCCACTCGAATGCAATCCCTCACCTTAAGCATGCTAGTAGCGACAGTGGAGAGGAAAAACTCCCTTTTAACAGGAAGAAACCTCCAGCAGAACCAGGCTCAGTGTGAGCAGCCATCTGCTGAGCCCGACTTGGGTTCAAGGAGACAGAAGCAGAGATACAAAAAGCAGCTGTTAAAGGCGGGCCAGTCCAGGGAAGAAGAGCACTCCCATGTCAGAGGATGAATGGAGCATATCCAGTCAGTCACAGTCAGAGAAACAGGACTACACTGGAAAAAAAAAAAAAAAAAAAAAATATATATATATATATATATATATATATATATATATATATACTGTATATTCCTCCTTTTGGCACCTTCTTCTTTTTGGCTATTAAGCCGATGTAACGACTAAATTTCTCTACTGGGAGATCAATAAAGTCAATGAATCCATTTTTGTGCCTACCTAAGGAAACAAACACTATGTTTTGAGTACATATTTAGATTGCTGTGCTGATCGGACAGAAGGGGGCGCTTTAAGACCTTGTGGTGGACTAAACCAGGGCCTACATGCAGGCATGCACATACACATGGCCCTGTAATAAGACTGGCAGGGCAATTTAGGGAATTATTGATGCACAAACTACTCACTCATGAATAGTTGCAACTATTTGAACAGCTCACCAAAGTTTGTAGTTTTTAAGACTATCAAAAATAGGTCAGTGTCACTGCTGCTTCAATAGAAAGCATTATTTTCTTGCTGAAGCTACTTCACCAACGTATACACACACACACACATGAAGCTGGATAACTTATCGGGTGGATATCCAGTGATTTCCTGGGGTTGTTTTGAGCTCGAGGCCCTAACAGAGAGATAAGCAGTCATTGGTGGAATGCTGTTAATCTGCTCAACAGCTACAATTTTGAAGGACTTTTCCTTCTTTTGCTGCCCTATTTAAGCCTTTTGGGGTTTCTGTTAAAACATTATTTAGCTAAAAAGAAGCAATCCAGTCCAGCTAAATGTATCCTTTGCAATTCATCCATCCTTTAGAAAGCATTTTGGGTCTGAGGGTCTCACTCAGGGACCCAGAATAACAGTCATGAGTTTCAAACCCTGCTCTTTACCACTAGGGCAATATTGAACCATAGAAACTGCTTGTAAGGCCACATGAATTCTCCCTCTGTGCTATTGTACAGTTTGCATATGCATTGATTGCAACAATATATTGCAAAAACATTAGGAGCAGTTCCTTTCAGTAACTTTTTTTTTCTTAACCTTTTATGAGACTTCTATTGATTAACGTATCAAAGGTACTGTAAATAATTTATATATAAGAAGACAATATTTTACATTTTTTGGGGTCCACAATGCTTTTAAATATTCTAAATTTTGATATTTATGTGTTATTCTGACTATTATGGGGTCTTAGAATAGAATTTAAAAAAATGGAAAAATCCCTTTATTGTCCAACAATGGGGAAATTGTGGTGTTTTCAGCAGCAAAAGGTTATAGCAGAAGCGGTCACACAATTTGTGCCTTAGAAAGTATATAAAAATAACAGATTGGGAAAAAAAACAACAAATGAAACAAATAGAATATTGTATTGTTTTTTTTTTACAATATAAATACTCCGTAACGCTCCCTGGTGCATTTAGGGTCAGGGGCAGAGCTAGATGGGGGGGCCAGGGATGGCCATGGCCACCCTTAGCCAATCATTGGCCACCCAGTGGACCACCACTACCATTTTCTTCTCTCAAGTAGAATATTCAAAAAAAAAATTTTTTATATTTTAAAAATTACTTGACAACAAAAAAACACTGTGGTTAATTATGCACATCAATATAACAACATTAACGGTGATAAATACAGAATTCAAGGTCTTTCAAAACTTGATTTTGTGTTTATGAGAAAATGTGTCTCTGCAAGTCATCTAAGAGTCTTCAGTGAAATCATAGATACTGTAAATAACTATTTGAATAAAAACCTATTAAATGATCAATTAATGTAGATATTAGTACTTGTAAATATCTATTTAATGTATAATGATATTGATAAAAGTAGCTAAGTATTGACGATGGAAAAGATGTTTCCTCCAGAACTCAAATCTCAAAGAACTTTATCCGATATACCTTTTTATCATATGTTTAAATATGCATCTATTTGTTAGAAAAGGCTGTAGGAAACTATAACCTCTGGTTAGGGTGCAGCAGTCTGTCATTGAAGGAGCTTTCCAGTTTAGCAACAGCTTCATGCATAAGGTGGAAGACATTATTAACATAAAAAAAAGAAATATCAATATTAATGAATGAATAAATTAATTTCTTTGTCTTCATCTTTCGGAGTCTGGGGAAAAAAAACAAAATAAAAAAAAACACCAAAGAAAATCTAGACATTTATTCATTACATATTTTTACTATCAGTATTTAAATGTCTTGTATGTATTTAATGTGACTAATTGCAATGTAATTTATTGTAATGGAATGTATTCAGGTTATTATTGTATGGCATATGGGTGTACACAGTCTTTAAAAAAGAAATAATGTTTTATGTGACTAAAGAGGGGATTTCTAGTGGGAGTCCCCCGGTTTTGGTGGCGTTACGTCACGTGACGGTCACCCCGCCATGTTTCCATCTCCGCGTCAGGAAAAACTTTTACAGGCAGAGGGAAGAGCCCGGGGAAGGCTGTCATTCACCCTCAGTGCACAATCTGTTTCCGGTTGAGACCTTCAGAATAAAATTTAATGTGCGCTTACATTTGTTTTTATTTCAATAGCGATGTAAATGAAATAAAATATACATATAACATTACATGGAAATGAAATTAAGAAGAAATAAAACAAGTAATCTATAACAGTACATGAGGTTCATAGATCTAATTTGTTTTACTTTGAAGGACAGACATTTGCATTTTCGGTGTGCCTATTTAACACTGATTAACTGAGCAACAGGGGGAAAAAAAGAGTCCAGAAAGCAACAGGAACAAAGTTGTAGGACCTGCACCGCCGCGTTAAGCCGTGAAATGCTGTTCAGCGTTCAGGACATAGCAAGCTGTAAACTATAAAGACATCAAAGGGGATTTCTCAGCCTTGGTCTGCGGAGAGGCGTCTCCTAAACCCATTTTAAAGGCAGCACATCGATGCTCCTCGGTTAGGATCTCCTTACTTTATCTAAGCTTGTTTTCAAGCTTTGATAAGGAAGGTGGTCAATTTCTCACAGAAAATGCCTTAGTCTGCTGGGACTTCTGCTGTGGAAAACAACCTTTCCCCCCTCCACACCTGGCTATAGTGTGTTTAAAACTTTTTCTGACCTCTGTGACAGACGTTAGAGGTGAGTTTGTAATTCTCTATTTTATATTTTATGTTCCCGTTTATTGCAACGCGTTAAAAAAAGACTAAAGTCTCAATATTCCTCGGCGGCGTTAGATATTTTTTTTATTTAAACAAAACCCAGAAATTATTAAATATTTATTTTGTTGGCGTGCACGCGCTGGTTTAATTGAATTGGCTGCACTCATGCCTGGGAGATGAAACATTAACTCCAAGCAGGCCACTCAGACTCTCTGCTGCAGATTTAGGCAGGGTCCTAAAATGACTGGATTTTAAAGCACTCAGTCATTACCCATTTCCAGCTTCAATGCAACTTCTGTACCTCTATATGCAATTTGAAAGAGTTCAGATGAAGCTGACAGATTGGATCTCTGTTGTTTTGTTTTGCATTAGTCGCCACAACTACCCCTCTCCCAGAGAGGAACTGAAATTTGAAAAAAGTATGCAGAGATAGACAGTGCTGCCTTTCCTTTGCTCATTGCACTATTTTCTGGGGGTTACATCATCCTCTAAGAACTTTTGACTCACCAAGCAACAGGCTGGTTAAAATGCACAAAAACTCCAATCATAGTGTTTTTAAAGGATGCAGAGATTTGTAAAGAATGATCTACAAAACCACATTTTTAACAGCTATAAATAAACATATATCTCAGACAGATACTCTTGATTCATATTCTGTTTTTAGATATAACACATCTACACAGAATCGCATTCTTGGTTTGCAGAGACAACACATTAGAAACTTTCATTTAAATGTCATTAATGTTAAGTCCATTTCCTTAGTAGGTCCCTTTGACCCATTATCAGAAATAAACATAAAAGACTGTTGTTAGATTAGATAAAACTGGAAGTTGAGTTTATTGATGGTAAATCATAGCAAAGTGGTGATTTGGATGATGGTAGAGGGTGTGTAAATAAACAAAACAAGACTTACACTTTGTGCATATATCTTTAAATGCCCCAATTTTTTTTAAAGCAAAAATCCATAAATGAAACTGTTTGTTATCTTACCTTACAAAGTTTTTTTTTTTTTATGTTTATGCAGTGCACAAAGTCACAACTTTTAATGTAACACTGTGATTTTGTTTAATGAAATAACACAGATTAACCCAGCCTGACAAACCAGACTAAATGTGAGATTAAATGTGTATTTTAGTTGCAGGCAAAAATGATTTTGGGTGGGGCTACTTTACTAGGCTAAGATTAACCAGTTGTTAATTAGGAGGGAAAAAAAAAAAACTTTTCCAGATATGTAATTTCCAAAAGATGAATAAAAAAAAAATCTAAAGTACAGCTTGTATTTGTATTCAGCCTCTTTTATTCTGATACTGCAAAATTAAATCCTCCTTCCAAACTAATGAGAAACATTGACCTGTGTTTTCTTTCTAAGTATGAGTACAAAAGTTTTATGAAAGTTGCTAGAGAAGAGAAGTTTAGATAATGATAAATATGGAACAACAGGATACCTATCCAGCTAAACAGACAGGCTAGGCGATTGTTATCCAAGAGACCCCCAGAAACTCTGGGGGAGCCGTGCAGATTGAGAGCTCAGGTGGGAGCACTTGTTGAAAGGGAAAACAAAACAAAAACAATTAAGCATGCTCTGTTTAAAGCAGGCCAGCTGAAGTGTGAAATTGGCAAAAATGAGGCCTTTATTAACATTACATTGCATTATCTCAAGCTGAGGTCTTCAACAGGGGGTCCGCGACCAACCAGGAATCCGAATCAGAAATACTTTAATAATCCCAGGGAAAAATTACTTTCCCTTCATGACTCCATCTGTAATAGAGTTATTATAGGACCAGTTTAATATAACACAATTTTATACAATTTATTTTAATTAGGGGGTCCCCGCTTCATCTCGCCATCAGTTTAGGGGTCCTTGAACTGGAAAATGTGAAAGACCCCTGATCTAAAGGGAAACCCCTGGAAAAACTTTGTGGTGTAAAACCCAACACTTGGTATCAACCATGAAAACCCCCCAACAATATATAGTTGCAGAAACATGGCAGTGACAGTGTTGTGCTGTGGGGAGGCTTTTCTTTGAGATAGGCATTCAGGCAGGATGGGTGGATTCATTTATTTGAAAACAGAAGAAACCTTTCTTGTTCTGTTTTTACAAATTCATCTAAACCTGTGTAGAACTTTCTAAGATATTGTTTTCTCTTGCAGGGGCGAAAGAAGAGCTGTTCCACCGTTTCCAGGTGTACCACATAGTTTAATCTGTGCTAACATTGGATTATTAATCTGCAATGGCGTCACATGGGGAGAATGCAGAAGGAGTCAATGAAGAGTATAATGAAATCATCAAGTGGCGATCCGGTATGTTATTATTTTCTATTTTTTTTTTCTAAAAAGCAGCTGCTCTTATTGACATCCTGTAAGCAGATGTTTAACTGCAAATTCTGACAGGTTGTCGAGTCTCTTTAAGCTCACATCATCTCACAGACTAAGGTTAGACTCTCTCTGAAGGCCTGAGGTTAGCGACCGAAAGAAGCCCAGACGGAGCCAGAAATCCTGTTGTGCTCGGTTTACCTCACTTCCCATGGAGGCAAGAAAAAGGGACGGATTTAAAGTGTGCAGAAAATTGGAGACAGCAGAGTTTACTGAGAGAAAGAGGGAAAAGCAACAGGAAAACCAATGGCATTGGAGAACAGTCTAGAAAAGAATGCAGGGATGGGTTTAAAGAGCCCCACCCAGAGATCTCTTTCTCTGACGATGTTTTCATTCCATAGGTTAATCTTTTGTAGACGCCACCCTCAAAGAAAGACAGAAAGGGACAAACAGGTTGTTGTTCTGTTTAGAGAAGCAGAACGGCTGAACAGGTTAGGTAATTTAATGACTTGGAGGAACTCCCTGAAGATAAAAGACGTCAAAAACTGGAACATCTTATGTTTCTGATAGATTAGATGCGGTTTAGAAACTTAGCTGCTGGGATCCACTCTTGATGCTGAGCTTAAACCAAGTTCTAGTTTGGATGTTCTCCTTGTGAAGATTAGGGTTTTCTCACGGCGATCTGGCTTTTCCTCCTGCTGTCCAAGAACATGCATGTTGGTTTACTTAATTGCTGTAAATTGCTTTGACATCTCAGTTGATTTTTAAAAAAATTTTTTTCTGTGAGTGACTGGTGATCCTTTTAGTGTTTACCCAGCATCTCTAGATGATCTGCAGTCCCCTTGCTACCCTGGAGAACCTGAACGAATGTGCTGAAGTAGACCTTAGAACAGAAGAAACTCAGGAATTGTCTTAAATCAGACCCAACACTATCGACCTGCATTAAGCTCCTTTTTTTCTTTTAATTGAGTCCTCAAAAAATCCATCTTAATAGCACTAATGTTTAAAATCTTTTTTTTTTTCTTTTCATATTCTATCCTAATGGTAATTTATTCTGTCTGTAGGCACAGCTATGTTATCAATAATTGTGATTAATTGATTATTGAAATAATCAACTAAGTTAGTAATCGATTAACTGTTAAACAGAGTATAGAGACTCTAAAACATGCCTTTAGCTGACAGAGCGACCCACTTAGAGCAGTAATTATACCTAAATTGTAGAAAAATATATAAACATTTTGCATTTAAGATAAAAAAAAACCCAAAAAACTTTTTAATCTGTCAGCATGCTTTATCCTGAACTCCTCAGGTGGAAAAGTTTTAGTTTCACCTGATTTTGTTTCGTAGAAAGTATTTTTTAAAGAACCTTTTTCTACCGATTATTAATCAATTCATTGAAAAAAATAATCGACAGATTAATCGATTTGGAGACTAATCGTTACTTGCATCCCTAGTAACTGTTGCCTCATTATGAAAATGCTTTTTTTCTGTTTAAAAACAAATCAATTAAATCCTGTTATACATTTTTTTGGGGAAGTATTTCTATAAATATACAGACATCTAGGTAGTTAACTCTGATTGGGTTGAACAACCATCCACCTGTAGACATGTAGTTTTAATCAGTCCACATTCAAAATGGGCTGAGTTGCTAAATTTGATGATTATAATCTGGATTGGATAAGAATCAGATTTATCACGGGTATAACTTTCTCTGTTCTCCTTTGTTAAAAAAAAAAAAAAAAAAAGATGTTCTAGAGCAGGAGTCTACTAGCCTGGGTGCCATTCCGAACTTAGTCCCGCCCACAACGTTTGAGGTCGGGAAGTTCGGTCTGGCATTGCTTAATAGTAGCGCGAGTATGCGCGCACAATATCTGGTGGGCCAATCAAATTGTCAGGGCGGACTTTATTATTATTAATTTTTTTTCCTTCATTCCAGCTAATTAAAACTTGTCTAGGGCCATGATTGTTACATCACCTCTCAAAAAAGACATCTTTAATGACATTTTTGATAAATATCTAGTCTTGGAATCATAATCATTTCGATATTTTAAATAAATATACTTTGCATAAGTACATATGAATAAAATAATGTAAACATAAATATCTAAAAAATATACTTTTGGACACATTATTTCATCCTGCTGGAGAAATTGGAGGCAGCAAAGAATAAACCATCAGCAAAAAATAAACTACTAAAACCTACATTTATGGTTATATCTACATTTAAATCCATTCAGTTGTTCTTTATAAGCTTTATCCAGTTAAATGGCTTTATAGAAGATCCAAAAAAGCCACTTTTGTCTCTAAAGCCACATGTTGCACACCCCTAATCAATCTTAACAGCTGAAAAAAATAGATGCAATGATTAAAATATTACATGTTATTTTAATCTAATTGTTTAATATGAAAACAATGCATATTGCATTTTTAGAATGTG
Source organism: Cyprinodon diabolis (assembly GCA_030533445.1). Taxonomy (NCBI): domain Eukaryota; kingdom Metazoa; phylum Chordata; class Actinopteri; order Cyprinodontiformes; family Cyprinodontidae; genus Cyprinodon; species Cyprinodon diabolis. Next base: position 16,785,051 of record CM060076.1, read on the forward strand.
TTTTCAGGCCTTGGTTCAGATTTATAGCTGACTCTCCTGGATGAGCAAAAAGAGCTGGCTCCTTATAACAGTGTATGTGTTTAGGCTGTTGTCTTGTTGTCCTTACAACCTGGTTCAGTTAGCTGGTTAAGTGGAGAGACACCAATAAATCATTACAGACCGCTCAAACTGTCGGGGTTGTGTAATAGTGATGATGTACACAGCTTTAAAAGACTACTGGTTCTCTGAAAACACAAAATACAGAGCTTTAGAAGTGAGAAGATATTTTGATGGGTGATTATATACTGGTTCTTGTAGACTACAGCGGCATCCTTCATTTATTTTGTATGCCTTTATCTCTGGACAGCATTTATCTAAGGTAGCAGATTATTTTGATTTTGTTTGGTTCATTTTGATCTTTTCTTCTATGTTTTATCCCTTGTTACATCAAACACAGTAGATGGAGGAAAAGGGGAAAAAAGAAATCCCTGTACCAGCTTTCCTTGCCCGCTCTGTCAGGGTGTGCTTTCAGACTCCGTGCCAGGAATTCCACGGATCCGATACTCCCAGAAGAGTTTGTAATTTACAGCTCTGCTCCTCAGACCTCAAGGCCCTTACCACAAAGTTTCAGGTCACCATAGTAACTCAAAAAGTAGAGTCAAACATTTAGATCATATCAATGCTGTGGCACTCTGAGGCAGCTTAGCATATATAGAGGTTAAACTTTATATTGAGGTGACAGAAATGCCTCGGTCTGCAGCTGTCAGTTTGTCTACGGAGAAAATGTCTTTATAATACAATGCAATTTGTCTTTATTGCAACCCGTTTCTAAGCATATAACTAGTTCCTTAATTTCAAAGTGTTCAGAGATGTTTGGATTTTGAATGGAGCTAAATGCAGTCAAATGGTGCAAGAATGTCTGTGTGGAGTTGCAAAAGCCTTGAGACTGTGGCAATGGTTCCGCTTTTAGCATTACTATCAAACTAACCATGCAGACAGATCTACAATAGAATGGTTCAGATCAAGGCTATCAAATGTGAGAACCTTGGGCAATTTGGGACCCTTGCAATGATTAACTGGGACCACCACCTTGCATATAAGTTTGGCCCTCCAGCACAGGCTTTTGATGCAATACTGCTCCTGTCAGCAAGACTTTGACATAAGGAACCCAAATCTTAACATGTCTCTAGCATCATGGTTTATACAAATATTAGAAGTATTAGAAGTTCATCAGAGAAAAATTTTTTGTTTATTACCAATAATTGTTCTGTATTATTATTCTTTCAGCTCCTGGAAAGCAGAAATATCAAGTAACATAAAAATAAAGTACGTAACATAAAGTATCAATGCACTAAAGCCAACAAAAACAATAAGCCATGACCTTTATTCAGTCATTAAGATGGTACACACTGTTGTTTGCTGAAAAGATGAAAATAAAAAAAAGATAAATAAAATTAATTATTAAAAGGAAAACAAAAAACTTTGACCACTGGGTGCTTTGAACCTGGTAAATTTCATCGATGCTTTAGACATCACTGATATAGATTTCAGCATTTCCAGGTTTTATCTCATGGTCAGACTTCATGCGCTGGAGGCAGCAAAAAAGCTTCTGCTGCTTCATTTTTGATGCTTGTTCACAGTAAGGTCCGACGCACCTCAAGAGCAGCTTTGACACTACTGAAGCGTGTCCAGTAAAGTGTGTCCGGGTGCGTCTGATGCTTCTGCTACCCCTGTGTTCAATGGCAGAGAGCGGCTTTGCTATATTTGCTGTTATAAGTGGGTAAAAAGTAGTTTTGATATGTTTTTAAGTGAGAAAGTCCACCTGAAAGCTTCATCTGTACTTCAGTTTATGAAGATTATGAACCTGCCTTCAAATATTATTTCGCTGTCGGAGCCTGTTAGACCACCGTACACCCGCGCTTCGCTGTCACTGGGAATGCCGTTAAACAGCAGCCTCTGGCCCGGTCGCGTCCTCTGGAATTTTCACCAATGTTCACAGCGGCTGGAAGGCGTTTTTCATTTAGGTAATCCAAACTGCAGTTACCAGAATAATAAAATCGAACATATTTTGCCTCCAGGTTTCGAGATTTTAAGTTAATTTGAGGCGTTAATAAACTCTTTCAGAGGAGTGATTATAGGGATCTGCATCAGTAGTGCTGTATCCGTCTCCCTGCCATCACACAGATCAGCTACTCTGATTGTTTTATGTGGCGCATCGAGCAGCAAAAGTTAATTTTTCCAACTCCATCAGATGCTCAGCAGCTCACATCTGCTTTGGCTACTTAGACACGCTGCTCCTGCTGCTCCAAATGCGGTGCAGGACCTTTTGCTGCGCCTTGTTGCGCATCAGCCATTGACTCAGCAGGTAAACTAGGTGCGTCTGCTGCCTCTTGCGCATGCAGTCTGAACGTAGCATTAGTCTGGTCCAGAGCAGAGCTGCAAGAGTTGCATAGGACTAGAAATCTGAACCATCACAATACCAATGTCTGGAATATCGGAATCAAAAACAACTGATTTGCTGCAAACTTTAGTTGGACATATTTGAATCACAATGCTTTTAGTCTGAATGCCATATATTTGTGCAGCTTGGCAGCCTCTAGCAGCTCTGCATGCATTTAAAGTATATGTGGTACCATGTACTCATGCCACCACATATACTCACCGATCAATAACGTATTGACATGTAATTATATGGGTAATTGTGCAACTTGATGGCATGTGACTGAGCTTCATCCTTTTAGCAAAAAAAAAAAAGCTGGTTGTATTGATTGAAGACTTGCAGCCAAATTTGGTATGGGCTAAATATATCTGTTTTTTTTGTTTTTTTATGATCAGTTATTTGTGAAACCTGAATACTGCTCTAAGATCCGAATATGTTAATCCAACTAGGTTCTTGGTTTTGTCTTCTCATGAGTCAGAGTTTAAGAAAAAAAAGACTATATGCTTTTAAAACCAAAGTTTTTGATGCCTTTTCAGTCTGGTCGTATCTAATAAAATAGGGATATGGCTGCCGTGAGGTCAGAAATGCATATAAGGAGCTCCTTTGTGAGGATGTGTAGGTTGGATGGAGCTGAAACATGAGCTGTAACATGTGACTGAGAGGCAGGTGAGTGGCTGAAGCCTGGTGGGCAGGTGTAGGGAGATCTTAACTGCTTGGCAGTAAGATCTGAGAAAAAACATCAGGAAAATGTGCTTTAAAGGGTCTTACCAACTATTTTTTATGCCTGTAAAATGTGTGCTTTTGGGAAGATGAATAGGAAACCTACCTGCTATAGTTGTCATTTGTTGGATGCAAATGTAATTCTGAAAAGAATGGTAGCAGCGAGAAACAAACATTTGCTTTGTGATAGCCTGGAACTCAGATTGTGTTGTGCAGCACCTATGGGCATTTATCTGAGGACTGTTTGTCCTCTAGTGTTAGTCGTGTCCGTTGTGATAAATGTGCTTGGATGATATCTGGTTCAGCCTGACTTTCAACCAATCAGCGGCTGAACCTCCTTGTGTATCTGACATCTGCACAGACAACTTGGCCTCTTCGAAGGACTGCACTACAAACTGCAGGTTTCCTGACGACCACTCCTCTTTATTGCCAACATTGATCATAAAAGCCTTTTTTGTTTTGGTTCAAACAAAGCACCAGGAGGCATTGCTGAGTATCTAATTAAATTTAATTGAAGATTGTCAACAGAATCGAACATGCAACTTTATTTTATCTGTTGATATTTATGCTAGTTTGACCTTTAAAAAAGCCAAACTTCTTGGAGTTCCACATCTAACTTGGACCAAAATAATAATACACACATGATGAATGTTTTTTTTTTTTGGACTCTAGACCACCGTCACTCCACCACATGTGCAAAGATTTCTTGGTTAACCTTGGACACTGTGGTTTGCCACAAGTCAGAGCTCTGAGGATGCTTTCATGCACTATTTCACAAAGTTCTGCTTGGATTGTCTTGTAACCTCTTGAAGCTTTACCTGTTTTTTCTGTGCGCTCCGTCCCCCTCCCCCAGTCCAGAGTGCAGCAAAGTACATATTGAGCTTTCATCCTCGGGGTGAGAATTTCTCTTTTAGCAACTTTTACATAATATTTGACAGACATCTTGTATTTTGCAGACTCACCTCTTTTAGATGGATTGTTTTTTTTTGTTGTTTTTTTTCCTGTATTGCATCTTTTCTGTATCTGCTAATCACTTTCTCTGATGGGTTCATTTAAATTATAGATAGATCAGGGTTTCCAGGGGTCATTAAAAATCATGAAAAGTCAAAGTATTTTTTAAATTAAGCCTTAATTGGCATTAAAATTAATTAAAAGTGGTTATCGTGGCAGTTTATAAAAACATTTCCATCAGATATAGGATCTAAAAAAATACTCACCTGTCTTGCGGGATGGTTGGCTATCAGTTTGTGACTTTAAGCTGAACAACATTTAGGTCTTGCAGCAGCATAACAGTCTAAAGGTCAGAAGTTCACCAGTCAATGGCCAAAAAAAAAAAAATAAAAATTTCAACAAAAATAAGGTTTTTGGAGTCCAGTCAGTGTCTAGACCTTAATCTAATTAAAACTCGGGGGAGGACCTTAAATACACTGCTTGATCTTAAAAACTCCTCAGATCAGTCTGTTAGGAAGAATGGGAAGGTTTTTTTGGATCAGCTTCTGTATTTTTTTCTCCTTTTATAATAAATTGGTGATTTAAAATTAATCCCAGAATAAGTACAGATATATTTTCCCACCACTGTAGTTAACGTCCCCATTCTCTCTTTTTTTGTTTCACTTATTAAATTTCACCTGTTGGACACGTGATGCTTTATTGTCATCATCTCCAGCTGAGCTTAAGACAAGAGTATTTGGTTCCACATTATCTGTGGGTGTGGACCGCCCTTATGTGTCAGAAGTATTATTGACTCTCAGAAAACAAGAATGTGAGTGTTAACCAAACTGAGGGTGTGGTATCTCACCATACATGCTCTGCTTCTTCTAAGGGTTCCCTAATCTTAGACTATTTTATCCGCTGTGCAGGGTGGTGTGGAAGTGGCTTCATTTGTTTTCTTAGAAATAGTTGTTTGAAACAGTTGAGTTATTTAGAGCACAGCAGGTTGTAATGCAGTGGAAATGAAGTGTAATCTTAAAGAACACTGTTATCCAACCAAAAGGCAAAACAATCTAATGATTTTTCTTTTTTTCTGCTCTGTGTGTTACCCTGGCGTTCTTTAAAGGGTCACTGAGAGTTTTCCACTTTAAGAAAAAACTAACCACACAGCTGGATGTTTCTATATATATATATAGAAGCACAGAGCCTGTGTGTTTGGTTTGGTCTCCAGGGATGTTGCTGGATTTGGCTGCCTGGGAAGAGGGAGTGACTCAAGCTAGTGCTGCAAAAATCCTGGCTGGAAATTTGGGATTGGAGGGTCAGGCCAAAACATCTCCCCCTGGGTGTGGTTGTGTGTGAGACTCGGCCTCTGGTCTGTGTGCAAGCTCCGCAGCGACCGTACTCCACCCTGCACACATGGCATTTAGAGCACTGATGATCCGTCTTCTGAACATTGTTCCCTCCTTCTCGTGTATCACCCTTTACTGAAACTGTTCAATTCAATTTATATAGAGCTAATTCAAAACACATGTCATCTCAAGGCACTTTACAAAGACAATTCAACAAGATCATTAAAGTTTTCTATCTAAGGAAAACCAGTTGATTGCGTCGACTCATTAACTTTGTGCAGAATTTTCTTCTCGGTCTACAGTCAGTTCAGCAAATACTTTGATATGTGTGTACCTAAACTAGAACAATTGTTTTGCTTTGGTCAAATATTTTTATAATTTTCAATTCTGAGGTATATCATTAAATCCTTCATTTAAAATGTTAATGTATTTGTTCTCTTTTGACAGATTAATTTTAACCCCTGATTAATCAACAAAACTGAACTATTGGTAGTTAATAATTAATGGATTATTAGAACAGTTTTATTCAGTTTCAATACATTTTAAGTAAAATCCATATAATTACTTTAAATTACCTGTACTTATATAGCGCTTGTTCAAGCCAGGAAACTTGACCAAGCACTTTACACTACATTTAGTCATTCACCCATTCACGCACACAGTCACACACTGATGGTGGCAGGCTACATTTTAGGCTACATTGTAGCCACAGCTGCCCTGGGGCTCACTGACAGAAGCAAGGCTGCCGTACACTAGCGCCACCGGGCCCTCTGACCACCATCAGTAGACAGAGAAGGTGAAGTGTCTTGCACAAGGACACAACAAAAGTCGGAGCCGGGGCTTGAACCGTCAATCCTTCGATTTCAGGGCAAACTCCTACATCCGACGCCACTGTCGCCCGCACTTTAAATGCTCTGTTGTGAAAGTATTGGAGAATCCTCTAATATGAATTATTCATTATAAAGTGTCCTGCATTCTGTTTTTTCTTTTCTTTTCTTTTTTTTTTTTTTAACAGAAACCACTTTATGATAACCTTTTGTTAATATTCCACACTTCAACTAACCAGAATAAATAACATGAGCATGTACTTGATGAAGTTGCTTTTACTTGAGATGGAATAAAAATAATTTTTCATATTAGTGCTAAAACATACATCTAATTATTATATTTCTTATTAAGATATTTAGAATTGGGTATCAGTTCTTTATTGTAGGAAAGTTTAGAAGAGATAAGTGCTTATTGATTGTCCTTTAGGCTACATAATAGGCTACATAATGCCCATATGTGTCCTTCCAGGTCACATATGGGCATTTTCTTTGCCCATATGTGACCTGGATCTGATCTTTTTATGACAGTCTGAACAACACAGATCCGATTTCTTTTCCAATGCGACCCAAGCTGCTTGGCTATGTGGTCCCGAATCCAATGCAAACCTGATCTTTTCAAATGCGACCTGTGTCTGAACAGCGAGGTGGCATCCATCCAACCTGAATGTCATTAATACCTGACAGCTCAGTTTTAACTTCACATAGTTTAACTTTTGTGTAAAATCTTTAAGCAACCTTTTGTCATCGAATTAATAATCGAATATTAAAAAAAAAGAACCGACAAATTAAACAATTAGCAAAATATTTGTTAGTTCCAGCACTAATCTCACAGTATATTTCTTGTGCTGTACTGTACGGGATCTGTTGATCCTTTATTTCAACGTTCTACCTTTGTGTGAATCTGCAAGCCTTTACTTCAGGAGTGTTTGCTGCTGGAACACCTGAATTTCCCTACTGAGGAATAATAAAGGATATTTCTAATCTTTAATATAGTTAAAACCCTAAAACACGACTAGTAATGCACTCTATATCTAAAGACATAATCATAACATGGATTCAGCTGTTGCTGTTTAGGGTTTCTGTATTTAACTTTTTTATGCAAATTAAGTTGTATAACATGATTCCCTATTGTGGTTCATGGGATTTATGTCTGTACCAGCCTTCCTTGTCACTCAAAGGTTTTTCAGCATTGAGCCAAATCAGCTCTTTGCTATAATAATGAACTGAGGGCTCGTTTTTTGGATGCTTTTGCATACTTTCTTATACTTTCATGACAGTCATTAAACAGACTTTATACTCAACTGTTCAAGCTGGTATAAGTAGCCATTTGGATTGTAATCAAATTTATTTAGTTTGTATTCATTTACACTTTTAGGTTTTTAAGCTACTTCTGTATAGTGGCCGAGGGGTGCAAATGCTCTACAAGTATACAAACCCGCTGTAATAGAAAAAAACAAGTAGTTAAGTACACACAAACTGGAGATAAAAAAAAAAAACCCACTGCAGAAGTATAAATGGTGCTCTTAAGATAACATGCCTTCATCCTAACTTGTGTTTTTTTTTATAGTTAATAAAAGATCCCTCTGACATTAACTCTATTTTTGTTTCATTTTAATGATGCTATTCTGAATATTGTTGACACCAGTTAAAAGACTGTTATAGCCAGAATCTAGGAGCTAAACAACATACAAACTGAAACAAAAGACAAATAAAATATATATTACTACTTTAAAATATTTCATAGGCACCAAAGGGCTCTGTAGTCAACAAATGATTGTTTCTTTATAGGCTCACACTTGGGCTACGTTCACACCGCAGGCCTTGATCCGATTTTTTTGTGAAATACGATTTTTCTGCGTTCCCGTTCATATTTCCAAATAAATTTGACTTGTATGTGATCTCCTGTATGAACTGCAGTCATACAACGCAAGTGTCCCGCATGCGCAGTAGAGGACCAAATGACGTCACAGGCCAGCGTGCTCTTTTTTTTTTTCCGGAAGTAAACATGGATGGTAGTGCCGGCGCGCATCTAGCGCTCTTTTCCAACCATAAAAACACAATCTTTTCAATATGGTTAAACATAAATACTGCTCTCTGCATCATCATCTGCCATGGTTGTTGTTTTTCTTGCCGCTTCTGCGTAGCATGACGCATAATGACCTTTGTCGGGTATTAATGACGTTCAGGTCGGATGAATCCGACCTGGCTGTTCATACACAGATCGCATTTGAAAAGATCAAATTCGTATCGGATTCAGGACCACATAGCCAAGTGGCCTGGATCGCATTGGAAAGAAATAAATCAGACATGGGTTTTTCAGACTGCCATGAAAAGATCAGATCCAGGTCGCATATGGGCAAAAAATCTGATTTAGGTCACTTCAGGCTGCAGTGTGAACGTAGCCTTAGAGAATAAAGGGCGGATTATACTTCTCCAACCGAACACATCAAATGTCGCTTGCATCTGGTTGCGAACCAGTTTTGCTGGTATCCTTCTGCAATGTTGGTCTGGAATTTCTAGGGACGCACAGCAGTTTCCCGGCAAAGCGCTAGGGGGAGCCTGTTCGAGAACTCACAAGATCTTCTTCGGCAGCGCCGGCGGGAGTGTTTATTTTCCTAAACATGTCTGAGGCATTGTACAAGTTGTTGCACTTCCGAAACTCCTCGATCAACCTTTCGTCATGGTTATCCATTGTTATTATTACTCCTCGGTTTTAAAAAAATGGCGCACCCTGGCACTGAATCGAGAAGGACGACCACACAGACAGCCGGAAAGGCATACCAAGGACCGATCGCAGCTGCTTTTTGTCTGCGCACTTCCACTTGAGGTCTGCGTTGGTTTGCGACCGTCCGACTTGTAGTCAGGATTTTTTTGAGTTGTGCGACGACGGTTTCAGAGCCTCTGCGTGGTCACGCACAGAGACAGATTTGACGGTTGCTGAGGTTATGCGTCAGAAGTATAAATTGGCCTTAATGAAGCATGTCCGCTCCTTCCTTCACTGCGACCTTTAACACCTCAGCCTACTAAGAACCAAACTTTTAAAAATGACTGAGAACATTTAATGTGGAGATTCTGGAAATTAGTGTCCCTTCTTTTTTTTTTTTCTTGCTGTGAAAAAATAAAAATAAATAAACATTCTCTCTTTGTGTCTTTCCCTCAACCCTCCCTCTCTGTTTTCGCCTCATCTACGTGGGAGTAGAAATGTTTGTTCTGCTGTTCCTCATTGACTGAAAACATCAATGGGTAAATGGTTCCCTGCTCTGCTGAAGCAGCTCATTGCCTGACTCTGTGTCAGAAGTGAGATCATGGTTGTTACTGTTTGATGCAGACCTACTAGATAATAACTCTTTTATTGCTTGTTGTAAGTTTCACTTTCTTGTAAACATCACCTGAATAAGGTCACAGTTGTTGGCCCGTTCTCATCGTATTCCTCTTTCCTTTTGCTCCAACAGATAAGTTTGAGAGTATGTTTGTATGTAATTTACATTTATTATAGTTTTTTTTTCTTTGTGATAGCAGTTATTTTTCTAAGAAATGTGTGTGTGTGAAATTAGTTCAGTCATCCATGCTGGCTGCCAATTTAACCCACCCTCTATACTTTTAACTTCTCTCTCACCTCTACTTCCTCTTTGTGTGTTTTTTCTTGCCTCTCTCACTCACCCACTACCAACACCTCGTCTTCCTGTTCCGGATTAGCTGTTTTCATTTCTTTCTCTAGCTTTTTATGACCTCCGTTGTTTTAATGCAAGGATAAATTTTAATCTCCATCATGAATTTAAGTCGGTGGATGTCATGGAGAAAGCGTAACTTTTTCAGAAGGAAGGGGAAGCATGAATATAGCCTGGACCTAGGTAAGGTTGTTTTAAATTTTGTTTGGTTGTGCCGCTTTTTTTCTTTTTTTTTTTTTTTTCTTATTTACAGCGTTTAACATCTTGTTTCCTTTCATCCATCTATAAATCTGAAGTGTTTCAGTGTCTATCTCTGTTAATAAGCAAACCAAATACAAAAGATACCCTTTTCATAAATCTTAGGGTCATGTAGAAAGAGCCTATTTTTTAACATTAGTCATATAGAAAGTATGCTGCCTTTCTGATTCACATTTGAATTAGTGCTTCCCGCAAACATAAAAATGTAATCAGAGATAAAAAAAAAAGAAATCAGATTGTGAATCAGTTTATATGGGAGAAGAACTGATCAGTATTATGCTGCTTGTTTCATAATCTAGTTTAGTAACGCTCTGATTTACCGACTGCAGTTGGGAGCCGAGGGATCGTCACGTCCATCTCTGTTAGAGGAGTCTCTGTTAAACAGATTAACTGGATTAAAATAAACTAGATTAAAAATTCTGTTCCAGTCTTCAGCAACATTTCTTAGTTAAACTCATTGTTCACCATTTCTAAGGCTGCAACAAACGATTGTTTAGCGAATGGATTAATCTGTCGATTATTTTTGGATTAATTGATTAATACATGGATAGCCAAAGGTTCCATAAAGAAGACTTTTAAGAAACTAAACTAGATTAAACAAAACCCTTTCCAGTTGAGTTCTGGATAGAGCAGATTTTTTATTTTAAATGCAAATATTTTTTGTTACAATTTTTAGTATAATTAAGAGTCTCTATACTCCAGTTGGCGATTAATCGATTACTAAATTAGTTGACGATTATTTCAATAATCGATTAATCCGATTAATTGTTTCAGCCCTAATCTTTTTTCTTTCAGTCTTCTTGATGTTCACTTACAGTCATGGCCAAAAGTTTTGAGAATGATTCAAATGTTAATATTTACAAAGTCTACTGCTTCAATTTTTATAACGGCACTTTGCATATACTCCAGAATGTTATAAAGAGTGATCAGCGTAACAGCAATTAATTGCAACGTCAATATTGTCTTAGAAAATGAACTTTATCCCCCAAAACACATTTCAACATCATTGCAGCCCTGCCTTAAAGGGACCAGCTAACATGGTTTCAGTGATTGCTCCATTAACACAGTTGTGGGTGGTGATGAGGACAGGGCTGGAGATCAATCTGTCATGATTAAGTAAGAATGACACCACTGGACACTTTAAGAAGAGGCTGGTGCTTGGCATCATTGTTTTTCTTCTGTGAACCATGGTTATCTCTAAAGAATCACATGCATTTATTATTGCACTGCACAAAAAATGGCCTAACAGGAAAGAGAATCGCAGCTAGAGAGATTACACCTCAGTCAACAATCTATCGCATCATCAAGAATTTAAAGGAGAGAGGTTCCATTGTTGCCAAAAAGGCTCCAGGGCGCCCAAGAAAGACCAGCAAGCGCCTGGACCAGCAAGCGTCTCTTAAAAGTGTTTCAGCTGCGGGATCGAGCTACCAGCACTGCAGAGCTTTCTCAGGAATGGCAGCAGGCAGGTGTGAGTGCATCTGCACGCACTGTGAGGCGGAGACTCTTGGAGCAAGCCCTGGTCTCAAGGAGGGCAGCAAAGAAGCCACTTCTCTCCAGGAAAAACATCAGGGACAGACTGATATTCTGCAAAAGGTACAGGGAGTGGACTGCTGAGGACTGGGGTAAAGTCATTTTCTCTGATGAATCCCCTTTTGATTGTTTGGGACATCTGGAAAACAGCTTGTTCGGAGCAGACGAGGTGAGCGCTATCACCAGTCTTGTCTCATGCCCACTGTAAAGCATCCTGAAACCATTCACATGTGGGGTTGCTTCTCAGCCAAGGGAGTCGGCTCTCTCACAGTCTTACCTAAAAACACAGCCATGAATAAAGAATGGTGCCAGAATGTCGTCCAAGAGCAACTTCTCCCAACCGTCCAAGAGCAGTTTGGTGATGTACAATGCCTTTTCCGGCATGATGGAGCACCTTGCCATAAAGCAAAGGTGATATCTAACTGGCTCAGGGAACAAAACAGAGATTTTGGGTTCATGGCCTGGAAACTCCCCTGATCTTAATCCCTTTGAAAACTTGTGGTCAATCATCAAGAGATGGGTTGACAAACGAAAACCTAGGAATTCTGACAAAATGCAAGCATTGATTGTGCAAGAATGGACTGGTATTAGTCAGTATTTGGTCCAGAAGTTGATTGAGAGCATGCCAGGGAGAATTGGAGAGGTCCTAAAGAAGAGGGGTCAAAACTGCAAATATTGACTTCCTGCATTATCTCATTCTGTCATTAAAAGCTTTTGTTACTTATCTTATGATTGCGATTATATTTTATTTATGTGATGACATCTGACATACACACATGAAAACCAGAGGGAAGCAGATCATGTGAAAATATATTTGTCATTCTCAATACTTTTGGCCAACACTGTAGATTGATGGGGTTGACAGCATTTTTCTATAATTAGGCTGATCTTTTTCATTTCAATCCAGCCTCTATATGAGTGTAATTTCATGTTTTTCATCTAAGCAGTATTTCACCCTTTTGCTGCTCTGTTTATCGTAAAACTGGACATGTTTTGTTTCACCCTTTTTAGGTGATTAGATTTCAAAGGCAGATCAAAAAGTTCATAACTGCCTGATTATTATGTCTGAAGTTTGGGATTGTTTACCCATCATTGCCAGATAGACCATCCTTTGTCTTTAGTCTTTAGCTCGTGACGGCAGCAAAAGCCAAGATTCTGCCATAGTGGTTTATCTGTGCTGATCTTCTCTCTATCTGTAGCATACGTCTCCCAACACTTGGCTTGCTCTGTCCTGTCCTGCTCAGCCCAGATCCCCTTTTCCCTTTCATGGACTGTGTCCCTCTTTCCCTCCCTTCTTGTTCTCTCTTTGCTGCTGCTGCTGCATTCTTCTGATCTTGACTTCTCTCGATGGTCAAGGAGTGACAGATGCAGAAGAGAGCGTAAGGAAAGGCAACAGAGGAAACTGTTTCACACTAACATTTCTGGACTATCTGGTTTGGCTTTTTGGTTTTCATTGCTTCCTCAACACTGTGACGTCTTATGGCCAAAGATGGCAGAGCATGGGCTCAGACTCAGAGGTAGGAAATGGTGACAACCTAATCATGCATCATAGATTTAAATGATAGATATTGGCTACAAATACGAGTTTGTAGCGCTTGAGAGCTGATTTAAGTATTTGCAAACTTTTGAGTAGCTGAGTGTTAATTTAGATGGTTCAAATACTTTAAAAGTGTTTTTCATTTGCTTTAAGCACAAAAAATATAAATAACCCCTGAGATTTTTTTATTTTTATCGCTCTGACCTAGAAAGTTTTTTCTCTCTCACCGACTCCATCAGTGGTTTCTGGTTTGTTGGTTATATTTCTTCTGTTCAATGGGTTTCTCTAAACAACTTTCCAGTTTGTTCTCTCCAGCCTGACTATTTTCAGTTACCACTAATAACAGAGTTTTGACGCACCTGCACAGACCACAGGGGGGGTCTAGAAGAAAATAAATGGGGATCCGTGTTAATCTCTCCGGACGTTCAGTGTGTCCTGACAAATTCCTGGATCACCGTAAGGGAAGAGTGTCAACAAGGCTGTGCTGACTTGGGCATGCTAAAACAAGTAACTAGTGAGTGGAGGAGGAAGGCATGCATGGGAAGTTGTAGGAATTTTATGCATTCCTATCAGCCTGGAGTCAGAATAATCCAAATTACAGCCAACAAAAACACTCCTAATAGGTTTTGTTAAATTCATCCAATTGCACTTTCTGTCTCTCTGTATGTGTGGAGCTACTAGATTGAGTTTTACTTTCATTAATCCTGAGCTGTAATCTTCAGGTGTCGAAAGAAAAAACTTTTTTAGAAGTGTGTAACATCTCTAAAACCTACAAATAATGAGTCAACCTTTTCTCTGTTTTTCAAAAGAGACATTTAAATTCCAACAATCTTCTTAGTTCAAATGGTAGAGGAACGGACCAGAACAAAGATTGACTGTAAAGTACACTAGGATTATTGTTTTTTTATCCACAAAAACAGGCATTTTCTTATGGGGATACTCTGTGTAGAGTAGTATCCTTATATAATGCGAGCACTCTTTCTTTCCCGATCTACTCATTTAAACAAGAGACATGAATAAGATGTTTGAATACATAAATATAAAAGGTTTTATTCACCTTCTTTATATATAAAACTTTTTTTGTTGGTGCTGAAAATTTCCTCTTGCCACTTTTTTTCTGCTGACAGAGCGCACCTTTCTGTCATCGATTGCAGGTGTAACATTAGCTAAAGTTTGCTTTTTAAATCAAAATGTCTTCTGCTTAAAAAAACAACAAAAAAACAAACAAACTCAGAATGCAGGTACTCTACTTTTAGGGCTGCAATTAACGATTATTGTGAAAATCTATTAATCAATAATCAGATAGCCAAAGGTTCCTAAAAGAGGATTCTTTACGAAAGTGAACCAGTTGAAACTAAAACATTTCCACTTGAGTTTTTTTTTAATCTAAAACGCCAAAATGTTTATATATATATATATATTTTTTTTTTTTTACAATTTTCATATAATAACTATTCCAGTTGGGTTCCTCTGTCAGCTAAAATATATTTTACTGTCTCTATACTCCAGGTAACGATTAATCGATTATGAAATTTGTTGACAATTATTTTAATAATCGATTAATCCAATTAATTGTTTGAGCACTATCTACTTTATATTTAACTTAAAAAATCCAATCAAGACACAGCTTGATAAGGAAAGTAAGACTCTTGCTAGCTTCCATTCACTTGGACATAATTTTCTACAACAACTGCAGGCTTATACTGGAAAATGTAGTTCTGAAGCACTTAAATTCTCTTCAGTGAAGCAAATCTAGTCAAAACTAGCACAAGAAAATCACATTAAATTAAGTATACACAGATTTTTGTCATGTGACCTTACTTTGGACCAGGAGACCCTTCCATCACTGTTTCCTTCTCAGGTGGCCATTATGCTGTGATCCTTTTTTGGTGTTCAACCCATATTATTTTATTTATCAAGTCTGCTTTGGCTGCTTTGGATGTAGAGTTAAATAAAAGCTGCTGTGAGCCCAGACATTTTTATACATTTATTGTCTTCATACAACCATTT
The DNA here is from genome assembly GCA_030533445.1 of Cyprinodon diabolis. Classification (NCBI taxonomy): domain Eukaryota; kingdom Metazoa; phylum Chordata; class Actinopteri; order Cyprinodontiformes; family Cyprinodontidae; genus Cyprinodon; species Cyprinodon diabolis. Next base: position 16,800,299 of record CM060076.1, read on the forward strand.
TATTAGAATTTTTTAGAATTATAGACTCTAAAACAGGCCCTTAGCTGAAAGAGCAACCCTCTTAGAGCAGTAATTATACCGAAATTTTAAAAAGATATCTAAATATTTTACATTTTTCATTTTGCTAACATGCTCTATCCAGAGGTCCACAAGGAGAAAGGTTTTAGTTTCACCTGATTTAATTCTTTATGGAACCATTGGCTATCCGATTATTAAACGATTAATTGAAAAGAAATTAAACAATTAGCAAAATAATCATTAGTTACAGCCCTAGTTTTAGTACTTTTGCTATTTGTCCCAAGTCAGAAACATCAAATACATATTCACACTTTATCTTGAGAAAAACAAACAAGCTAAAAAAAGTATGTTATTATAATTTAGATAAAAGATCATGTTTACAATTTGTGCAGCAGACCTAAATGTTCCTTTTTGTTTAGGCAATGAGGTCTGATGTTTACTTTGGGATTGTGTCTTGGTAACTCAGACGGTTTGTTTGATTTTCACCTCAGTGCCTCCACTTCTCTCTGCGGTGTGGTCACAACTGCTCCACCTGTCCGGGGGAGTTCAAATAAGGCTGTATTTTGTGTTTTTATGTGCCAGCTGTGTGTTCTCAGCTGGTAACTTTAAGAAACCTCTCTCCTTATTTATTTGTCCTTTCACCTCCAGGTTTAGAATTGCAAAAATTAAGACATTTTGAATTATTTCCCCTTAAACAAAAGTATTTAACTCAAATCTGCTGATTCTGCCTGTTCACACATCAGTACAGTATAATGACCATGCTTGGAATTATTGTGATTTCCCTTCGTTAAGCAATCCCTTCTTATTCGTAGTAGTGTTTATCACACACGGCTGTGTTAAATGTGCAAAGTCCTGATCCCCCAAACCTGCCATGTTTGCATCAGTCGGTTATCTAAAACATGCTGATGCTAAGCAGAGGTTGATCTTTTGTTCTGTAAACACGGGGCTCTTGCCTCAATATCCCCGTCCTGTGTGCTTATTCCCCTTCACTGGGCAGTTATTATATGTATGACCAAGTGACCTATAAGGCGGAGTTGTTTTTTGTTTGTTTTTTTGCTTTCATGGTCAATAACACAACATTTTATTGCAATTATTACAGTTGATTTAAGCATTAAAAGTAAAGAGAATTGAATGAGAAATGTGTGATGACTAGATGGCTCTTTAAATAGATGATCTGAATAGTAAATGACATGTTTTACTGATTTTACTCTATTTTTTAACATGCATAGAAAGGAGTATGGTAGTTGGCTTTTGTTGCAGTTATTGCTTCTAGTTTGATATACCATTTATTAAAATTAAACCATTAGGACATTTAATATGTAATGCAATAAGCTTAGAGTTTATTGCATTAAATACAATTAATTTGCAGATATTGGAAAACAGAAGTTAATCTTGGTTACTTTTAATGTAACTCAAAATTTTTTTGAATCAACGTTTTATTTAACGCTATTGGATTAAATGCATTTTGCTGTGAATTTTATTTGACTTTAAACTCCGATGGACCTCATGTTTATGCTCTGTTATGCGTCTTCTCTTGTTAATTTGTCTGGGATTTTCCTCAGATTGTGTTTTGCAATTTTGTTCTCATCTTGTTGAGTAATTTAACCTCTAGCTGAGCCCTCTACAGCTGATCCAGTGTGACATGCTCCCTCTAATTATCCATGTATCCTGTACTTTGAAGAAGGGATGTACCTGCCTTTTCTCATTTCCGCCTTAACGTTTTTCTACATATTAAACAGAACTGTTCAGACTCCACTTGAAGACAGGGATACATTACATGACTTTTTTTCTTCTTCTTTTTTCATCCAAACACATAACCTTGGCACTTCTTTGATCTGCAGTAGGACATTCCTGTGCCCTGGTGAGAAGGTGAAACAGACAGATTGAAGGGGAGCTGTGTATGAATCACCTTTATTGTCTTGCCAAGATGTTAGGGTAGAGAGCCCTGAGTCTGCAGGGACCCACTCTTTAGAAACCTCAGAGGCCTGATTAGGGTGCTGATAAAGGACTCTGGGCCCCATATGGAGCCTCTAGAAAAGGACAATAGATATTGTCTTGACATTGTACCTGAAAAGCTCCAGTAACACTCCTCCTGCTCTGTATGTGTAGTTTACATTTTTTTTCCCTCAGCATTTTCTGGATCTCTGATGCCTTTCTCAGTACTTTTAATTACATACACTAAATGATGTCGATGTTTTAAATAACGTTTTGCATGTTCAGCTACAAATAAGATTATTCAGGTTATATTTTTTTAACGTTTGAAAGCAGAACATCTAACTACTGCATTGAGCCCTCCTATTTTCCACTCAGTGTCTTGGTTTCTTCTAGTCTGTCTCCATTTGCGTTTCCATTTCCGTTTCCCAATACTGCTAATAACTCTTCACAACCTGCAACATTTAGTGCCCCGACTTTGTTTTTGCGTTGTTGTAAGTCTTATTCTGACATCCATGAAGTGTGCATGGTGTCTCAGGCCACCTTGGAGGAGTCAGAAACGATCTGCTCCCTGACTGAATGCCTCTCTTCCTGTTCCCTCACCTCTTCACCCTCCTGTCTCTGGCCTTGCCATGCGTTACATTCTTGTTTTTATGTCCTTCTCACCCAGCCGGCGGCTGCAAACACACACTGCTAACACCATAAACAAAGGAATCAACCACTGCTGGCTCTGATGAGTTTAACCTTTTAACCTTTTGCTTCACTTCGTCCTGATCTACAAGCCCCCAGCCTTCCTTCATATTAGCAGACTGGTAAAGGTCTGCTTAGAGCTTTTAAAGCATACCCTTTCATCATGTGGGGACACAAGTTTAAGCAACAGCAGCTTTGCATGTCCTCTTTGGTCAATAGGCTGAGCACGCTGGCCTGTGACATCATCGTGTCCTCTACTGCGCATGCGGGACACTTGCGTTGTATGACTGCAGTTCACACAGGAGATCACATAGAAGTCGCATTTATTTGGAAATATGAACAGCAACGCAAAAAAATTGTATTTGTATTTTCACAAATTGAGCATCAAGGCCTGCAGTGTAAACGTAGCCAAATACAACAACTAAACATCTTCTTTATGCATTTTAGATTTTGGAATACTTTAAACTCATTTTATATCATTTAATAACAAATGTCTCCTTCCTAACATTAGTTCTGTTTATTTTATACATCTGGGGTTTTCCAGTAGTAGGGATGGTTTTATTTAGGGATGTCCTGATCCATCATTGATATTGAAAATCGGTTAGATATCAACCCACAAACGAATATTGGAATATATTGGCTTGCATCTAAAATCTTTCATATATGCAAACTGAAAAAAAACAAACAAACATAAAATTACTCCTCTTCTGTTTAAAGTTTATGTGACCTATAGGTTAATGGGTGTGTTGTTGAGTAAAACCAATTTTTTCAGTCTTTTTCGAACGTAAACACCTCAAAAAGAGTCATAAAGTTATGGATGAGTCTTGCTGATATTTGTACCTGTTTATTGGTCAGTACTCAAAGCTGTAATATCTTGTAAATTAAAAAGTTGCATAGGACACCCCTAGTTTCTTTTTTTTAAGATGCTCTATCCAGTTCTTTACTACAGTGATTCAAATTGGACCTCAGGAGCTTTAGGGAAACCAGTATGAGAGTTTTAAGGTGGACTTGTTCCTTTGGGTGAACTAAGAAAGTAAATAATCATTATCTACTGTGAGGCTCAGGGTTCTGCTTTGGGTTAGTCTCTTTATTTAATAACTCAATTATTTATTTAAAAACCAAACATTTCTGAGCATCTAAGCTGCTGTAATCTATTACACCACCCGTTCACATCAAAGCAGCTGACCCCGGGCCTAAACACAATGATGCCTTATTGCAGAATAATGGAGGAGCAGTGAAGGAGGGAGTCAAGTGGGAAGAGAATGTAAAATATGTGGGCAGCTGAATTCTGCTGGTGCATCATAAATGGACGGGGATGTATGCACATGTGTGCAAGTGGGTTTGGTGTGTTGGGCTTATTTCTGATGCTGAGCATGCATTTTAGACAGATTGTCAAAATGCTCTTTTTCTGCCTTCATTTTGTTCCTGTAATTTGGTGACGTGCCACATCGATCTGGAGGCTTTCAGACCATAATTGCCTCCAGCTACAATTATCACTTAACCACTGTGCCAGTGCAAGAGGGCGAGGTTGACCTGAAATGAATTTGGCTCCAGAAATAAACATGTACGATAAAAAAAGTTTTTATCTCCTAAGACTGATCGAACCCTCTGACTCTGCCCACAGATGAGCATGATGCTGTCCAGAAGAAAACATTCACTAAATGGATGAATGCACAGTTCTCTAAGGTATGTAAAGCACTGCATGCAGCACAGATTTCTGTGGAAGCTTTTGAATTAAAATGATGCACTTGTCCCTGCAAAACATAGAGATGCTCTATTTGATTCAGTTCTATGACTATTCAGACTATTTCAGCCCTAAAATTGCTATGTTTCTTTATTCTACTCTATGTAGCTAAAATACTTATCACTTTTTCATAGGTGTTTAGGGGGAAAAAGATGATTTTTTTCATCTAGGATGTATCAGTTCATTTGTACACCCTGCCACCGGTTTTCCTCTTAATGTACAGCAGTGATTCCGAACCGGGGGTACTCATACCCCTAGTGGACTGCGAATGCATTGCAAGGGGTACATAAAAATATTTCTCGTATAGTAAAATTTCTCAGGTAGTAAAATAAAATGGGGCTGGGATCTGTTTTGCTTTTTGAGGACCCAGTAAAAATAATAAACAAGTGTTTATCAGCCAAAAAGTAGGTTTTTCTTATATGTTTGAGTTTACCTTCAGCTTTGATGCACATCAAAACCAAGCAGAGAAACAGGCTGGATGTAGAGAATATCCTGCAATTATTTGTTCTTCACACTGAGCTATCGGTGTGCTGTTAAGCTTGTAGATATCTATAATTAGGATGAATCCATGCTAATGGGTCAGGCTCTTATTTGACTAAAAACTCTGAACCATTTTGCCTTCCCTGGTACAGTGAGCAGGTTGTTTAATTTAACCAAACTCTTTCAATGATTTTTTTTTCTTTAGTATTTAGGCATTTTTCCAAATTGTGCCAATAGATAGTCATAAAAATGCTCAGATCTCCTACTTTTATATATATTGTTTGTGGGTTTTATCATACATCCCTGTAAGTGTTAAAAACCCACATTAGCACAACTCTACTCTTATGAAATGCCATCTATTTTATTTCCATCTCTTGGCAGACCTGTATAACCAGAATTAATTTACTGCTGGTAGTTATTTTATGTCTTCAGATGATTTAATCTTTATGGTTTCAGTCTCATTTACTGCATTTTGCTTTTTTTTTTTTTTTTTTTTTTTTTTATTCCTATTTGTCCCCTAATGAATCTGCTGGTAATTTTTATCTTCTCAGACGGGGAAGACCCCCATCAAAGATTTATTTTCTGACCTGAAGGATGGAAAGAAGCTACTGGACCTGTTGGAGGGTCTCACTGAAACAGTCCTGGTAAGTTTGTTCCGTTATATCTGCATTTCTGCAGTCAAACAGTTCCCATCATCCACTGCTGCAATTAGCAGTTTTTTGGATTTATTTATTCTCAGAAACATCAACAGAAAGTCAAAAGTTTTTCACTAAAGAAAGCAGCAAGTTTAGCATTAGGCATATCTATCTCTGTTAAAACAGCTTTTTTTCTCTTCCTTTTGAATAAATGTATAATTTTTAATTATTTATGATTGTTATATTTCTGCAGCAACATGGAGAATATGGCTAATGTCAAACAAGATGTTTTTCAGAAAATACATTATTGTAAAGCAAGCATTTTTTCAGCATCAATATTAACTCAAATATTTGCTTTTTTCCGTGTAGATTACATTCTGCATTCTTAGCAATATGGTTTTTAAAATGTAACATTTATTTATAATAGTTCACAATGTTTCAAGTAAAATATTTTAGCCTAAAATTGATAAACGCCTTATAAACACGATATGGTTACTGTGTGTCTAGGAATAATATGTACTTGGTGGTGAGAGAAATTCTGTTTCTCAATATGTTTAGTTAAATCTTTGATTTAGACTGCATTTTATCCACCTCATGCTTTATCATAATAATAATAATAAAAAAAGGCAATAATTCAATAGTTATTCAAAGATACACATAAATGTTTTCTTAAGCATTGTTTTTTTTTTTTAAATACATGCTTCTTGTAAACATCAAAAATATGGCCGAGTACTTTTATTGCATCCCTTTCTCCTTCCTGCCACCAATCTTTGATCCTTCAACACCGTATCATGTTTCTTGCACCTGTGGTCATGCTTTGTGCCAGCTGTCTCTTTGCCATATATGATGGCGCATCAATATCTACTCTCTCTCTCTGATACTGGAATCCTAATGCTATAATTGGGTTCTAATGAGTGGCAGAGGAATGTGAAGTCTCTAAAAGGGATTTGCAGTTGGCTGCAGCTCATGCAGCCATTTTTTCCATAAGTTGGCTCGTGGACAATGCTGATAGGATAATGGGTGTGATGAATACGAGGTGTAACTTGCTGCGCTGAGTGATGACATAGTTTTCCCTCCATCTAGCATTTCACTTCCTGTTTAATTAAGTTGGATCAAGGGAGTTTTCCACCTTCAGAGAAAAGCTGAATGAATTGCAAAAATAAAAGTTGGCACATCATGTTTGTTCTCTGTATTCCTTTGATTCCTGTTGCTTCATTAGCTGTGAACAAGCTTTTGGCTCATTTCAGCTACATTTCCTCTTCCTCAGACCAAAGAGCGAGGTTCCACCAGGGTGCACTCCCTCAACAATGTCAACAAAGTCCTGCAGGTCCTGCATCAAAATAATGTGAGTAGCTGTTAGTTTTCACAGATGTTTTTGTGCTGTTTATCATCAGTTGCTGAAACCCGTTTTTTTTGGACCACGTGGAAAAATTGTCAACAGTTTGCTACTTTTTTTTTTTCTTTCTTTGATATTTTTTTTTTGTTTTAAGATGCAAATTGAAACCGAAAAAGAAAGAGGAACTGTGATGCACTTTATTCATTGAGTTCAAAAGTGTTAAATCTGTTATTTAATTAACCCAGAGAACCATAGTTCTTTAGTGGGGGATATATTTGCATGGTTGTGACTACGACTGAAACATTAGTTGATTATTGAAATAATCGCCAACTAATTTAATAATTGGTTAATCAATAAATGGTGGGCAGAGCCTTTAGCTGACAGAGTGACCCACTTAGAGCAGTAATTATATCAAAATTTCAAAATAAAAAGTAAACAATTTGCATTTAAGATAAAACATTTATATTTGGCAATATGCTCTATCCAGAACTCCTCAAGTGAAGTTCTTTTGCTGTCTGATTATTAATCGAATAATCAAAGAAATAATCGATATATTAATTGATTTGTTGTGACCTAAGCCTTTTACACCCCATCAAGCCTCTCTCCAAAGTCTCTCATTCCTGTCATATCTGTTCCTCTGCATTGTGCTTAACGGGTAGGGTTCAAGTCAAAAGGCATTCTTATATGAAGTGTTTTAGTCTGAAGGTTTGAAATCTTGTTCGGTTTCAACTGTAAAAAAAACTGTAACTAATTATTAGTGTTTAAACCATTAAAGTGACCTTTACTGGCAATCCTGGTAAAACGTACAAAATGCCTTAAAAAAAAGCTCCAAAAATTGAGAAAAATCCATCCAGTACTATATAGATACCTATTTAATGGGGCAGTGTGTAATATTCAAAAGATGTTTGTTTTTAATGACATTATCAGTGGGGCAGTTTCCAAGGGGTGTTAAAATAGTTTGAAAGAAAGTACAAGAGATGGACGGATGCATCAGCTAGCCGTTTATAATAGTTTTTCTTGTACTGGAATCAGCTGATACATGCATGCCTTACATGGTTAAGGGCATCTAGGCTGTTTGGTTAAAAAAACAAAGAAGGCTGTAAGATGTAATATTTATGTGACAGTTGATAACTTGCACTGCTCCACAGCCTTACATCCTGACACATGTAACGTTTGAAAAATTCAACATGCATAGATGGTGCTCGGTGGAGATGAGGGCTAGGTGGGGTCTGGTAAGGGGCATAAATGTTAAATAAACTGAATTGCTAAGATGAAAATTGATAGATGGCTGAGATTGCAAGGCTTGTACGATACTGATGCACTTTAATATCGTTCTGCTCGCATCAGCTGTTCTGAATGTTGTCACAATATTCGTCTAGCACCAATACTGTTTCAAAATCAGTGGTGGTATGCTTGTTAAATATTAGGAAGAAGTCAGCCAGACAATTTTAGAAAAATTATTTCTGGGATATATAGCCATGATATATAGCCATGTATCGTTTACTAGCAATAAAATAAATTTTGCCTTTTTTCCCTTTAACTCAGGTTATTCTAAAGCTGAATAATTTTAATTGAGTGTTTAAGACAAATTATGGGTTGAGTAGTCTACTTGGGCTCTCTAGCTCCATAGATGTAAATCATATAGAAAAACTAGAACAATATAATTCCCTCTGCATGCTCTAACCTTGTCAATAAAGGTACTGAAATTAAAGAAAATTTTTGTTATTATGTTAAATCTCTGGTTTAAGATTGTGAATGAAGCTGAATATGTTCAGCACTGCATTTGGAGGTGGCTGAAAAATCCCAGTTTACTCTAATGATGTCAGCATTTTGGTCAAGAGAACCTGTATAGAAATAACCGTGAATAATTGAGGTTCTGCTCCACTCTATGGTTCGGAGCCCAGACATATTTACATATAAACTTAATTCTCTTGGCTTCATCCCACTTTGGTAGTTGTGATGGTTTAATATAACTGAACCAATATAATCCCTGAGATGAGAACACAGCAGTTAGATGTACTGAGCTGTGACAGACCGTACACTCTTCATGTTTTGGAGAAAACTCATTTATCCAGCTGCAGTTGACATGCTAACACGAAAAGCTACATTATAAATAATTTAATGTTAGTGTCACTGTCTAACAAAGGTTTAGCATTTTCTTTCTTTTCATAGGTTGATCTGGTAAACATTGGAGGGACCGACATTGTTGATGGAAACCACAAACTGACATTAGGTCTCATCTGGAGCATTATTCTTCACTGGCAGGTGAGAACTTTCCACAAAGGCTGCAAATGTACACGGAGTCTCATTAGTGTTTGCTTTAATAACTCACTGTCCTCTGATGTTCCAGAGGGATCAGAGAAAACAATGATGGAAACTCTGAATTAAAGCACATACATGCGTTCATCCATGTTAACATGCTAATCATCCACTGCTTTGTCAGTTTCATTTGCTGAAAATAAGAACAGCTGCTTCCTGTCCGAATGTTTTCTATCGCTTTATTATTGTCTAATTGATTTGAATGAAGGTTTGTTATTGTGCATCTTATTCTTGTTCAATTATGTTTATTATACTTAAGATGGCCACTTTGGAAAGACTAAAAAGTGTCAACCAAGTACTTAGATACTTAAAATATATTTTTAATGTCTGAAATTAAATGAGACAAAACATTTTTACAGTTTTGGTCAGTAGGACATGAAAATATTACTGTACCTTTTAGATATTTTGAGGTTTAAATTATTTAAAGATGTGTAGTTTTGCACCTCAAAATTGGGTGGGGGGGATTATAATTGGAGACAAAAAGTATGATTAAGGGAAAAGTTTATAAGTCTGTGAGTAAAATCACAACGTAGAAGCACAGCGGTAGCAGCCTTATTGTTGTTTCATGATTTTGCTGCTGGAGATATCAAAAAAATGTGAAGTAATCATATTAAAGCAATTTGAAAATATGATCAAGGAAATTAAATTCTGCGAATAAATTTGTCACAAAGAAAATGGTGGAGAAAAATGAGTTGAAACACGTGGAAGCAAGCTAGCCACATCTGGCTCTACAATACCAGTTCGTAACAGTAACGGACAAAAATCCAGGGAACCATTCTGAGAACCTTGTTTCCAGCACTATAGAGTTATTATTCATAAGTTCATTATTTCTTTTTGCAGGTGAAAGACATCATGAAGGACATCATGTCCAACCTGCAGCAGACTAACAGCGAGAAGATCCTGCTGAGTTGGGTACGGCAATGCACACGCTCGTACCCGGAAGTCAACGTGCTGAATTTCACCACCAGCTGGTCTGACGGATTGGCCCTGAACGCAATCCTCCACCATTTCAGGTGATCCCTCCTAGAATTAGCATGATATTGATGTCATGCGCACCGACATTAGAAATGAATTCAACAGATGGTTTGCAGCCTTTTTTTTCAACTGAGAGGCTGAGGGGATGCAGGGTGACAGGTCAGCATCTGTAGTGGGTGTGTGTTTGTGTGTGTGTACTGGATGGCTTGTTCTGTTTAGGCCCTGCTGTGTCACTGTTTACTTACGCTGTGTTAGCTGTTGCATGTGAAAGACAGAAGGGGGGGTTGGGGGTATTTTCCCCCTTTATGTAATCCCTTGTCCTTAGTAATGGTGACATACTCTGGCCTGTGAGCTGTGAGAACCTCCAGTGTTGGTTTAGAACTGGGCCTAGGCTTTAGTTGGATCACTGAACACGCATTCCACACCCTCACCCCCCTCGCCCCCTCACATTCAACCACTGCCCAGAAAATCATTATTTTTATACTGTTTGTAAAGTGTTGAAATATTTATGATTAAACCCACTTTCAGAGTCTGTGTTTATGGCTTTCTCTCCCCCTCTTTAACTGTATTTTCGTCTCTCTATCTCTGAAGGCCAGGTGCATTTAGCTGGGATCAGGTGGTCAAAATGAGCCCTGTGGAGAGACTCGACCATGCTTTCACCTTTGCCAAAAACCAGCTAGCTATAGAGAGACTCCTGGACCCTGAAGGTACCGCTTTCTATACATTTTCTACAGTAGTAGCTAGTTAGTGTCCCATTGCAGGTGCCTGGTAACCAAAGAATAGGCCTTTTATTGGGATTTTAACATAAGGTAGAGTAGTAGTAGTGTTTGTGCAATTAGAGCAAAAAGGATTTATGGAAATGGGTCATGCAGATTACTGCAAAGTGAACAGATTGATAAAGGGAGTCAATCTGTAGGTAATCTAAATCTCTTTTATCTGAAATTATTTTATGAAGGCCTCCAAGGTTGGAATAAAGGCAAAAGAAAACCAATGATGACAAACAAGATCAACATTGTACAGTGGGGCAAAAAAGTATTTAGTCAGCCACCAATAGTGCAAGTTCTCCCACTTAAAAAGATGAGAGAGGCCGGTAATTTTCATCATAGATATACCTCAACTATGAGAGACAAAATGAGAAAAAAAAATCCAGGAAAATGACATTGTCTGATTGTTCATGCTGTACAGGAAAGCTCTTTACGCCTTTAATCACTCGGGACAAACTTTAAAAAGCATTTCATAATGTACAGGTGCTGGTCATAAAATTAGAATATCATGAAAAAGTAGATTGATTTCAGTAATTCCATTTAAAAAGTGAAACTTGTATATTATATTCATACATTACATACAAACTCATATATTTCAGATGTTTATTTTGTTTAATTTTGATGATTACAAATGACAACAAATGAAAATCTCAAATTCATCATATCAGAAAATTAGAATATTGTGAAAAGGTTCAAAATTGATGGCCCCTGGTGCCACACTCTAATCAGCTAATTAACTCAAACCACCTGCAAAAGCCTTTAAATGGTCTTTCAGTCTAGTTCTATAGGCTACACAATCATGGGGAAGACTGCTGACTTGACAGTTGTCCAAAAGACGACCATCGACACCTTGCACAAGGAGGGCAAGACACAAAAGGTCATCGCTAAAGAGGCTGGCTCTTCACAGAGCTCAGTGTCCAAGCACATTAATAGAGAGGCGAAGGGAAGGAAAAGATGTGGTCGAAAAAAGTGTACAAGCAAGAGAGATAACCGCACCCTGGAGAGGATTGTGAAACAAAACCCATTCAAAAATGTGGGGGAGATTCACAAAGAGTGGACTGCAGCTGGAGTGAGTGCTTCAAGAACCACCACACACAGACGTATGAAAGACATGGGTTTCTGCTGTCGCATTCCTTGTGTCAAGCCACTCTTGAACCACAGACAGCGTCAGAAGCGTCTTGCCTGGGCTAAAGAGAAACAGGACTGGACTGCTGGTGAGTGGTCCAAAGTCATGTTCTCTGATGAAAGTAAATTTTGCATTTCCTTTGGAAATCAAGGTCCCAGAGTCTGGAGGAAAAGAAGAGAGGCACTTCATCCACGTTGCTTGAAGTCCAGTGTAAAGTTTCCACAGTCAGTGATGGTTTGGGGTGCCATGTCATCTGCTGGTGTTGGTCCATTGTGTTTTCTGAGGTCCAGGGTCAACGCAGCCACATACCAGGAAGTTTTAGAGCACTTCATGCTTCCTGCAGCTGACCAACTTTTTGGAGATGCAGATTTCATTTTCCAACAGGACTTGGCACCTGCACACAGTGCCAAAGCTACCAGTACCTGGTTGAAGGACCATGGTATCCCTGTTCTTAATTGGCCAGCAAACTCTCCTGACCTTAACCCCATAGAAAATCTATGGGGTATTGTGAAGAAGAAGATGCAATACACCAGACCCAACAATTCAGAAGAGCTAAAAGCCACTATTAGAGCAACCTGAGCTATCATAACACCTGAGCAGTGCCACAGACTGATCGACTCCATGCCACGCCGCATTGCTGCAGTAATACAGGCCAAAGGAGGCCCAACTAAATACTGAGTGCTGTACATGCTCATACTTTTCATGTTCATACTTTTCAGTTGGCCAACATTTCTATAAATCCTTTGTTTTTATTGGTCTTCAGTAATATTCTAATTTTCTGATATGATGAATTTGAGATTTTCATTTGTTGTCATTTGTAATCATCAAAATTAAACAAAATAAACATCTGAAATATATGAGTTTGTATGTAATGTATGAATATAATATACAAGTTTCACTTTTTAAATGGAATTACTGAAATCAATCTACTTTTTCATGATATTCTAATTTTATGACCAGCACCTGTACCTCAACTATGAGAGACAAAATAAGAAAAAAAATCCAGAAAATCACATTGTCTGATTTTTAAAGAATTTATTTGCAAAATATGGTGGAAAATAAGTATTTGGTCAATAACAAAAGTTCATCTCAATACTTTGTTATATACCCTTTGTTGGCAATGACAGAGATCAAACGTTTTCTGTAAGTCTTCACAAGGTTTTCACACACTGTTGCTGGTATTTTGGCCCATTCCTCCATGCAGATCTCCTCTAGAGCAGTGATGTTCTGGGGCTGTCGCTGGGCAACACGGACTTTCAACTCCCTCCAAAGATTTTCTATGGGTTTGAGATCTGGAGACTGGCTAGGCCACTCCAGGACCTTGAAATGCTTCTTACGAAGCCACTCCTTCGTTACCCGGGCGGTGTGTTTGGGATCATTGTCATGCTGAAAGACTTAGCCACGTTTCATCTTTAATGCCCTTGCTGATGGAAGGAGGTTTTCACTCAAAATTTGACGATACATGGTCCCATTCATTCTTTCCTTCACACGGATCAGTCGTCCTGGTCCCTTAGCAGAAAAACAGCCCCAAAGCATGATGTTTCCACCCCCATGCTTCACTGTAGGTATGGTGTTCTTTGGATGCAACTCAGCATTCTCTCTCCTCCAAACACGACGAGTAGAGTTTTTACCAAAAAGTTCTATTTTGGTTTCATCTGACCATATGATATTCTCCCAGTCATCGTCTGGATCATCCAAATGCTCTCTAGCAAACTTGAGACGGGCCTTGACATGTACTGGCTTAAGCAGGGGGACACGTCTGGCACTGCAGGATTTGAGTCCCTGGCGGCGTAGTGTGTTACTGATGGTAGCCTTTGTTACTTTGGTCCCAGCTCTCTGCAGGTCATTCACTAGGTCCCCCCGTGTGGTTCTGGGATTTTTACTCACCGTTCTTGTGGTCATTTTGACCCCACGGGGTGAGATCTTGCGTGGAGCCCCAGATCGAGGAAGATTATCAGTGGTCTTGTATGTTTTCCATTTTCTAATAATTGATCCCACAGTTGATTTCTTCACACCAAGCTATTTACCTATTGCAGATTCAGACTTCCCAGCCTGGTGCAGGTCTATAATTTTGTTTTAGGTGTCCTTTGACAGCTCTCTAGTTTTGGCCATGGTGGAGTTTAGAGTGTGACTGTTTGAGGTTGTGGACAGGTGTCTTTTATACTGATAACGGGTTCAAACAGGTGCCATTAATAAAGGTAACGAGTGGAGGACAGAGGGGCCTCTTACAGAAGAAGTTACAGGTCTGTGAGAGCCAGAAATCTTGCTTGTTTGTAACTGACCAAATACTTATTTTCCACCATATTTTGCAAATAAATTCTTTAAAAATCAGACAATGTCATTTCCTGGATTTTTTTTTCTCATTTTGTCTCTCATAGTTGAGGTATATCTATGATGAAAATTACCGGCCTCTCTCATCTTTTTGAGTGGGAGAACTTGCTCTATTGGTGGCTGACTAAATAGTTTTTTGCCCCACTGTATCTTGAAAGTTAGATGGAAAAAGCTACATGTTGAGAAAACTTAACTTTGTATATATTGAACTAATCATACCAGCCACACTGGAACACAATGGTGGCAGCATTATGCTGTGGGGTGGTTTTCTTTAGTAGTTTAGAATTAAAACTTCACAGTTAATTATTTTATCTATCATGGAAAATATGAATACTTTAACGAGCACTGCAGTTAGACTTCCATGCGCTGTTGATCTTGAGTATTTCCTATAAGAGCATAGTCTGTTATGATAAATTCTACTTTTAAGTCTTGCCAGCTACTTAATTAACAGTAGATTAATTTCCTTGAAGTTGTCTCAGATCATCTCTCATCTCATTTTCGTATAGACATCCTGAGCTGTTTTCCAGCTGACCCATATCAAAGTCTTTTTTTAAACCTGCTTTTTATCTCACTCTCACCTTCCTTTTCATTTAAACTTTTCTTGTTACCTTTACCTGCTGTCCCTGTCCACTCATGCTTTGGTTCCTTTCATGCCATTTTCCCCTTTTTATCTCCTCTTTCTTACCTCCTGCCTCCCGTACCGTATCTTGATCTCTTTGCTTCTCCATCTGTGTGCCTTCTTCCGACTCGCTATCCTTTATACCTCAGATGTGGCGGTGCAGTTACCAGATAAGAAGTCCATAATCATGTACGTTACTTCGCTGTTCGCCGTGCTGCCCAAGGATGTGAGCATGGAGGCTATCAGAGAGGTAGAGACACTGCCTCGCAAATACAAAGTAGGAGCTGAAGGGTCGAGTCCAGGAGTCAGTATGCAGGTAAAGTATAAATGTTTTATCTCAGTTTTTCCAGCCGTATGTTTTAATCTGGGTTCTAATCCATCAAAGTTCTATTAATAACCTGCAGTAATTGCATCCCTCTGTACTTTGTTTTACTATTTTGTCAGCATCAGTAACATCCCAGTTATGTTTCAGTTGTTAACTTTGATATTCAATCTATGTTTGCAAGGTAAATGTTCTGAGTATACATTAGGTTTTTATAAGCATCAAGGTATACTGAGGATTTAAAAGGTTATTTGCTATTCTTTCATGATATTTCCTTTAGTTTACAGTAAAATATTTTTACTGTGATGCTGTGAGCCATAAAGTAACATAACACTACCCTTCTTTCCAAGCAGTTTGCCAGCAGCCTGAAAGAAGGCCACTATACTTTTCCACCCATAAAAAAAAAAAAAAATCTAATTTAAGAGGAAAAGGGTAATGGAAAGGAAACTTAAGGAGTGCTACTGCTCACTTGTATTAAGGTAAAGCTTTTATAAAACTACAACTTCTGAGGTTCGAGCTACATTTTTGTTAAGCAAACTACTACAGCCTTTACTGGAGAAGACAAAAACTTCAAATGGTTCTGTAGGAAGGTCAGCTTAAGAAAAAGGTTTATTATTTTACTCAAAGTGTTTTATATTGTTAAAACACTCTACAGTACAGTATTTTATTGATTATCTTTATCTACCTAAATTTTTCTAAAGTCCACATTTGTATGACCATTTTTTCTATAATCGTTTATATCTCTGCTTAAAACCGGTCTAACAAAACATCAAATGAATTCCACAATAAATATTATAGTAACTGTAATGGCCCATGCATTTTATCAGCCTATTAGCAGCTGGAACAACACATGAAAATGAAAAGTATTTATTGCGATTTATTTAAGCATTTTCTAATTTCTTCAGACGAACAGATCTGCAGTTAAAAGAAAGCATACTTACATGCTTTCTTTTATTAACCAACCAAGAAACACACATCAAATTCAAAAGCATTAAAAGTTATACTTAAGGTTGCCTTTTGAGCTTCTCACACATACGTGTTACATCTGTTTTCCAGAAAACTAAACGTTTTCTTTAGTGGATGAAACTTCATGGGTCAAAAACGCTAAAAGATCCACAGCTGGTATGCAGGTTTGTAGACAGAAGCAGATTTGATGCACAAATAAGATTTTTAGCAAATTCCTGCTCTGAAATTTTCCATTAAATCAGAACGAAAGACAAAAACAAAGTTTGGACACCCATAGTTTAACCCCTTTCTCTGACTAAAGTGCCACCAAATGCAAATAATTGTTTTATATCATTTTTCTACTCCAGAATTATCCTTCTGGGGTCGTGCTGGTGTGGACCATTTTCAGCAGAGATAGTAGCATCATTGTTTTGGTGTTTTGATGTAGAAAGGACTGTTACACTATATAAAATATTAGGGACAAATATGAAAAAAATCAATGTTTCAAAGTGAACATCAGTCCTAGTGAGCAAAGAGGCCTACAGATGTGTTTACACCAGTTCTACCTTGAGGAATGGATCAAAATTTCAGCCCAACATTAACTTTAATGTTGAAAAAAGTAAAAATCCTCCTGGTCATTATTCCATATGACTGCCAGTAAGTTTATACAGTATACTTCCATATTTGTACATTTTATCATATTATTGCGTTAAACGTTTCACCTTTGAATAAAAGTTCATGTTGAGTGACCTGAAATGATTTGAGAGTAAATACTTCAAACTGCTTTTATTTGATTAATTTCTGTTTTCTGAGATCCATTTCTTCTTTCTTCCAGCTAGTGTTCTTTAATGGTTAATCCTGTTTTTTTGAGTTTTTGCGGCACTAGTGGTTCGTTTTTTCGACATTAGGAAGACAGGAAAGGGGTATGAGAGAGGGGGAGAGACATGCGGCAAAACACCACAGGTCAGATTCGAACCGGGGTCGTCTGCGGTAACCCCTGCGCCACCTGCATGCCCTAATCCTGTTTTTAAGAATTGTTTCACCCGTGATGCGGGAACTTTTTTCAGCAGCAAAACCCTGGTAATCATGTTTCCAACTGAAGTGATTTAAAGAAAACTTAGTCCAGTGAATCCAACAGCTGGAACCAGTGCATGGAAAGAAAATCTTGTAGCTCTTCTCCTACTCTAGTTGCAATGCTTAGTTTACATTTAGTTTGAAAGCCATTAGTATTCTAATATTTTGTCTGCTTCTGGACAGAATGAGTCAGTCCCACCTTTAACAAAAAAAACCCAGCTGCCTCTGTTCTCTCCAGCTATGCTTGTGAAAAGCACAGCGGGCACGGGCAAATTGGGAGCAGAACCATGACTCATTCCTCTGACATTACTGAACAGACCATGTTGCACACTGGAAACATAGGGCTGTAAATGGGATGGAAGGAAACCGGAGGGGATGAATTGGGGAGAGTAGAAGCAGAGGGTAGAAATCAGTTTGCTGCTGTGCTTTAGTTTGTCACTTAAATCCACATGGATGGACTCCCCTGCTGAGTCTTATACTTGTTCTTGTATATGCACAACATTGGTTGGACCTAACAATCTCATGTCTCAGAATATTTCTGCAAAAACTGGTAGTCTTTTTTTTAGTCCTTTTTGAACCAGATGTTTTGATTTTATTCATGGCAAAGCTTCTGGTCCGTCAGAAAATCCCCAAACCGCCTCTTAGGTTTTTATTACCTGTAGGCAAATACTTAACACACCCTGGACTGCATTCTGGAAAAAATTCTTCTTAAATGAAACTCTGATCTGTCCAAAGGGATTTAACTTCCCTGCAACATTTTTTCTCTGTATGCATGGATAGAACCAGTAGCCCTGCCATTCGGAGGACCAAGAAAACACCTTTGTGTTTAATGCCGTGTATTTTTTGAGACGCATTGCTGTCTGAAAACTTTACAAAGCGAAATATTTACATTATGTGTACACAAAATGACAATAAAAGTTGTCAAAGTTTGAGGTCCCAACCTGGGTTTTTAGATCAGGGTTTGATGTTGATGATACGCTGAGCGCTTCATATAGTAATATTGTTGAATGAAACTATGATAAGGATGTATTATAGTGCTTTATGAGGGCAGTGTCAGGCCTTTTTTTTTTTTTTTACAGCCATTCAGGTCTTTAAATAAAGTAATTCCTCTTTAGTCACTCCCCTGGTTACTTCTGCATCCAACAATGGCGTCAACACAGTCTGCCGTTGGTTCTTATTGCCAAATTTCTAAAAGGCCAGTGAATATTTTCAGCTGCTGACCTTTTTGGAGTGTACCACTCATGCTTCTGCAACTGCCATTTCAGGCCCCAAAACAAAGGTCCATTTAACTTTTCACTGTATTAGTCTCTACACACACGCTAGAATTTCTGTCCTGTTTGACTTGACACGCCTGCTGGTGCTGCAAGGGTTTATCCTGTTCCGCTACAGACAGATTAGCTGAGTTCCTTTGAGCTTCCCTCCAGAAAAAAACCAAAAACACAATCCACGAAAGCTTTCTCTAAACGGTTTGGAATACAGAGGTTTAAACACCTTTTCCGGACACTTTGCCTCTGTTTCCTGTCTGAAGCCTTTTCATCCATTTCTCCGACTGAGCGCTCCATCTTGGATTTATATATATTTGTGACGCAGTGTCCTATTCCTAAAAGCAGGATGAGCCCTATGCAGTGTTCATCCCATCCCCTAATAGGGAAGCTGTTGTTAAACTTGACAGAGAGGTCACTATGGGCTCTCCAGGGCTACACCTCCCCCTTCCTAAATGTCTGAATCTATTTAAAGACTCTTCAGCTGATCCAACTAAAGTTAGAAATAATTAATGGTGGGTGTGTGATGGATGTTATAGACATTAAACATGAGTTTTAATGTGGTGCTTTCCAAAAGTATGCATACTGCAGGAATGTTTCTTGCTACAACTGCAAACATAATTTAAACAGTGAACTGTTGTGACGTATAGTGGAGTCCTTTGTTATATGTGGCGTCCTTCTTCTAAAGTCCAGCTTTGAGTTTGGAAGTGAAGTCTTGCCTTTTTTCCCAATATAATTTATGTCTGGATTCTAACTGGACAAGCATAGGAATTAGCTTTTATCTAGGCTCTCCCACTGCGAGTATGTCTCGGATTCAGAGGCTGTCCACTTGCCCTGCAGTCTGAAGTCACTTACATCTTCTTAAAACTTTTCCTCCCTGACTGCGTTGATCTTCAATCGTTCCATTAACTCTTACCAGCATTCTGAGAACTGCTGGGGAGGCAGACTGCACATCTGAATTTAAGCTGAACTTAAATTCTTTTTACTGCTCTTCTAAAAAGGCCAGATTTGTATGACATTGGAACTATGAGTTATCCTGTCAGCAGATTTTTTTTCTTTTTCACTTAAGTTTAGATCTCCAGAGAGTCGCTCCCTTGGCTGCAGCTCATTGGTTTTCTCTTGGAAACATTGGAGACATTCAGACGAGCTGCATTTATTCTGAGATTTAATTATGAAATTACACACATATGAACTTTATCTACTAATCAGGTGAACTCTGAGGGAAGTTAGCTGCACTGGATTATTTAGGGGTATTCAACATATGCTTGTTGTTTTTCAGATTTTAGCTCCACTATGTGACTCTGTTGTGACGTGTTCAGCTTTTATGGAGGTTTTTGTCCTTGAGGCAACTGGAGGACTCCATCAGTAACTGCATATCTACCCACTCTTTCTATGACGTCTTAAGTCACTAAAACACAAAGACCACTACTAAAATAGTAGAAAATGTCCAATTTATCCCCCTAATTAACAAATATTCAGCTCTTTATGTTGGTCTGTCAGTTAAAATATTTAACAGGTTCAAGTGGCGTGGAAACTTTCATAACATGATCAGATGAGGACCTAACAGGAAGTCTATATTTCACAGACTGTGCAGACAGAGGAGGCCGGCAGCAGCCCACGTCCCGAGACCCCCAGCACTCTTACAGAGACGGAGGGCGAGATGGACGACAGCCTGCTGGAAGTGGACCTCGACGGCTACCAGACGACTCTGGAGGAGGTTTTGACTTGGCTGCTGTCTGCTGAGGATGCCCTGCATGTCCAGGATGAGGTGTCGGACGACGTGGAAGAAGTTAAAGAGCAGTTCCACACACATGAGGTAGGAGAAGCGAGATTGGCTGACAGAGGATTTGAACCAAAACAAACTTAAACAATTTAGCTCCTATTCTCATTGTCTGGTGCTGGTAAAGATAGCATAGTCCTCAAACTGTTGTGACATTTTGGAATAAGATGTTATAGTAGTTGAATGTGCTTGCCTAACCCACTTGCTATTTTGTTGATATCTGTCACTCTTCACTGCTACTTCCAACACTGTTTGCCAGACACATGCCTTCCACAGCTAGCCTTACATGCTCTGTACTTGTCGGGAATGTGAGGAATTCTTCATGGAGTCACAGAGCTCAGCTCTCCATATACTATTGGCCCAAAGCTGACTGATTGACTGACTTACTTTCTTGACATGAGGGGTGTATTGCGAAAGTTTGTCTGCGCTTGTGTGTGAAGGGGCTTTGAATGAATTCCCTCTGCTGAAATGTGACTATTGGTGAAGCTGAATACCTAGAATCCAGGTCAAAGTAGAAAGCTGGCAACAGGATCTAAAGCCTCTTTGACAGCCTGGCTTATCAAGTGGCTTAAACTAAGTTCTGCTGGTTTTTACCAACTGTTCACAAACAGAAACTAAAAGTAAGAGTACTGTTAAATGCACTTATAACCGATCATTCAGTTACAAATCTTACTGAAAATATACTTCAGACATGACTTTCTGCCTCCTTTCCACAAATTTAGTTCAGTTTATGTTTCAGCCTTTTGTATTGAAGATCATTATACTGCTGGAATTATACTCAGGTTTCACCCATCTAACTCCAGGGTTTTGGAGGGCTGTCCTCCTTTATTTGTCGATCTATTAAGCATAATGCATCCACTACCATGGAACAGTGTTTCTTTTTTTCCACCAGTGCCCTCTGGCTAGGGTTGTCACGACACTAAACTTTTCAACTCGATACCGATACTAAGGAAAATATTCGATACTCGATACCATTTTCGATACCACAAGGATAAAAACAAAGACTCCAAAATTCAACAGAAATATTTTCATTATTAAATAAAATACAATAAATAAATACAATAAAACATAAGAACAATATTTTGAGGTTGTATGCTGTACACAATATTAAGCAAGCTTGATAAAAAACGTATAAAATTAAAATTAAGTGTTCCTTCCTTGGCTATGCTTTACACACATAACAATGACACTAGCCAAACCAGTTAAAAAACAATAATAATTCTCAGCAGCTGCACCTCTTACAAAAAAAAAGTCTAAAACTAAAAAGTGCACAGAATTATTCAATCACACGGTGTTCTGAAAGTGCATTTTCCTCTATTTTGCACTTAGATGAATGACTGCTTAGGTGCCACTGGTGGTGGCACTGTATCGATACTTTTAAAAACGAGTATTGTATCCGGATACAACGTTTCAGTATCGATACTTTTTTGAGCATCGATACTTTTGACAACCCTACCACTGG
The DNA here is from genome assembly GCA_030533445.1 of Cyprinodon diabolis. Lineage (NCBI taxonomy): Eukaryota > Metazoa > Chordata > Actinopteri > Cyprinodontiformes > Cyprinodontidae > Cyprinodon > Cyprinodon diabolis. Next base: position 16,822,113 of record CM060076.1, read on the forward strand.
CCTCCAGTGCATGTAGATATAAAATGTGCACACTTCAGAAGTTGATTTAACAGCTTTGGTTAGTCACTATGGGGTTCCTGGTCAAACAAATGTTATTTCTCCTGGTGATGATGGATTCAGTCAGATAGTTTAGGCTTCCATGCAAGTTGGTTCAGAAATCAATACATTTAGGTTAGCATGTTTTTTTTTTTTTCAATGCTTAACCTTAACTGTACTAAATTCTTAAGGAACATTCATGAAAAAAAAAAAACTCAGCCAGAAAACCAATAAAGCTAGAAGTGATCTACCTATTTTGCTGTAACAAATATTTAGCCAGAATTATGCTAAAATCTTGCTAATGGCTGTTAAATCATTCGGTTGTGGTTGAAATGACAAGAAACACATTTAACCGAACATTAGTGTTGGTTTATATGATTGCATCTGAGATTATTTATGTAATTTTGACTCTTTCACATGAATTCAAACCTTTGCACATAGCTCATTTATTTAAAAACCATTAAAGTTGTTTGTGGTTTAGTCTTTATTTTTTTCCAGGAAAAATAACAGTAATCATAAGCACATCATCACTTATCATTCTTGGCCATCATAAAGGTATTCAAACTTCTATCCAGGACTACGCTATAACTTTGTCCCCTGCCTTTTCCTTCAGGGATTTATGATGGAGTTGACGGCTCATCAGAGCAACGTGGGTAATGTGCTGCAGGCGGGGAACCAACTTATTGTTCAGGGCAACCTAACAGTGGAAGAAGAAGAGGAAATTCGAGAGCAGATGACCCTCCTCAACTCTCGCTGGGAGAGTCTCAGAGTGGCCAGCATGGACCGCCAGGCCAGGTAGGAAGAGGCAGATATCTAGAGCTGCAAAGCACAGAGGGTCTTGGTTGTCATGACAATACCAGTGTGCATCGTTAGAATTGTAAATGACTGCCTGGATGCAAGTTTTGGTCGACTTGGATCATTTCAGATGTTTTGTCTAAACTCCGAAATACTTTTGTCTAGGTAAGAGTTCACTCTGTGCCCAGAGCCCATATATAATTATTTGGGATGTAATAATATTACAGTTGTAATATTGTATGTTTACCTTTACTGCTGTCCAACATGGATTTCTCCTCTTTCTTTTAGTTTTCTCATCATTAGCTGTGCTGTTAATATTTGTATGATCTTTCTATTCTCCAACATAACATAGGACTGGTTGACATTTAGACAGATTTTATTTGTCATTTTGTTTACACAAGTGTAAAACAAAAAGAAATTTGTTTGGAAACCGCTCACTGGACAGTTTCATCTTTTTAAAATGAACCGTTGAAAAATAGTGAAATAGACTGTAAATTTACAGTTCAAACTTTTTTTTTTTTCTCTTACAAAATCTGATTTATCAGTTGTTTTCCCCCTCCCTTAAGTGTCATAAAGACAAATGATGTACAGTACTTTCATTAACTAAAATCTATTTTAATCATTCCCTCTGAGAGGTTACCTTAATTTAAAGGGCAAAGAAATTTAAGCATTGAAAATGCTTATTAAATAATCATGTTTCAAAATGAAAATATAACAAACTAAATGTTTGCAGCTGAGTTTTTCTGCTGTCGTGTTCGGTCAATTATTAGTACACTTCTAAGAACAAAAAAGTTATAAACTGATGTCACACTGAGCTATGGGGGAAAAAATCTCAATTTTCAAAACTTAAATCTTTTTAAAAAGAAGATTTGAATTTATTGAAAAATCACTCAGCCCTAATGAGACACTATGCAAAATGAACTTCGGCTCATGTTATTAAAACCTAAATGTGACTGTTAGAATGGATTTTCCTCTTGTTGCATTTTGATGTCAAGTTTTACCCTGAGCTCTTCTAGAGACCAAAAAAAAACAAATCCTTGTTTTTTTATGGAGTCTTAATCCAGTATGTGCCAATATTCAGAGGAAGTTAAAGGTTAATGTGTGGAAAAACTAAGTCCTTAACTTTCCCCACTGTAATTTTCCAGGCTGCACGAGGTTCTGATGGAGCTTCAGCAGCAGCAGCTACAGCAGCTCTCTGATTGGCTGACGCTGACGGAGGAGCGAATCAAAAGCATGGAGACGGAACCAGCAGCCGATGACTTTGATCTTTACAAGGACAAGATAGAAAGACATAAAGTGAATACAATTTTTTTTTCCATGAACACAATGTTTGAGCATATTTCATAGACGTACAAGCTGATGTTATTCTCTTACTACATATCTTTGTGGTGCTGTAGTCCTAAAATCAATTTTTTTTTTTTATTAGTCAACATTTTCCATGTTGATGTGAAATTCTCTACCAGCTCAGTTTACAGCCAATTATACAATTATCAGTTTTCATCATCCTTTAACTTCCTGTTTGGTTTCCTGATCAGGAACTTCAGAACGACCTGGAGGCAGAGCAGGTGAAGGTCAACTCTCTAACGCACATGGTTGTCGTGGTGGATGAGAACAGCAGTGAGAGTGCCACTGCTGCCCTGGAGGAGCAATTGCAGGTGAGGTACCATGCTTTAAATTTGAAAGAAGACGATTGATACCTGAGCTCTACATCTAGCTATACTATACGTACATGGATGATTATGGATGTCAGTTTGCTAGTAGCCTGAAAATGATTTAAGCTGAATATATTTGTTTTCAGTCTTTGGGTGAGCGCTGGGCAGCTGTGTGCCGCTGGACGGAAGAAAGGTGGCAGAAGCTGCAAGAAGTTTTCCTAGTCTGGCAGCAGCTTTTATCCGATCAGGTATCAGATATTTTCCTACCTGTTAAATGGTTTATTGAGAAAAAAACTAACTAATACAACACACAAGAAGTAATCCTACCTAGTGTTTGAGTTTAAATACAGCAATAATAATTTTAAAGTGATACGTTTGCTCTTTCAAATTGACTGTTTCACATTTTTTGCAGCTCTGGATATTTTTATTTTGTCTAAAGATGCAGCATATAAAGCTATATATACTATTTACTTAGTTTATAAGTGAAATTTTATTGATTTTTCTCTCCTTTTAGAGCTTGATAAGAGATTGGTTGGCAGAAAAAGAAGAAGCTTTAAATCAAGTACAAACTTGCAACTTCAGAGACCCCAGTGAAATGAATGCTAATGTGCGCCAGCTGACAGTGAGTTGGAAAATCTAATTATCCTTAGTTTCTGAAACTTTTATACTTATTTCAAGAATAAGGCTGGATACTAATAACTTTCTGTTTCCTGTAAAGAATATCTTCATAAAGCGGCCTAATTTTGTGTTAAATTATCAAATTAATATATTGATTTGCAATTAAATGAAAACTTTTAACCTTTTTTTTTTTTTTTAATTAAAACTACAATTACGTAACATTGTCTAAGTATGGAACAAAAAACCCAGACAAAGGCCTACAAAGGTGCTCTGATGATTGCTTAGATGTACAGTAGGTTTAATGTTCACCACTTGTAGACTTTTTTTTTTTTTTTTTTTTTCTTTCTTACAGTGGAACGACTATTTAAAGACCTCATCTACAACCTTTTTTCAGAAGGCCTCATATAACTCATTTATTTCCAGAAAAATGTCTGGTTTCATTAGATAGTCAGCACCCAATATCCAATGTCTGAAGTATAAATTGCAGGGTACTGATATATGCATTACTTCGACCTTGTGTAATACACCTCATGGGGTTGTAACCCCTCTAATTGGTAATAGATGCAGTTTTGTCTGACTTTATTTTTAACAGAAACTGCATTATGTTTTTAATTGTCCAAGTTTATATTTAATGCCCATAAGTGCAAACACATTCACAGGCTGCCATAGGGTATCCTCATTATTTCACATGCCTTTAAACTATAAATTGAACATTTTCCATTCTTAATTGGTGCTAGAATTAAGGTTATATATGTGTTTGTTTCTCTTAGATTTTAAAAGAAGATATGCAGAAAAAGAGAAGGACTCTGGATAAACTGTCTGATGCAGGTCAGGATGTGATGCAGCTGCTCCAAAGCGCTGAAGCAGCTGCTAAGATTGAGGCCGACACAGAGGAGCTGACGCACCGATGGGACGGCCTGGTTCAAAAACTAGAGGACTGCTCCTTCCAGGTGTGCACTCGAAAATACTGACTGTTGTAGTAGGTTTGAATGAGATTCGCTAATAAAAAAGATAAAGAAGAAAAAATAAAGAAGGCGATAGTAAAACTTTTCATGGTTATTTTTTTTTTTCTTTTATGTTTTCCGTTAACTAAATTTCAGTAAAGATTTTCTGTCTTTTTTTCTTTGTATGCTCCAACTCACAGGTAATGGAGGCTGTGACAGATGCTGGAATGACTCAGGTGGAGGAAGAGTTGATGGTGGATACTGCCGCAGCTGCTTCTTCTGCTATCGACCAGGAGTTAGCCCAACCTGCTCCTGCTAAAAAAAGATTGGTGGAGACCGATGCAGAAATCAGACGACTGTAAGCCTACTTTATACTCTTATATATTAGGGGGAGTGGCGGCTGATTGGTTAGGGCATAGAGCTCCCACAGACTGCTACTCTGGCTCTTTGAGCAAGACCCTTAACCCCACGATGGCAGACCAATGCATTTAAATGCAGAGATAAATTTCTCCAATAGGAGATCAATAAACTTCAATTATTATTAAATAATATACAATAGACAGACGTGCAAATGTAAAACTGACACATTACCTCCTGCAGGTTTGAAAATAAGCTCTCGGACTTGATCGGCTGGATTCAAACGTGGAAGACATCGGCTCAGTCACTGTGCTCCACACATCCTGAAACTACAGCTGATGCAACAGACATGCAGGAGGAACTAAAAGTAGGAGGTTTACCATTAATGAATAAGCAGAGAGTTTCATTTTAAACTGCACTTTACTAATGCTGTATGAATTATTGTTTATCGGCTACTTTAGGAGCTGGAGTTTCAACTAAAAGGGAAGGAAAGCGCAGTGAGTGAAATGACAAAAGAAGGACGCAACCTGATGGACCAACTTGAGAGAGGTAAGAACAGCAAATTTTCCTGGTATGCAATAAAGAAAATGCTACATTAGAAAAATATAGATTTTAAACAAAATTATAATAGAGGTGTTGGATGCATATGAGCTTTTGTAAAACTTTTTTATTCAGGTAAAAATATATTCAGCAATTAAACAAAAGTACTTTGCCATAAATATTAAAATTTCCTCTTAAGCTGTGTCTTTTCCATACGATCTGTGATATTTTCCAGGCATTTCTTTTTTATTTGGTGTTAAATGTCAATAGTACAAGTGCATTTGAGTACTTAATAGATAAAATAATATAATGTCTAAGCCTACAAGCATGCTGATTTCACTATTCAGTAAAACTCTAGACTTTATATGCCTGCTTTGTTCTGGCAGCAGTGGAGCAAGAGCAGGATTTCTACCATGGAGTTTCTTCTATTAAATCCTGTTTTATTGCATCACCTTGGAGCATATTTAACATTTTTAAACTCAACAATGGTGCACACTTCTGCTTCAAATGTGTTTACATTTCAAATATCTTTTTGATCTGCAGAGGGAGCAGATGTTGATGCAGTGAGGGAAAACATAGACCTGATTCAGACCGAGTGGGATGTCTGTGGCAGGGAGCTTCAGGCCGCTTCCGACAGGGTTCACACTCGGACCCGGATCAGACAGGTTTCTGCAGAGCTCGCTGACCTTGACCAGATCTTGGAGAAACACGACCAGTGGTTGGCTGAAACTTCACCTGTAGACAGCTGCGGGGAGGTTGAGCTGAAAAATTTGAGAGGAGAATGTAAGGTAAGATTTATCACCCGTCAGGATTTACTCTACTTTCCTTGATGACTCAGTTTATTGCTTACTCTGATATCTGTATCTAGTGGAACATATTTGTTCTGTCAAATCAGCATTTGTTCACTGAATGTGTCTAAAACTGTTTTACCTTAGTCCTTCAACATTTGAGCCAAATGCTGTAACACAGGAAGATAGGAAGGAAACTGTTAATTTAGTTTTAAAGGGAGGCCAACAACAAGTTGACATGTGTCTGTGTGGGCCCCACACTTGGGCTCACCTTCATGATTGGTGTCCGAGTTCCTTCATCTGGAGAGATCTTGGAGTAGAGCAGACATTAATAGTCCACTGAGGTTCAAGTGTCCGATTACTCCTTTGGTTTCTTCCTTTGGCTGATTTGTTCCTAAACTCCTGACAAATCTCTGTGATGCATGTCTGGATGCTGAAGGCTTTTGTGAATGTTCTCATTCATGTTGTGTCCCCAGGCCCGTCTTGATCAGGTCACTGCCTTCGGTCCACAACTGGAGCAGCTGTCCTCGGAGGCAGGAACACTTGGAGCTGTGCCCTCTCTGAAAGACAACCTGGTTGTGGTTTCTGCACATCAGTCCTCCTCGCTACAACAGCTGCAGAACAGAGAAGAAGAAATTAATCAAGGTCAACATGCTTGCTTTTACACAGTCCATTGCTGTAGTAGTATTACTCTTTAGCCTTTTAACATGATAGGTCATTTAGTAGCACATTGCTGTGGAGTGATCCTAAAATTATGTGGTTTAAAAGAAAAAAGAAAAACTTCACAAAAGTGTGATCTTCATTCGCATTAAGCTTTCTCAGCTCTGATACTTGTAAATGAAATTAGTTGGTAAAAGCCTGCTTTGTTTGAGAACATCAATTAACAAACAGCATAAAGATCAAAGAGAACAGAAGTCGGCTGATAAATAAGGTATAGATATAATGGCCTAGCTGGAACCCTATAGGCTTTACCTTTTCACCAGAGGATGAGACAAAATTGAAACCTTTTGGGCTGCATCCAAAGCTCTGGATGGTTCACTATTCCACAGTGAAATGCGTTGGTGGCAGCATCATTCTGAGGGAATGTAATATTTAGGGAAGGGAAGCCGGTCAGAGTGGATAAGGATGGATGGAGCTAAATACCCTACTACCCTGGAAAAAAACCTACAACACTTGAAACAAAAGAGCAACAGTTCTTCACTAACATTATAGATGGAGATAAGATTAATTTGATCAAAAACCAGACATGTTTATTAGAATGGCTCAGTAAAAGTCTAGACCTGAATCCTATCGCCACAGCCACAGAACTACAGCCTTGTAAGCATGGCGCAGCTTTGTTGCCATAGCAACAGCTGTTTTCCTTTTCCGTGTTCATCACCAAAACCGAAGAGGTGGTCAAACAAACTCCAGCTGTGGCAGGGCTTCAGGGGTGGATAACATCTACTGAGTACAGCAGGTCTTGGACGGAGTGGTGCTGATGTGGTCGACATGCCTCTTCAGCATCGCATGGCGTAGGGGAATCCGGTCCAGGAGTGTGGAGCCTGTGGCCCTTTACCAGGGGCCATCTAGTCTCTGTACAAGTGGAGGAGGAGTTTAGTCTAGATTTTCGACATTAAGTTGTAATCAGACAGGGCTGCCGTTGTCTCCAATCCTGTTCACAACCTGTATGGACCGGATTTCTAGGCCAAGCCAAGGACATGAAAGAGGTCTTGTACCAGTGGATTTCATGCATGCTTTTTGTAGAGGATGTGGTTCTCCTGGCTCCCTCCTGCTATAACCTACAACATGATGACGATCAGCTGCTCTAAGTCCTAGGCCCTGGTTCCCAAGCCTCAAAAAAGTGGCTTGTCCCCTTCAGGTCAGAGGGGTTTGAGTATCTCGGGGTCCTGTTCACAAGTGAAGGCAGAATTGGAGAAATCAAGAGAGGAATCAGTGCGGCTTCAGTCGTAATGTGGATGCTGCACCAGTCTATTGAGGTGAAGAGGGAGCTGAGCCAAAAGGTGAAGCTCTTAATCCACTGGTTGGTCTACAATTCTGCCCTCACCTGTGGTCATAAAATCTGGACCATGACCTCAATGAGCTTCCTTCTAAGGTTTGTCAAAGAAAAGGAAGTCTGGGAGTCTCTGCTGACACTGCTGCCGCCAAAATCCGGTCTGGAATAATTGTAAGGCGACAAGTATGAGTACAGGATAAAATGTTACTTCATTTAGGGCCAAAATCATCTTTCAAACACTAAGCCAATTAGTTTTTAGAACAGATTAGTCAGATTTAAGCCATTCTTGATCTTCTCTTTCAAAATAAATATCCCTCATTACAGCAAATATCTTTTCTTTATACCGTTCTTAAACCAGAGATTTCATAATATCTAACATCATTGCAGCCACACAGGAGCTACGCAAATTTAACATCGGCTTTTTAAAAATAAATTATCGTCTGGTCTGAGTTAATAATAGCTCATGCCCATATATGGTCTCTAGATACTCACTGATTTACAACGGCATGCCTGAATTCTGGTATAACTTAAACGTCTTTTGGCTCGTTTCTACCTGAAAATAAAAGTTCGATACAGACCAGTCCTGGAAATCAGTCGGTGAACCAGCGTTTGCTGATCTCAGCCAGATATTATCCCATAAGGGAAGACCTGAATACCCTCTTGAACATAAGTCTGTTTAAGTGTGTGGTTTGCAGTGCCTCTGAGCTTTTAAAGCCTGCTTTCTTGGCACAGTCTTTAGTAAATCTATTTTGTTTCCACTTGAGGGTAGTCTGGTTCTAGTGGGGGCCTCTCTATCTTTAACTTTCCCTTCCTCTCTACTCTTTCTCTGTGTAAACACGGGTTGATTATGGAAGCATTAAATCACCTGGTAATTAACAAGCTATGAAACAGGAGGCAGGGGAGACAGTTATGTAGCAGAGCAGGAAGTGCGGAAAGACGTGTGATGTTAAATATTCATCATCCAACCTTAAAGTGGAAATCATACAAAACAGACAACTCTGGTTATTTAATAACTTATACGCAAGGTTTAGTATTTTAAGGCAGTATTATGTTTTATTTCTTTCCCCTCTGTTAATCTTCTGAAAACTTAGATTTCCTTTCATTTTTCTCCAGCCTTGGCCGGTGTTGAAGCCACCCAGGTGGCTCAGGATGCAGTGCAGGGTCTGGAGGCCAGGTTGGCTGCTTTAAAAGATGGGATCGTAGACATGCATACAGCAGAAGGGGCAGTGGAGCGAGCCCAGGTGGGTACCCTCGATAATGAAGCTGAAATGCAGAGTTTGTTGAAAACAATAAATTGCATCTTTGTTTTCCTAATTTCATGTTTTTTTAAAGCTTTTTTTATTCTCTTCTAATGATTATTTTATAAAATATATAAACAAGTAAGCTGCAGATTTGCAGGTTTTATATGCTGACATGACTGAAATCTGCAGATATTTTTTTGCAGTTTTGTTTTACTCTCATTGAGTAACCAGTACATCACTGCAGCCTCATTGTTTGTCTGTCCTGTCGTTACCTTCACACAATAGGTCTTCTTATCACAGTTTTAAATTGTGCAACAGGTAAAGGGTGTGTGTGTGAACGTGCCTCTTATGCTTTTTTTTTTTCACATAAACATATGTTTTGTAATGTGTGTGTTTTTGCATTCTGAACATTCGTCTCCTCCTCCATTGTCAGTGGAATGTGGCTCAGTCTGCACTCTTGTTGTTGTGGCAGATAGGACGGCGTGCATGGGAGAGGTGGGGAGGGGTGGGGAGGTGACACATTCTGGGCTGCGTGCCTGTGCATGAAGCACACAGCTCCATGTGGAGCCTGCCAGACGCAACATACAGGCTAATGACAGCATCGTAGAGATCATTCAGCTGTTCGTCTGAGAGGAGATGTCAATGATTATTAGAACTTTTTTTTTTAAATTCACATTTGTTTCTACACGTGTTGTTAATTAAGCATTTCTAAAACAATTACTGAAAATTAAACACATTTGTTTTCCTTTTGTGACATTTTTTAAATCATGGCTTTCAGATTTTATGAGTCAGTTTTTACAATACGTTGAAAATCTAGGCTCATAAATCTATCTCACACCGAATAAAATTGCAGGAAGAACAAAGACGTAAGTTTAGTGATTAAGGAATCTAAGAATGTAATCACTTATAGCATTATTTCCGATAAAGCAGATAAATATTTGAGAAATTCTGTCTTTTACTACCTTTATTTTTAGAACTGCTATATTTAGAAGAGTATTATGAATATCTTTTAACTTGGAAAAAGCGATTAAAGAAGGGTTGTAAATCCTGGTTTGAATTAGGGTGGAAAAAATCCAGTGAGAGCATATAAAAGTAGTTTAACTTGAAGACTTCCTTACTTACTTACTTACTTACTTACTTACTTACTTACTTACTTACTTATACTAATTGTAGAAATATCTGCCATAGATTTATGATGGTCTTTAGTGTTTTATATATTGAATAAATGTTTAAGATCTTAGGAATATCAAAAGTTATGCATTTCTCATGAAAACAAGCAGGAACGCCATCCATTCAGCATTTTTTCTAGTTTTGGAACCATTTTTAAATGTCCTGACTGATCTTTTGTTCATTTTTCAGGGCCTGTGTTTGGAAATTGAACAAACACAACAAGCAACCGATCCGGCTGAACTACAGAAATGGAGCCAGCTCTCATCAAGGGCTCGTGAGGAGCATGGCATGCTGCAGTGCATTCTTGGAAGCATGAAGGACAACCAGGTAGATAAGCTGGTTTATTGCTCTTGGTGTTTTTATTTTTTTCTCCATGTATAGATGTGTTTTTACCTCTTTGATTTCAGGTACGTTTAGAGCAAGTGGAACGTTGGCTGGATGCCGTGCAGGAGCTGTTGTCTAAGGACGCCTCCGGCCTGGGTGATGCAGAGAATCTGCAGGCAGAACTTAATCAGTGCAAGGTATATAGAAAATATATAGAATAAACAATTTCCCTTTGATTTTTACAACTGATATATCAAACTAGGATCTATTGACAGTTTCTGTTCATTTGTTTCAACTATGTATATTTCTAGCCTTACTGCTCAGTAGATGTATAGAAGGAACTTGACACCATTATGAGGGCACACACTGTAAAACAAAAAACACTAATATTGTTAAGCAAAGGCTATTTTTGCCCAATCTATTCATGGATAGTTTGTTTATAGACTTAATCTCTGTAAACCCTTTTCTTTTCTCTGAACTAGGAGTATGTGAGTGAGATGGAGCAGATGAAACGTTCATTAATGCAGATGGAAGAAAATGTAAAGGCTGTGCAGGCATCGGCAGTCCCAGGACTGGCCCTGTGGGGGCAGGATAAGTTGGACCAGTGTGAAGGAAGATGGACCAAACTTAGTCAAGAGGTGACAAATAAACTAAACCTGCAAATTTCCATTGAAAAAGTACCTGATTAGTTATTTTTATGTGTTTTTTATTTTCACTATTTATTTTCTGATGTGAATATATTGTCATCAGATTAAAGTAAAATTTTAAAATGTGTTTTTTTCTTTTTTTTTTTTTTGGCTGTCTGACATACTATGATACTTGTCAGTAAATCAAATATTAGACAAATTTACTTTTTCAATAATTCACAAAAAATGGAAGGTTATGTTTCTGGGTAATAAAAGTTTGGTTTATTGCACATTTATTGAAATTAAAATTTGAGCTGTGATTACTTAGGATATCATCTTTTAAAAACTGAACAAAAATGTTGCGTAACACTAATTCAGATGGAGTTTTGTAATTCCTAAGTTTCTATCCACCCATCCACAGAAGGGGCAGTTCAATTCAGTTCAGTTTATTTATATAGCGCCAATTTACAACACATGTCATGTCTTGGCACTTTACAATTAAACCAGATCATACAGTCAAATTCGAAGCTTTCTATCTAAGGAAAACCAGTTCATTGCATCGAGTCAATGACTTTGCAATCCCTCACACCAAGCAAGCATGCAATGACAATGGAGAGGAAAACTCCCTTCAGCACTACCAGTGTGAGCCATCTGGGCAAGTCATCAAGAGTCATTGCTATGGAAACTGGCTATATGCAAGAAAATAGTAAGATGATGATAATAATAATAATAATAATAATAATAATGATAATAATGATAATAATAATGATAATAATGATAATAATGATAATAATAATAATAATAATAATAATAAAAAAGTTAAGTGGAAGTAAAAAAAGATGTGGTATAAAAAATTATCAAAATTATAACCAAAACGAAATCCAACTAGAGCTTCTATAAGAAATTTGTGAAACACAGACAGGAATAAAAGAACAAACACATATTTTGATACAAAAAAACCTTAAAAACATTAATGCCGATACAGGAACTTCATTTTTTTTATACTTTTTTACTTACCTACTGTAAAAGGTAAGTTAAAAACTTAACAAGCTAACATAAAGCACCCAATATTACACTTATCTTTGAGACATATGTGACCCTGCAGAACACATTTGACTTTACAGTGTGGTCAAATGTGACTTTGATGATGAATGGTTAAAAACTGAGTGCAACTTTTTGATATGTACCTGTGCAGCTCTTGAGACATCAAGAAAATGTGACTGAGAACCAAGAGAAGCAGATGAATCTGAAGAAAGACCTGGCAGAGATGCAGGAATGGATGACCCAGGTCGACGAAGAGTTTCTAATGAGAGACTTTGAGTATAAAAGTCCTGAGGACCTGGAGACGTCGCTGGAGGAGATGAAGGCATTGGCAGAAAAAATATGAAATTCTTATATTTTTTTCATAAGAGCACTTTAGCAATTTGTTCTCTGTCCTCACATGTGATCTTTTGTTAAAGAGGGCTAAAGAGGACGTGCTACAGAAAGAAGTGAAAGTGAAGATCCTGAAGGACAACATCAACATGTTGGTGTCCCAGACTGCTGGAGGTTCGGGACAGGAGCTCACCTCAGAGTTGGATGGAGTTCTTGCAAACTACCAAAAGCTGTGTGACCGCCTCAAGAGCAAGTGTCACACACTGGAGGTAAAAATATTTCAACCGGCAGAAAGTTAAAGCAAAAAAATTGCCTTTTGCATTCAAAAAGTTGCTCACCTTCTAAAGCATTTTTCCAATTATTTATGCAGCATGGCCTAATTAACCGTTGGTCAGCTCAGTATGGTGTATGGACAGTGTTAAGAATTGTCTCGTTGTTTGGGCTTAATTTGCTTCATTTACATGCATTCAAATTACTTTGTTAGCTAAATATTGAGGATTTTAGAGCTAGTTTGTCTTTATATTATCCGTAAAGGTCAATGTAACTCTGGTATTTATCATTTTTATTATTGCTTATCAGTTTGATAATCGAATTGCATGCACTTTGTAGGAGGTTTGGTCGTGTTGGATGGAGCTTCTTCAGTACCTGGAGATGGAGCAGAGCTGGCTCAACACTGTAGAGGAGAAACTGCAAGCTTCTGAGAACGTACTAGAGAGTACAGAGATCGTTAATGAGGCTCTGGAGGTACGCAGACACTGAATTATGTTGCCTTGATACACTTTGCAAGAATTTACTTAATTAGGATGGATAAACATTATTCCATTTAATATTAAGATAACAATAGACCACATTTATTCAATTATGAAACATTCAGGCTAACATGGAATATTCATTTTCAGAAATTCTCCCAAATATGTTTTCTCATTCTGTTTGGCTCTGGGCTTTCTGTAAAAACAGCCGCCTCATAAATATTGAACTCATTCAATTTAAATAGACTTGCATGTTTTCGCAATTGAATTTAATTCTACTAAATGCATAAATAATTTGTTACATAAACATTACTTTTTACTTTTACAGCACACTGTTGTAGTGCTGTTAGTTCCACAAATAAAAAAAAACCTAATAAGAAAAAGTTATTTTCTGTATGACCTCCTCAGCTTTTATGTACGATGAGGTCATCTGTTTTATTTTGCTCTAACAGAAAATGTTGCTGTATTATTTTCTGCGTTGCTGCTTCCGTTCTCTGAACTTTAGTAATCTCTTCTAAGGTCATCTAAGATTTTTATGGTTGAATTCTGTCTTCTGCCGTTTAGTTTCAGATTTACATCTGTCCTGCTCGGGTTGTTTGTATTAATTTACGATATGTCATTATACATATACCTTTAGCTGTTGGGTTGAGGTTTATTTTACGCATGTTGAAGTGAAGCTGAAGCTTGGCACGATGTTTCTTAATAATAAAAACAATCACCATCCACCATGCCTGCACTGGAAAAAAATCCAAATCCAAGTCATTTTTTCTTAAATTAAATGTATTTTTTCTTGAATTGAGGAAGTAAGTGAGACACTTTACCAATGAAACAAGACGATTTACATTTAAATGAAGAAAAACATCAATTGCATTGTCTTGTTTCAAGTATATATTTTAATGTAAGAGTAAGCATACTAATTCTGTCGGCAGATCATGTAATTTACCTTCTCAAATTAAGGGGAAATAAACATTTTGACTTATTACTAGATCGTTTTTTCAGTGTGTTCATATTCTTTACTTGGCTGTCGATAGAAATGCACTTTGTGTGCAGCTTTTATCTTAGACTTTTTGCACAGAAGCAGATTTTTCTGACTAAGCCACATCTATCAAATAGTTTTCAGTGTTTTTTCAATCTAACCACAGAAACAGCTTGTTTAAATACTGATGCCTGGGAAGATTGGCAGCTGTCTTTAATCTCTTACACTTCAAAATTCATGATAAATGGATTATCTGAGGACAGCCTTGGCGTTTTGCCGAATTCGGAGTAAAATCAGAGTGAAGAAGTGCAAAGTATTTGAGACGATTTAGAAGAAGATTAAATGTGTCTGACTCTGCTGTAAAGACAAGTTGTTCAGAGCAACTTCTTGATTGGTAAAACAACAGATGATCATGTCCAGATTTTTCCTTTTTTCATATAAAATTTAATTTTATTTACTAGTATTGTCAGGTATCATTTCAGCTCTACTAAAATAATTTTAATTTATTAAAAATGTAGGTTAGATCATATTTTCACCTTAGTTTAAGAAGCTTATATATTTTAGCTCCACTGAACAGAAAAAAAGTTGCCTTTTAGTGAGGAATAATTTCATTATAGGCTAAATGAAATGTTAATAACCTCATTTGTCTTTGATTTGCCTTCCAAATTTCTTTTGCGTTGACTTGCTCTGCTGCTATATCTGTAGATGGCCTGCAGCATTTCTGTCAGAATGGGTCTCATCACGGCGCTGCCTCTGTAGCTTCACATTGTGATGAAATCAACTGAAGACCCTTGAAGTCAATGTTTCCCCTTCTTGTCCATGTCCTTCGCATCAATTGTTTAAGGCTCATTTTTGAACTTATTTCTTTCTCTCTCGATAATCTCTCCTTCTATCTATCTATATTTTTCTCTCTCTCTGTCCTTCTTGTACTCCCAGTTTATATTTTTTAATTTAACTTGCCCCAGTCTGATGGGAGGGGGGCATCACTCTCTGTCCATTACCTCCGGGAAGGAAAAGCATATTTAATGAACCTGCATAAACGATGCTGGATCCAAACGTCTCGTCACTCAAGAAGCTCAGTCTCTTTCTTATGACTCCTTTCTCTGTCCACATCTTCCGCAGTTTTTTTTTTTTTTATTTCTCTCCTTTTTTGTTGTCGCTGTTATCGTTTTTTTCTTTTTCCTCCGTCAACAGATTTTGTCTGACTCCTGCGGTTCTTTTTAGATTGATGACAGGCTTTGGTTAGTTTTTGTGCCAAGTTTTGGAACAATTTTTCTTTTTGTCTTGTATGATTAAATGTATGTTTGCGCTTTCTTCCTGCTACTCACACATCTCTCCGTCTCACCAACGTCCCGACAGTCTTTGGAGGGCGTCCTTCGCCACCCCGGAGACAACCGGACGCAGATCAGAGAGCTGGGTCAGACGTTGATAGACGGAGGCATACTTGATGAACTCATCAGTGAAAAACTCGAGGCCTTCAATTCCCGCTACGAGCAGCTCAGCCATCAGGTTGGGACTTTTCTTTGTCTTTTTTCATCTGGATGGTTGTTTTGTTTTTTGGCTAAAAAAAAAAAAAAAAAAAATTTCAACACAGAAATGCACAGAAATCCTTTTCCTTAAACATTTCTACACATGAATACTTAAAATGATCCCACTTTATTTTGTATAACATGCAATGATAGAGTCGTGAATCTCATTTAATTAAAATATCATCAGTAAATCTATTTATTTCAGTTTGGTTGTAGTTTAGTTAAATATGAAAAGTAAAAGGATTTTATTTTTCACATAGCTATAATTCAGGATGCTTTAATAGCTCCTACGCTTTCATATGTAACGTTATTTCAGAATTTTACACTGGACATTATTTCTTATGTGGTACTTGCTAAAGATGGTACCCCGTCATTTAAATGTCATACTTTATATTTCAAAGGGGTCTTAATCAGTTGATCCCAATGGGATCTGAATTTCTTTTTTTTAATAACCTATTTTCATGCTTTGTTGGCTTTTGCTCTACTTTAGTATCTAACATTTTTAGAGAAAATATTGTTTTTTTTTCTGTTTATCTAACTTGTTGGCAGAAAAGGTCCCCTTAAAGATGCATTAAAATAGCATCTATTTAGTTAATTTATATTACCTACCTTAGAGCACTTTTTCTCTTAAAGCACGTGCATAAATGTCCAATCTTACAGACAGATGAAATCATCTTTGACCGCTTCTTATGAATGAAGAAATACGAATTTGAACAGTTTAACAGATAAAACATGTTTTAACTCTTAAATGCATGAGAGCTGGCATGAATGGATCCGGTATGACCTTCAGATGCTGTTGATCTGCTGTAGAAAATAATAAAGCAGTTTTAGTATAATGTTCTAATTGCCTTGAAGGATACTCTATATTTATTTTCAGATAATTAATTTAACCCTTTTTCTATAAATTCTACATGAATTTTATTACCATAATGATAAAAGAACAATCTTAACTCTGTTGGTCTTCAGACATAAAAGTGTGTAAACTTAAAAACAAGAACCCTCCAGTGTCTTTTAATTTGAACATCTACCTCCCAGCTGTATCTTGTCACAAAAGGAGCTTTACTCGGTGTTGTAACAGAAGGTTGCCCCTTTCCTGCCTTTATCCAGCTACTGTAACTCATGTCTGCAGCTCTGGAGCGCCACACAGCGACTCTGGTCTGCCTTGTCTGCGGTAACTGTGCTGCACAGTTTGTGCACAGACTCTTATTTTTATTTTATCTTTTTAAACGGTGTCCTGTCTGGCAATGTGGCAATAAGAATAATTGTCTTGATGCCAAAAAGAGCCCAACAGATTTTACTTTCACAAGTGTAGCAGTATGACAATTGCCATATTGCTCCTCTTGTTTCATGCAAAGAAATTGGTTTATTAGAATTATGCAGGGAGTTTTACAGTTTATATGGACACTGCAATGTAAATAGAGCAGAAAAACAGACTCTTAAAAGGTTTTATACTCAGAGGCAGGTGCTGCTATTAGAAGGACTTTACCATCATTTCTTATCAACCCTCCAAGTTTTGTTTTTGTTATTTACAAACTTGGAAAATATGAATAACTTTAAATTAGAGCTGCAACTAAAGATTATTTTGCAAATCGATTAATTTGTTGATTATTTTTTTTATTAATTGCTTAATAATCGGATACCCAAAGGTTCCTTAAAGAAGATTTGTTAAAGCATATCGATGGACGAAAAATTATTATTTTTTTTTTTATCTTAAATGCAAAGTCTTTTTATATATATATATATATATATATATATATATATATATATATATATATATATATATATATATATATATATATATATATATATATATATATATATATATATATATATATATATATATATATGTGTATATATATATATGTGTATATATATGTGTATATATATATATGTGTATATATATGTATATATATATGTATATATATATATATATATATATATATATATATGTGTATATATATATATATATATATATATATATATATATATATATATATATATATATATATATATATATATATATATATATATATATATATATATATATATATATGTATAATATATAATTTTTTGTTTTTTTCTAATTGGGTCACTCTGTCAGCTAAAGGCATGTTTTAGAGCCTCTATACCCCAGTTAACGATTTATCAATGACTAATTTAGTTGACGATAATGCCAATAATCACGTTAATCCGATAAATGTTTTTAGCCCTACTTTAAATACCAGGATGTAAAATGAATCATCTGTTTGTAATGAATTAATTTAAATGTTTTTAAAAAAAAATATGACCTACTAAAATAAACTTTGAAAATATATTTTTCTGCGTTGACATATGTTTGTTTGTGTTCTATATTTTATATATAGTGAATTGATCACACCTTTTACCCTTCTTGTAAAAGAAAAAAAAAAAAGTGTTAATTATTCATATTTTCATCATAGCTTCCAAGCTTTTTTTAATGTTTATGTAGCCAAGTCTTATTTGGGTAATTACACAGGCTCTGAGTGGAACTGAGTAAATCTTAATTAAAATCCCTGATGGACATAGTTTAAAGCCCCGACCTGCTGTTCGTGTCATTATTCAGGCGGTAAACCGGCAGATCGGCCTCGAGCAGCAGCTGCAGACACTAAAGGAGAACGAGGAGGCGCTCCAAGCGCTGCAGGAGTCCCTGAACCAGCTGGACCACACACTGACCTCTTACCTCACTGATCGCATAGACGCGTTCCAGCTCCCCGTGGAGGCACAGGTATACCACCTACACATTATTAGCTCCTGAAATGAGGTGAGGTCCACAGAGCCTGCTTCTGTTTATAGGCTCTGGATTCTCTCACTGTTGAGAAATTGGGAGGTTTTAGTGTTTTGAGGACTTTGTTTTTTAAAATTTTCCATTCTCTTCCACATTGGATGCCAGTTAATCTATGGTAAAGATGAGTATCATAGACTAATTAATATTTTGTATTTATACCTTTTAAATTGGACTAAAGTATTAACTAAAAACAAAAAAATGAACATGCACAACCCTGTACGTGCGAGAGCATGCACAAGCCCATTTCTCCTTGTGCACGCTCTGTTTTAAAGTTACTGTTCTTATAGCTCATACAAGCTTACTGTTTCAAAAAGTCCGCCCTAACCCCTACACCCCTTAATCACTATATAGAGCGGGGACTTTGAACGGTAAGTTAACTGAGTTTGCTACAAACTTGGCACCGGAGGGTCACTCCGGTGCCACACTGACTTCACAAAGCATCAGCATCTCCTGGAGACCACCTGAGCCATAGATGGTCCAGAAAACGTGTGGTGAAGCCCACTTTCCAGCAGCACAAATATCCTGTCTTACTTACTGTCTTACTGTCTTACTTACTGTCTTTTTTACTGTCTTACTGTCTTACTTACTGTCTTACTGTCTTACTTACTGTCTTACTGTCTTACTTACTGTCTTTTTTACTGTCTTACTGTCTTACTTACTGTCTTACTTACTTACTGGCTACTTGCTGTCTTACTGTCTTACTTACTTACTTAATTACTGTCTTACTTGCTGTCTTACTGTCTTACTTACTTACTTACTTAATTACTGTCTTGCTTGCTGTCTTACTGTCTTACTGACTTGCTTACTAACTTACTGTCTTACTTACTTACTGTCTTACTGACTTGCTTACTAACTTACTGTCTTACTTACTTACTGTCTTACTTGCTGTCTTACTGTCTTACTTACTGTCTTACTGACTTGCTTACTTACTTACTGTTTTACTGTCTTACTGTCTTACTTACTTACTTAATTACTGTCTTACTTGCTGTCTTACTGTCTTACTTACTTACTTAATTACTGTCTTACTTACTTACTGGCTACTTGCTGTCTTACTGTCTTACTTACTTACTTAATTACTGTCTTACTTGCTGTCTTACTGTCTTACTTACTTACTTACTTAATTACTGTCTTACTTACTGTCTTACTGTCTTTTTTACTGTCTTACTGTCTTACTTACTGTCTTACTGTCTTACTTACTGTCTTACTGTCTTACTTACTGTCTTTTTTACTGTCTTACTGTCTTACTTACTGTCTTACTTACTTACTGGCTACTTGCTGTCTTACTGTCTTACTTACTTACTTACTTAATTACTGTCTTACTTGCTGTCTTACTGTCTTACTTACTTACTTAATTACTGTCTTACTTGCTGTCTTACTGTCTTACTGACTTGCTTACTAACTTACTGTCTTACTTACTTACTGTCTTACTGACTTGCTTACTAACTTACTGTCTTACTTACTTACTGTCTTACTTGCTGTCTTACTGTCTTACTTACTGTCTTACTGACTTGCTTACTTACTTACTGTTTTACTGTCTTACTGTCTTACTTACTTACTGGCTACTTGCTGTCTTACTGTCTTACTTACTTACTTAATTACTGTCTTACTTGCTGTCTTACTGTCTTACTTACTTACTTACTTAATTACTGTCTTACTTACTGTCTTACTGTCTTACTGTCTTTTTTACTGTCTTACTTACTGTCTTACTGTCTTACTTACTGTCTTACTGTCTTACTTACTGTCTTTTTTACTGTCTTACTGTCTTACTTACTGTCTTACTTACTTACTGGCTACTTGCTGTCTTACTGTCTTACTTACTTACTTACTTAATTACTGTCTTACTTGCTGTCTTACTGTCTTACTTACTTACTTAATTACTGTCTTACTTGCTGTCTTACTGTCTTACTGACTTGCTTACTAACTTACTGTCTTACTTACTTACTGTCTTACTGACTTGCTTACTAACTTACTGTCTTACTTACTTACTGTCTTACTTGCTGTCTTACTGTCTTACTTACTGTCTTACTGACTTGCTTACTTACTTGCTGTCTTACTGTCTTACTGTCTTACTTACTTACTTACTTAATTACTGTCTTACTTGCTGTCTTACTGACTTGCTTACTAACTTACTGTCTTACTTACTTACTGTCTTACTTACTGTCTTACTTACTGTCTTACTGACTTGCTTACTAACTTACTGTCTTACTTACTTACTGTCTTACTGTCTTACTTACTGTCTTACTGACTTGCTTACTTACTTACTGTTTTACTGTCTTACTTACTTACTTACTTACTTACTGTCTTACTTACTTACTTACTGTCTTACTTGCTGTCTTACTGTCTTACTTACTGTCTTACTGACTTGCTTACTAACTTACTTACTGTCTTACTTACTTACTGTCTTACTTGCTGTCTTACTGTCTTACTTACTGACTTGCTTACTAACTTACTTACTGTCTTACTGACTTGCTTACTAACTTACTTACTGTCTTACTGACTTGCTTACTAACTTACTTACTGTCTTACTTACTTACTGTCTTACTTACTTACTTACTGTCTTACTTACTGTTTTACTGTCTTACTTACTTACCTACTGTCTTACTTCCTGTTTTACTGTCTTACTTACTTACTTACTGTCTTACTTACTGTCTTACTGACTTGCTTACTGTCTTACTGACTTGGTTACTAACTTACTTACTGTCTTACTTACTTACTTACTGTCTTACTTACTTACCTACTGTCTTACTTACTTACTTACTTACTGTCTTACTTACTGTTTTGCTGTCTTACTTACTTACTGTCTTACTTACTGTCTTACTTACTTACTGTCTTACTTACTGTTTTACTGTCTTACTTACTTACTGTTTTACTGTCTTACTTACTGTCTTACTTACTGTTTTACTGTCTTACTTACTGTTTTACTATCTTACTTACTTACCTACTGTCTTACTTACTGTTTTACTGTCTTACTTACTTACTGTTTTACTATCTTACTTACTTACCTACTGTCTTACTTACTGTTTTACTGTCTTACTTACTTACCTACTGTCTTACTTACTGTTCTACTGTCTTACTTACTTACCTACTGTCTTACTTACTTACTTACTGTCTTACTTACTTACTTACTGTCTTACTTACTTACTTACTGTCTTACTGTCTTACTTACTTACTGTTTTACTGTCTTACTTACTTACTGTTTTACTGTCTTACTTACTGTTTTACTGTCTTACTTACTTACTGTCTTATGGTCTTACTGTCTTACTGTCCATCAGTAGGGGGAAAAAATACTTTATAGCAAACTTGAGTATTTTTTTAGCCTGGAACTCTTGAATTTTAAATATTTGTGTGAACAGTAAAAAACACTACAGATGAAGTATCAATTTAATTTGGTTATGTTAAATTGAAAAATTTCCTGGAAACCTTCTTCCAACCATTCCTCCGTGCTCACTGTGTCCTTTTCCTTCAGACCATCGGTGCAGAGATCGCTGCTCATGAGGTCACAGTAGAGGAGATGAAAAGAAGGAATGTGACCAACTTGCCTCCTCCCACCGCTAAAGGCAAAGTGGCCCGTGGTGGGACCATGCTGGAACAGCTACAGGTAACACTGACTCCTACTGGACAATGTTGGGAACTCTTGTTCTTTCTGCTTTATTAATGCACAACATTAAAACAAAATGTTTCTTTTATTTTTTATTTTTTCATGTCTAGGGTGATAAAAGACAAAAGATTAGCATAGCTTGGCTAACATTTGATTTAATCTCTACAGAGGAAGCTGAGGGAGATCTCCACAAAGTATCAGCTGTTCCAGAAGCCTGCCAACTTTGAGCAGCGCATGTTGGACTGTAAACGGGTTCTGGATGGTGCTAAGGCTGAGCTACATGTTTTGGAGGTTAAAGATGTGGAACCTGAGATAATCCAGTCCCACCTCAGTGGCTGCATGGTGAGAAACATCCGCTTTCTTAGTGTTTGTGTTTTAACTGTTTAGCCTTTTGTAGAAAGTTGTTTTTTCTGCTCATTTTTAATAAGAAGCAAATGTTAAAGAAAGTGAATTATACACATTAAAAACCCCCACTGGTAGACAGAAGATTACATACACCCTCTAGCATATTTATGCTTCCACTAATTGATACAGGGTCAGCAGTTAATTTATTTAAATGTTAATGCAACTTTTAGTTTATTTTATAATTCTGACCTCCTATGGGTTAAAGAAAATAAACATTAAGCAGAACCTACTGAATTTGACTGTATGATCTGGTTAAATTGTCTCTGTAAAGTGCCTTGAGATGATATGTGTTAATTGGCGCTATATAAATAAACTTAATTGAATTGAACCTTTTGCAGCTAATTTCCGTTTTAAAAAATGTTCAATATGTTTTTTGGTTTCAGTTTGCCATTTAAACATTGCAATATTTATTTAAAAAATAAGACCTCCTATTGCTCCTTAAGTGAATGTTAGCTTCTAGCATTGCCTTTATGTGTATTTTTAATATGAAAGGTTTTAATTGTTGTTTTGTTTTTATAGAAAATGTATAAGTTGCTGAGTGAGGCGAAGCTGGAGGTGGAGACGGTGATAAAAACAGGTCGCCAGATTGTGCAAAAACAGCAGACTGAGAATCCCAAAGCAATGGATGAACAGCTCACAGCTCTGAAACTTCTCTATAATGAACTGGGGGCTCAGGTAATTTAGTTATTTAAAATTTTCCTAACTTCATCTCTATAAATACAAAACCAAAATTTGGTTGTGTTCAGGATCCCTAACATTTTTATGACCCATCTTTTCTATTTATCCTGCCAACTGTAGACAAATCAAATGTCACTATAGTTTTTATTTAAGAAGAACCTAAGGGACAAAGAACCATAAAAAGTTGAATCTGGAGATTTCTCAAACCCTGATGATGGTTCAGAGGCCTTTTCTTTGTCTTCACAGGTAACTGAGGGCAAACAGGACCTAGAGAAAGCCCTGTCTCTGTCTCAGAGGTTCCATAAAGAGACTGCTGCCCTGCAGGAATGGCTGAGCACTAATGAAGCCCAGCTCCAGCAGAAGAACAGCTGTGGAGACATGCCAGCTGACATCGAGGCTGAGATTAGATGGGCTAATGTTAGTGGATGTTTATTAAAGCAGATGCTGCTGTAGACTTTCTCTAAGCTTTGTAATCCTTTGTTTTCCAATCTTCATTTTCAAAATTTAATTACTTTGTGTGAAGAGAAAACATGCTAAATATAACAAATAAGTGTTGTTCTTTGACTCACCAGAAGGTGGAGCACACAAACTGTTAATAACTGAATCCTGAACGTTTTTATAACTTTTCATTTCTTAAGTTTGTTGAGCTGTATGCAAACAATCTATCCTAATATCCAGGAGTCAAAATCCCTACTGAGATTTTTTTATGTTGTAGCTAATTTTTTAAATATTAAAGTTTGATTCTTTATTACTCCTATCATTAGTTAAGTTCTTGTATTTCTTTGTCATTTCAATCAGGGTCTGCTGAAGGAATCAGAACGTCGAAAGGTGGAGCTTTCCAACCTGACGGAGGTCAGTGCGGGTCTGCAGACGCTGGTGGAGGGCAGCGAGGCTCAGCTGGAGGGAAAACTCTGCAGCCTTAACGAATCCTGGGGGAAAGTTCACCCCTGGACTGAAGATTGGCTCAGCGCTGTTCTGGTTAGAGCAAACGTTCCGTACAACTGGAATAAATTATGAATGACAGCCATCACGTTTAATTAAGTTGTTAGAATAAGCAAAGTGCTCTAATTGCTTAATGTTGTAAAACACACAGCTTCTTCTAAATTATATCTAAAGAAAGATATCAGTCTAATAATAATGCTGCTTTTTATAATCTTTGTTAAAGGTTATATATAAAATATCTAAGTATGGATTCATTTTAATCTCTGTTATCAAACTGAACATTTAAAAAAAATGCTTTAATTTTTCTGTGTCCTGTATTAAATCTTATTTTCTGTAATCAAAGTTTTACTTGCTTGTGTGCCTGTGTGTGCAGAGTCACCAGAGGGAGGTAGAGATATTTGATGAGAACTTGGCTCACATCAGTACCTGGCTCTACCAGACCCAGATCCACCTGGATGAAGCCGAGCGGCTGCCTCCTGCTGAGAGGGAAAAAGAGTTCACGGTAAAAAGCAAAGCATAAACATGGTGTCTTAAATATACCACACTGGTACAAGTCATATCATGGGAGGATTGGGATTTGTTTTAAATGGTGCACACAACATATCATGATTTGGTTATCTAAGATTAAGATTGTGTCGCTTCTATTCATTGGTCTAGGATCAATTAAGGTAGCGGATTTATACCTGAATTGAGAGCGTAAAAAGAGTAATTTTTTTTTTTTTTTCTCTGCTAGATTCAGGTTTATTTTTTTAATGGTATGATCCATTAAAAAAAATAAAATCTAATAAAACAAAAGCTTTTGAATTAATGAGGTGTGATTAACATGTTTAATCTCAGCCTTAAATTAAACATATTTACTCCATGTATAAATTGAAAATGAAACATTTCTCATAAAATGTTGAATGTAAAATAAAAGAATGATTCTCTAAAAATGTTTTACTATATTGAAAACCATTGAAGGACATCTTTTTTACTCTTTCATAAGATCATTTCTATAATTTTTTTCCTACAGTATCTTATTTTTTTGTCCAACTTCAATATTTGAAAGGAAAAAAAAAAGTTTTGGTCAGATATTTGGTTGTTAATTAATTCATTCGTTTTATGTAAATGACATGAGACTAGAGTTGTCGAGGTATGATTGTTGTTTCTTGAAACCAAAGGCGTTGTCACTATCTGGGTGAGACGGCAACTGGCACATAAAGTAATTACCTAAAGCGGTTTAGAATGACATTATAAAATCATTTGTATCCAAATGTTTATTCCAAGCTGGTTAAAGTTACAGAGAGGGCTCAAACAGGAGATTATAGTAAACTAGAGAGCACAGACGTCCTCCAAAAAGCACATTTTCAAAGTCTATAGATTTCCCCTTAAACTTGTTAACTGACAAATCAATGACCCTAAAATATTATCTCCTTGAGGAGGTTATAATTGTCAACATATGATTGTTTTTCAAATTTTATTGTTTTTTAGTTGTTTTTTCTACCTTAACCAACTACAAAAAAACAATAAATAATTTAATTGATCAAACAAGGTAATCTAATTTTGTAGAAAAGGGATCTGTGAATCTTTATTGGCCCGTTTAAGGGGATATTTACAACATTTTTAATTTTATGGGTTTAATTTTTTTTGCTATTTTCTTGGTTTAGAAAAAAAACAAAAAATGTGCTACATTTGGAACTGGACCCACAAAGGGATAAAGAAGAACTTTAAATCTGCTCTAATATGTTCAGATATTTTAACACTTTTCTTTCCCCTTGGATCTTTTCCTAAATGAACCGCTGACATGCATGTAAAACGTTGGGTTACTTAACGTAATCCCTGGTTCTTTGATAACAGAGTGAGGTGTTTCACTATGGGAATCGCCTTTGCGTGACAAACTACGGAAGCTCCAATGACATCACGTCTGTCTGAGACAGACAGGTTGAGCCGTGTCCGTGGCTCCACCCACCAACTAGATCACGGCCAACCTACCCGCCTCAACTCATTCTAGGCAGGTTTCTTTCCGTGCCCATGCAAGAAGGGATGTGTTGGTGAAACACCTCACTCTGTTATCAAAGAACCAGGGATTACGTTAAGTAACCCAACGTTCTTTTTCTAACTTCGCTCTGTGTTTCACTATGGGAGATATGGCCCACTCCCGGATTGCATGATGACCCCGAAGCCATATATGATAGGAATCACAACCCAGGTCTCAGTTGGACCCTAACATCCCTACTCCAAGCACTGAGTGTGCTAGCGATGGCCGTGCCACATCCAGCCTGTAAAACCTCACAAATGTGTGCGGCGTAGCCCAACTGGCTGCAGCATAGATGTCCCAAACTGACACACCACGGAACAAAGCCCAAGAGGTGGCCATGCTTCTGGTAGAATGGGCCCTCACCCCTTTAGGGGGCTCTGATCCTGCGCACCTATATGCCAGAGATATAGCCTCCACAACCCAGTTTGCTAATCTTTGGCGGGAGACAGGTTTGCCCTTATGAGCAGTAGCCCAGGATACAAACAGAGGGTCAGCTCTTCTAAAACAGGCTGTCCTGTCCACATAAGCTCTTAAAGCTCTCACTGGACATAAGCAATGAAGCTTCTGCTCATCTGCTGAAGAGAAAGGGGGTGGATGGAATGCCAGCAATTCCACCATCGAACACCTGTATGCTGAATCCAACATCTTCGGCACAAAAGCCGGGTTGGGTCTCAAGCACACCTTAGAGAGCCTGGGTGCCCACTGTAAACAGGCCGGACTGACTGAAAGTGCATGCAACTCACTCACCCTCTTAGCCGTAGCCAACGCTAAGAGCAGGGCAGTTTTCAATGAAAGGAACTTTAAGCCAACACCCTCCAAAGGTTCAAATGGGTGATGACAGAGGGCATCCAACACCAGAGAGAGATCCCATAATGGCACCAGAGGCTTAGAAACTGGTAACTTACGTCGGGCCCCTCTCATAAAACGACACACTAAAGGGGGGCTTCCCCACAGGTTTATCACCAAACCCTACATGACAAGCAGAGATTGCGGCTAAATAAACCTTAATTGTTGAAAAAGCCTTACCCTTCTCCAACAAGCTCTGCAGAAAGCAGAGCACGTCCCCCACTGAACACTGAAAAGGAATGGTCTGTTTTTCCTCACACCATTCCTCAAACACCCGCCATTTACCACTGTAAAGATAGCAAGTAGAAGAAGCCCTAGCATTCTGTATGGTGTCGATCACCTCTGGGGGGAGGCCTGTTGCATTTAAATTCCACCTTTCACGGGCCAGGCCCAGAGAGCCAGCTGATCTGGGTGTGGATGATAAATCTCCCCTTGAGCCTGAGACAGCAGGTCCCTTCGAACGGGGAGGGGCCATGGTTCGGCTGACAGGACTTGGATTATCTCTGCCACCCCGGGCTTCGATGGCCACCAGGGAGCCACCAGAATCAAAGACAGCCCCTGTTCCCTCACTCTGACTAGAGTTGGGGATATCAGGCTGAGAGGAGGGAAAGCATAAAGCAACGCGTCTGGCCATGGGTGCGCCAGCGCGTCCATACCCAGTGGAGCGTCTGGGTCTGACAGGGAGAAAAACAGCGGGCAATGAGTGTTTTCCCATGAGGCAAAGAGATCTACGGCAGCCCGTCCGTATCTCTGCCAGATCTGCTCCACCACCTGTGGATGCAGCTTCCATTCCCCATAGAGAGGGTTCCCTCTGGATAAAAGATCGGCCCCTCTGTTCAGAATTCCCGCTACGTGCGTTGCTCTGAGCGACAGAACTCTGGTGCTGCTCCACATAATTATGTCCCTGGCCAGTCTGTGTAACTGCAGGGACCTGGTGCCGCCCTGACGGTTGATATAAGCCACCACAGTGGAGTTGTCGGTCTTTACCAAGACGTGGCGACCCATCACATATGGCATGAAGTGCTTCAGAGCTAGGAACACTGCCTGCAGTTCCAGCATGTTGATGTGAAGCCGCCTCATTCTCGGCGACCATATGCCATTCACCGCTCTGCCCATCATAGTTGCGCCCCAACCTGTCAGGGAAGCATCGGTAGTCATGGTAACCCTGGATGCTACGGTCCCCAGCGGCACGCCCGACGTGAGAACCGTCGGGTCTCTCCAGGGCTGAAGAGCCGCCATGCATGTCTGTGTTACTTTTACTCTGCGGCACAGATGACGGCGGGGACAGAGTCGCAGCGAGGCGACCCACCGCTGAAAGTCCCTCATCATCAGAAGCCCCAGATGGACCACTGAAATCACGGATGCCATAAGACCGAGAAGCCGCAGGCAGTCTGAATGTAACAACGTTTCCCAACTGAAAACGCGTCATGCACTGGGTGAATGACAGGATTCTCCCCTCTGATAGTGTGACACGATAAGAGAGGGAGTTTATTTTGAGACCCAAATACTCCGTGCATTGCACAGGAATCAGGCGACTTTTGGCTTGATTTATCCTGAACCCGAGGTTGATGAGGTGGTTGATCACTGCCAGGGAGTCGCTGACTGCCTGCTCGCTTGATCGAGAGCAGATTAGATAATCGTCTCTGTACGAAAATATTCTGATCCCGCGCGTCCTCAGAGGGGACAGCGCCGCCTCCACACACTTGCTGAACACCCTCGGGGCTAATGACAGCCCGAACAAGATGGTCTGAAACTCGTAGGCTGCGCTCTGAAACCTGAGAAACTTTCGGTCTGGGGGGTAAATGGAGATGTGAAAATAGGCGTCCGCGAGGTCGATGGTTACAAACCAATCCCCCGGACGGATGGAATGGCACAGTGTTTTGTGTGTGAGCATCCTGAATGTATATCTGCGTAAGTGTCTCTTTATTACACGCAGGTCCAGAATGGGGCGTAGCGATACGCCGTCTTTCTTTGGAATGAGAAAATAGCGCGAGTAGTAGCCCTGACGAACCTCCTCGTCCGGTACAACTCTGATCGCTTTTTTCTCTAACAGGGATGCTATTTCGTTTTTCAGGACGTGAGCTGAATCCACGGTGGCAACCGAGGAGAGCACTCCGTTGAATCTCGGAGGTCTCGTGGCAAACTGCAGTCTGTAACCCTTGGAGATTGTATGCAAAACCCATGGAGAGACTGCGCATGCGCGCCACTGATCTGCCCGAGCAGAGAGAGGAGAAGCGTCGCTGCTGAGTGACGTCAACCCCTCTGCACTGCTGCGCTCGGCTCTCTTGTAAAGAGCGCAAGCTCCCTCTGCTGGGCGCAGAGGGGAGTGGCAGAGTTATTTGTGTTCATTTTTTTCAGGCAACATGCCTGGCTGCAGAAAAGCTGTGTTTATTTTCTCTAATTCCCCCTGAACAAAACTTTGTAACATGGGGCACAGCTGAGTGCTTGGTGACACTGACAACGTGCTGTGGAGTGTTTTGTGACACTGTGTCCTCCACCCCAAAATGTCTTCTCTCTGAACATGAGAGGGAGAATTTAACATGCCTCCTGGTGCACTGGGAACTACAGGAGCATCTGAATCCTGGACAGAGAAGTTTGCCCTGGTGCCTGGAAACCTTCTCGTCAGAGGGGAGATGGTTAACAGTGGGGTTAGGTTGCCTGCTTTTTCTTGCTCTCCCCAGGGTGGGATGGATGATTTTTTGCAGCGGCCGCTGCAAAAGAGTGCTTCCCCCATGGTCTTGGGTTCTCCGCTTTGCTTTGCTGGGTGGATTGAGTGGCAGGTCTCCTTGAAGGCTTGGCTCCACCTTGCCGTACTCTCACTGCAGCAGCCGCAAACCCAGGTCTGGGTCCCTGTGGGGGGGTTTGGCTGGGCTTACGAGACAAACAAAGGTTAAAAGCCTCTCCCTCCTGTTTTCTGAGGGTACTCGTCTCCCTCATCTTCTCCAAGGAGGGGCCAAATAGACCTTTCGTCGGGTCATAGGGCGCATCCATGATCTCGGCCTTCTGGGAATCACTCAGGCCTGAACGGTTTAACCATAGGCCTCTTTCCCCTGAGACAGCCAGACCCATGACCCGACCACAACCTTGAACAGCACCTCTAGAGGAGCGCAAGATGAGATCGTTCACCACACAGATCTCATCCCATAGACTGAGGTTAGGTGTCCCCGAGTCCAGTTGACACCCCATCTCCTCCAGGATTTCACCTTGGTACGCAGACAGCAGTGTAACCTCGTTAAGTGAGCACACTGACTGACCCGCATATCTGTACATCCTTTGGTAAATGGAGGCTGTGAGGTCCATTTTACCTGGGAGCGAGATGTTTGAGGATGCTGAAACCGATCTGCGGTTAGGGTGGGGGTGGTAAGCCACTGAAGGCTCTACAGCTGGGGGTTCGGCCAGCCCCAGCTCACCCATGCCCTGTATCTCCAGCTTAGAGAAGCCCTTGGTGGGAAGCTTACTCTTAAATGGGCTGGACCAGAAACGGCTCATTTCTCTCATGCAAGCAGGAACGGCTGGTAAAAGTTGCTTTGCTGGTGGTAAAGCTGGTGGAAGCCTTTTACCGTCGTACAGGTCCCATTCTGCTCCTTCTGAATCCTGCGCTGCAGGCCAGGGGATGTTCAGCTTTAAAGCCGCCCGTCTGCACACATCGTACAGATCACTATCCCCTGGGGAGGTGACTTCTGCCCCACTTGGAGGCCTGGAGTGTTGACCCGGGAAGGTTGAGTCCTCCTCCTCCTCCTCCATGTCCTCCAGTTCCAGGAGGTCGGAGTTAGCGTCACCCTCCATTTCGTCGATGTCTGCATCGAGTTTCCCGCTGTCCATAAGGCCCTCAAACAGAGGAGGCATGGACGGGTACTCCTCCTCCATCACGTCCGCCCAGCTCTTAGAGGCTAGCGGCAGATGGTTTTCACCCACCGCCGCAACGGCTGCAGGTGAGGAGAAGCATGGGTCCTGGCTGTTAGCGACAGCCACCCTCAGCCGCCTCTCTAGGATCTTTTCCGGCATCGACGCGCAGTGCTGGCATCCCTGAGGGTCAGCCAGCGATGCCTGAGCGTGCTTAGCGCCCATACATGCTATACACATCGGATGAGGGTCCCGCCCAGAGATAGATGCCCCGCATGACGCTGGACACGGGCGGGATACAACCTCTTTAGCCTTCGGTTCCGAACCTTTGGCAGGGGTAGGAGCCGCAGACATGACTGTAGATAAAACACGGAGCTCGTCGCTACACGTTAGCTCTTTACTGATATTAAGTCCGTTCGCCACAACATGTTAACCGGACTCTTATGCTAGCGATACACTGCTAGCCAAAAACCAAGCCCACCTTTACGTGTTAGCTCGGCTGACACAAACGCTCTCTATTCCGTTAATTAAAACGGAGTAGATACAGGGACAGCTCGCCTTTACGCGGTCTTCGCTCCCAGCGTTTGTGTTCCAGAAAGTGCTTCTGCCAAAGCGCTTACTCAGCACGGTACAGGCCTGTCCTGGTCCTGCGTTCAGCGACGTTTTCCTTTACGGAACGCCTGAGAACAGTTAAACAGGTCCAAGCTAGCCTGAGCGCGCTGAGGGAGCTTAGTTGTAGTCTTCACACGGGAAGAAAGCGAGAATGAGTTGAGGCGGGTAGGTTGGCCGTGATCTAGTTGGTGGGTGGAGCCACGGACACGGCTCAACCTGTCTGTCTCAGACAGACGTGATGGTAAATGGTAAATGGTATGTACTTATATAGCGCCTTTATTCAAGTTAGGAGACTTGACCAAAGCGCTTTTCACTACATTCATTCACCCATTCACACACACACTCACACACTGATGGTGGCAAGCTACATTGTAGCCACAGATGCCCCGGGGCTCACTGACAGAAGCGAGGCTGCCATACACTGGCGCCACCGGGCCCTCTGACCACCATCAGTAGACAATGCAGGATGTCATTGGAGCTTCCGTAGTTGGTCACGCCAAGGCGATTCCCATAGTGAAACACCGAGTGAAGTTAGAAAAAGAACAGCAGAAACACTGAAAAAGGCTTATATTCTTATTGGCAACTTTAACATTTACTGTATACACCTGATTACTGAGTGAATTCTTTTTTTTTTTTAAACATATATTTATTAAGTTTTCAAAGTGAAACATACAAAAATCACACACCCAAGTATAAAGCATACATATATATTAAAAAATTTTGGTCCAAGAAAAAATATACTCTTACCAATACAACAATATACTGAGTGAATTTTGTAATTAAAAAATTAAAATTTATAGCAATCGGGCATAAAATTCAACTTTTTTAATTCACAAGCTTTTTTTTCTTTTACTACATCTCTTTGAAATGGGAGAATGTAATTGTGGAAATCTGAACTTTAGTTACCTCAGACAGTGAAAGCTATTATACTTTCCTAATTCCTAGACTGCGGCCTAATCCCAAACCGGCCCCTAAACTCTCTGTTTGCTCGTTCCTGCGGAGGGTCCGCCACATAAGTGCCATCCCAAACCACATAATGGGTAGGGTGAGTGGACCGTGCAGCCCTTAAATAGTGAGTCTTCATTAAGTACGGACTCGCTGGAATTCGGTAGCAAAGGAAAAAAGTGCTAAAATGTAAATTCCGCTGTTTTGCTGCATCTTCGTCACACTCAAAGAAAATAAGTTAATTTATGAAAAAAACACGTAATTAATCCCAAAATGGAGGGTACTGTCATGAGTAGTTGTATTTGACCGTATACATTTGTTTTAAGAAAGGGGCAAATGTTATATTTAATGTCACAGAGCTACTGCCACACACGGGGTGTCATTGTATTGCCATAGCAACAACTGCTTTCCTCTTCCGTTGGAGGAAAGGACCCATTCCATTCTCATTTATCCCCGCACATTCAATCAATGTACCTTTCACAGCTGTGAGTGAGACTTCATTGAGAGTGACACTTGATAGTTAAGGGTTAGTGCTTAGGGGTGGTTTGGGATTCAGCTTGACTCAAAAAAGGAAGACATTGTTTTTAATTTCCCCCAAAACTCCAGTTAGCTCTCCCTCTCTACCCGATGTGAATTAAAATTAATAGCTTAGCGTTAGTTGTATATTTGTATAAAATATTTTATATATTCTGCTCCTACTTCCACTGTTGCCTGATAAAAAGATGAACAGCTAGTTTGTGGTCTGTTCTCAGAGCATGATGGAGGAGTTGGATGTGATTGGTCGGCGTGTGGACAACGTCAGGGACCAAGCAATCATCCTGATGACCAGCAGGGGCCCCGCCTGTCGAGATGTAGTTGAGCCCAAGCTGGCAGAGCTGAACTGCAACTTTGATAAAGTTTCCCAGCACATAAAGTCTGCCCAGGTACAGAAAGAGGAGTCATGTTTCATAAAAGATTTAACCTTTAAATGATGTCATTTTTTTGCCAGTTTTCCTTTTTTTTTTTTTTTTTTTTTTTTACTCTGATGAGAAGATGACGACCAGGGATTTGGAAATCAATCAGAAGTTAAATCTGCCTTTGTTTAAAATGGGTTTTAATTGGCTAATTTCTGATTTAGCAGAAATGTCCCTTTCTTCGAGGACCCGGTCAGATAAATACTCCTATGTTTGCAACTCGAACTTGAACTCGACATACCCTCTTTTTTTTTTTTTTTTTTTGTTCCTTTAAATCAGGTCACTAACAGTCTGGAGAGCCAGGCTGAAATTAAGCCTGAGCCTGCTGAGATAAAGGACCTTCAGGTAGAGCTGGAGAACACGCTGAAGACTCTCCATCAGCAGCAGCTCCCAGTAAACATCCTTGATGATGACGAGGTACCCATTGTTATCATGATTTATTTCATTTTTAAATCACTCTGCACCCTAATAGAATAATTTCCTTTGTCTGATTGGAGATTTAATTGGAAGTTTTCTTGTGTATTTTGAGCACCAAGAAGGAATCTTGACCCCAGTTATCCTCTTTATTATGTTTTATGATGTGTGCTATAAAGCATAACCTGAAATACAGGCTATATACTGTAAGGCTGCCATCTGATAAGGCCTGCTTTGATTGAGAACATCAAGGTTTAACACCTTTATGACTGTAAACACACCAGCTGGGAGAAAAAACTTGACCGATCCAAGCGCAGGTCATTGTCCCCAGTCAGGAAGCGCTTTGTTTTCTTGAGTGGATCTTCTGTTGCGCTTTAAACTTCATCCGTTCATAGCAGCCTAAAGAGCTGAACTGAATTGGCAGGAATCTGAGTGCCTTAATCCAAAACCTTTCTTTGCTTCCCCTGTACCAGATGGATGAGGAGAAGGCCAACGTTGAGGGTTTGCTGCGAAGAGGAGAAGAGCTGCTGCAGCAAACTTCAGACGAAACTCAGAGGGAGGAGCTAAGAGTCATGCTGCTCAGGTTGCAGAGCCAATATTCTTCCTACAGGGTGAGACAAATAAACGGATCCCTTCTTTTATTTTACAAATGTAAAATCTATGCTATTTAAATATTTCTGTGCACACTTTATCTTGTTTGTGTTTCTGCTTGCTTTAGGGCAGAGTTAGGGAGGTCACAATGTCTCAGAGGTCATCATCAGAGTCTGAGTTTGTTGAGCAGGTAAGTGACAGATACATGCAGCGCTTTCAATAGGCGTAGGCTAATTACAGTTACAAAGGTTCACTAAGGTTCCAAAACTGATCAGATTTACTGTCTGTGAAAAAATCTTACAGCCTTTTCTTTGTTTTACAAATTAAGCTGTTTGAAACTTGTTCGAGTTGAGAAGAAGATGCAGAGTCATGCTTTGAAAACAGTTTCAATGCCTAATTAAAAGGCTACGGGTTATATTAGATTATATTAGATATGCACAATGCAGTTTATATATTAAGCTCCCCTTTAGTCTGTATTTTTACATTTAAACAGTACTGGCACATTTATATATTATAATTATATCTGTAATAATAGTAACATATAAATGTTACTATTGTTATATCTGGAATAACAAGTGTGATAAATTAGCAGGAGTTATTGTCATAGATTTGTTTTTATACATTATTGCTTTCAGAGTTTTGGCCCAGCACCATAAATCAGTGGTATTTTCAGTAAAGGCATACGAGACAAATCTCATAGCAGCTCATATCTGCATATATGAAGGAGTTGTTGATGAAATATAGAGCTTCTTTTACTTATTTTACTCTATCTTCTCCCTATAGATTTAATATTATTGCTCAGTTCTAGTACTATAGATATATTCCTAATTTTATTCTTAATTACTTTGCTAACATCTTTGTAAATTATAATTTGCCCTTGTAGAATTGCAGGAAAGAACCAGTTCTGCATTTCACAAAGCATTTAAACTAGTTCCCCTATTTTTGTCGGCAAGCAGAAGGCATCTGCTCAACAGGGGAGCAGACTCCCCACGGAGTATGAAGCAATAAAAAAAAAAAGCTAATGGCATCATCGTTTGATGCTTGTGTCCCGTCTTTCTAAAGCCACCCTGGGAAACCACCCACTGGTCCATATCAGAAGTTGCCACTTGATGTCGGAGCACGCTGATTCTGGAAGAATTATGAGCCACTGATTCCTTCTGTTTCTGTGTCATGCAGGGTCCGGGTGCAACAGGGCGCAGCAGCACTCAAATTCTCTCTCCTTCTGATTACCTGTTGGAGATCAACAAAGTTCTTCTCACTATGGCTGACAATGAGCTGCTCCTTAACTCCTCGGAGCTTAGCGGGGGGCTTTATGAAGACTTTTCAAGCCAGGAGGACACTCTGAAGGTGGACATAGTTCCAAAATAATGCCAGCTAAAAATATTTGACAAAAAACTGAAAACAGATACAGATGCTGTTTTAAAAATCACCACTTTCTGTTAGTTTGTTACATAAACTCTTATTTAAAACATTAAAATTTGAAGCTTTGCAAACGTTCAGCTGGACTTTTACATGATATTCTGCTGTTTTTCCTAAACGCATGTGTTCTTCTGCTGAATATTGTTTTTTTTTCTCATTTTTGTTATATATACATTTATTCCCCAGACTATTAAAGATAACCTGGAGCATCTAAGCGAGCAGGTCACGGGAATCCATGAACGGCAGCCTGAAGCCATGCGAGACGCATCCCCTGATGAAGTAATTCAAATAGGAGACAACCTTACACAGCTGAATGCGGAGTGGGACCGACTCAATCGCATGTACAATCAGCGCAAAGGGTATGTTTAACTTCACATATAGAGTTACAATTGGAAAAACTCAAAACTGATGAAGGAGAAAATTAAGGAACCGGGAAATCAAGAAGCTTTGTGATCCTGTGAGTCAGGGCTTTTGATGAAATCTGCAGGGAAATGGAAGGCCAGCTGTCCACAGATAAATATAGAACAGTATACGATGCAGCACGCGTTCACTGACCTTCATTCATACTGAAGCCGCTCCTTCAGCATAAACAATCTAATGCCTGTTCACAGATTCACTCCCATAAGTACACAAATGATAGTGGGTGACATTGGCCATCATCAACCTGATTTCTTCGATGACAGTGGTTGTTTGCTGATTGCAGCGGGAGCAAACTTTTATCTAAGCTAGTGAGAAAATGTTCATGGAAACACTGAAGCTCTCAGTCTATAATCACAGAAACCTTTGGGTGTCCCTGCAAATCAGAAGAATGGAGCTTGATTTGTAAACCAGCTCATCAAAAGCTCATTTCCTCAGCTTGTCTCTTTCATCCCTTTTGCTCAAAGAGATTCTGCAAGACGAGGATGCTGATGGGGCTCAGATTTTTCTCTTTTTCAAGTTAACATCCTACTGGTCTAGATTTAATATTCACCGACACTACAGGGGGGACTCTGGGTGGTTTCAGGCCTTCCTGAGTCTAATAGATTTCTTTTATAGATATTAAACCATCAGTTTTTATGATTTCCCATTAAATGAACCAGATTTAGTTCTCAGACGGTGGACTTGTGTGAAGCTCTGAAACCTGAAAGGATAGAAAGAAGCTAAGAAGTTATATGGAGCTATATTGTATTGTTTTGCAACACTACAAATTCATAAGCAGTTTATTCTTGCTCAGTCCAACAATATGCTTTTTACATCCGTTTTTCTTCATTTTACTCAGTGTCTCAGTACCTCTACATTTTATCATATTAGGTGACTAACAAGAGAGACATTTGTGCCAAAGTAGTTGTTTTCTGCCAAATTAATAAATTAACCAATAAAGAAACTTTCTGAAGCCATCTTATTTGAAAATAAAGCTTACCTACAACCTGAGATTTAATTTGCTCATGTCTGTTGTGCGTTTTGTTTTATTTTCTCTATTATTAAAGCTGTGCAAACCAGTGGAGTCTCTGCTGCTAACGCTGTGATGTTGAGGTTTAGCTTGATGACATTTTTCCTAACATCTGCATGACTCTGGGTTTGTTTGTCATGTTGTTCTATAGGAGTTTTGACCATGCCATAGAGGAGTGGGGGCGGTTTCACTGTGACTTAAAGGATCTGACACAATGGTTGACTGAAGCTGAGACCCTGCTGTTAGAAAGCGTCGGCCCTGACGGACAGCTCGACCTCGGTTCTGCATGGCAACATCAGGAGGTCGGTTCGTGGGGCGGGGGCTTTATACTTCAAGGGGCAACAATTTCATTAGAGACACACTGTCAGCAACTTTCTAAGTTCAATTAAAGTCTCAGATTGGCGATA
Source organism: Cyprinodon diabolis (assembly GCA_030533445.1). Taxonomy (NCBI): domain Eukaryota; kingdom Metazoa; phylum Chordata; class Actinopteri; order Cyprinodontiformes; family Cyprinodontidae; genus Cyprinodon; species Cyprinodon diabolis. Next base: position 16,859,727 of record CM060076.1, read on the forward strand.
CAGTATGTCAGAATATTTATTTTACTTTTTTTTTTCCTTAATGGGGAAAATAAAGTAATTCCACTTTGAATTTCATAAACACACTTTTCATATTTTGATTATGCAGAAGAGAAATGAGGAAAAAGTCAAGATTAAGATGAGAACAGACCTTGCCTTTGACTTGACTTCATCACTTAAGTGCTTCTTTCAATTCTGCGAAAAATGACCTCCTTTAAGGCCGTTCCATTATCGCTTACTGCACCTCCACCTTTACCAGGGAGATGTGTAACACTTGAGCTGAGCTCAATCTGTCTGGATACTTTTCATGTTTTCACTGTTGCTAATGATGAGAAGGAGGATCAGGTGGAAAGGAAGTGAGACATCCGACAGCTGACTCGCTCTACAATCAGTCACCTCACTTTACAGGGCTGTCTCTGCTCGATGAATCTCTCCTGTTGGAGGGGGAAGATTTGGCAGCTTAAATCTGGACCTCCTCAAATCATCTCTTCATGTCGATAATGGATTTGCTTCGAGAGCTGTACTTGAGCTTAGGATTTAGTATGAGCTGCATACGATTATTCTGTTTCTCTGAGAGCAAGTTTTCCTTTATTTCTTCTTTAAGGAGATGGAAGAAGGACTTTCCAGTCATCAGCCCATCCTGGCTGGCTTGACTCGCACCGGGGAAAAGATAATTGGGCAGCTCTCATCTCCTGATGGGCCCCTACTTGAAGAGAAGTTAGAAACTCTGGTGCAACGTTGGAGAGCTGTCAACCGGCAGGTCTTAGACAGACAGCGCAGGTATTCACAGAAAGGCTGGATGTAAGATGAAGCGAATGCAGTGACATTAATCCATCCAAATCTCACAATACCTTGATCTGAATGTACAATAAAGTGCTGCTTTTTACCCAGAGTTCATGGTCAGCTAACTGTCTGTGTTTAGTAGGGCAATGCTTTTACTGCAGTCTAGAACTATAATTTAAATGTGTTCTTTAATGAAAACTGCATCCTGCAGATCCTATAAATGGATGCACAGTAATGTTTTGCATGCATGCGTACATTTCTGTGTGTGTGTAGGCTGACTGGGGGGGATCCAGCCCTGTCAGACCTGGTGAGGAGATGTGACAATCTCGCTGTGTGGCTGGATCAGATAGAAAACGCTGTTGGCTCCCTGCCAGTGTCAGCCACTGATGAAAACCTGAAGGAGCTGAAGGTATGGTCGTCTCTAACCCAATGCAGAAGCATATTTTAACATTAAGGGACAGAGATGTTGCTGGTTAAACTAGTGACTAGCATCATATAAATATTTAGCTAGATGATTTTTTTTTTTTATCTAAGACATCAACTCGTTTAAAGAAAGATAATAAGAAATCTTATTTTAGTAACGGTCCCATATTAGGGGGACTGTCAAAATGCTTCGGTCATGTGATGCAAAACTGTACTTTTTAGAAGCATCAAGTTTTAAGCAATGCTTTTTTTAGAAGTGACACGGAAACTGGTCGGAGTTGATCAGAAGATGGGAAAGCTGTTGGAAATCTGTGGCTAGACTTAAAACTTTATGTTCACTATTGTTCTTCAAGCTTTAATAACTTTTTTTTAGCAAAGAAAACTGACCAGATTTTGGCCTGTTCTGTCTGTTATGCTGGAGGAGCAGTGGCCCAAAATACATTTTCACTGATTCGCTACGAAATGTTCTTCTGTTAAACCGCTGATCTGGGGTTTGAATATATGGAGAATGATAAAATGTTAAAACCCTGGATCCTTTACCTTCCACTTCACAAATATCATCAAATATCATTTCCTTCTCTAAGCAAAACAGTTGAGTTGAACTTTTTTTTTAATTATATCTCTTTTTTTCTCTCTGGTGGACAAACACTTTTAATTCAAACACGTCTTTTGGGAGAGATGCTGTGAATACTACTAGACCTCTTGGTTGTTTCTTTTTTTTTTTTTCTTCCTAACTTGTAAATTTTGTAGAATTTATGGTGGAGTGTGTCTGTGTTTGCAGGCCCTTGCTGTGGAAATGGATGCTCAGAATGAGCGCCTTGGTTGGCTGAACAAACACGCTCCCCAGATCTTGGCCAGTCCTGGTGTGAGCACTCAGAGCAGAGACCATCATGTCGGAAAACTAAGAGCCGTCAATCTCAAGTGGAGCAAGGTGCAATTCGCTTTATAAGCAAACTTAATGTTGTCCTTCTAACTCCTGTTTTTTACTTCCTTTTTGAGTCTTTTCCCAGCTATTATTGCCTTTAACTTCTTTCCCTCTGCAGGTGACCCATGAATTGCTAGGTAAGGTGGGGGAGGTGGAGACAAACCTGCAGAGTCACACCCTCTTCCAGGACAGGATGACCAAGCTGACCGACTGGGTCGACATCACAAACCAGACAATTGTTTCCAGAGGACTGAATCCTGTCCAAGCCCAGGTTCTTTATCAAGACTACATCAAAAATCACAAATGTTCACACAACAATTTTACCTACTGTTTTTATTTAAACCTTCACAGAATCTGGAGGCATCTATGAAAGACAGGAAGAAGGACCTGGAGGACCTATTTGCTCATTCTATTGAGCTGCAGAAACATCAACAGCTCTCGCCTCAGGAAAAGGTTCCTGATTTTCTATTGAAATGATTTCATAAAGGATATATTTATTTAATAACTCTTTTGGGCTAATGTGGTCTAATCCCTGTACTAAGTCATTTCCTTGCCTTTTTGCCATTATTTTCTTTGCAGGATAACGTAGAACAGCTGGCTGCTGATTGGAAAGCCCTGGATGGCCACTTGAGGAAATCTCTTCAGGTTCCTGTCTCGCCGTGGACACCGCAGCAACATGTCGTCCTACATCAGCAACTTGGTACTGAACAATAGGCAGTTATTTTATTGTGTTTCTATGAATCCAGGATATAAGTAAATAGTCTAAGAACCTATTTACCTCATTTGTTTTGCTTCTGTCTGTTTTAAATCACAAATTGAGTGTGATTAATTACAATTTAAGTCCAGTTTTATTGACTACACCCCCGACCTGATTACTGCCTGACCTGCAGACACAACAAAACTAAAAACAATCCCCTTGATCCTGCCTGATTGACAGCATAAAGTAGGGTTAACATTTAAAAAAAGCAACATATTGATCCAGGATGGAAAAATGAGAAACAAACGATTTATGAACATAATTAAAACAACAAATTTCTGCTCCATTTAAAATAATCCATAATATTGCTGCTCCCCCTTTGAGAAAATTAATTACAGTCAATTTGGAGAGAAGTTCTAGAGTCACACGGCGGTCAGCTAGAGGAGAGTGCGGCGTTTGAAGACGCAGAACCGCATTTGGACAACAATCGTTCTTTTAAGCCCCTGTCGGACTTGTGAAAAATCTGGCAAAAACGCTGGCATACGTTGGATAAGTTATGAGTACTCTTTGTATAAGTTATGAGCATGCTCCAGATGACCGCTGAACGTGTTGCTAACTTACAGCTACTGTATAATGGGGTAATGGCAGCGTTTTGCTGTAAAAGGGGGTTCACAGGAGGAAACCATGAGTACTCCTCCAGACTTCATCCCATCATAGGGTGAGCGAGGTGAGTGTGATGGATCCTCCCTGCGGCTACGACCAAAAAACTTCCTAGCAGGCATGGCGCTGAATCTGAATCTACTACGACTGCAAACCCTCTTTCTTTCTTTTTTCTTTTTCTTTCTTCTTTTCTTTTGGGCGGGCGGTAAACAGCAGCTAGGTTAATACCACGATTAAAGACATCTTTTTATGTAGGCCGGGCGCATTGCTGCTCCCCTCAGGAGCAGTTTTAACTGAGGCTTCGTAATTACGCTGCCGTGCATTATGCGCAAGTTCAGCTGTTGTTTGACATAAGTTCTGGACTCGTTATGAATACACTATGTATGTGCCCAAAATCGAAAAAATACATAAAAATTTCAGCGCATGCCTGCATCTAAGGATATTGTGGGACAAAATAGTGGTCATTATCAAAGCAAACCTGTACGCATTCAATGACTGTAATATGAGTGCTGTAAGCTTAGAGTGAGTGAGAATGGAAAGTGCTTTTATGATGTGAATAAAGTGACAATTGTATTATTCTGTATATATTTTATGAACTATTACATCAACCTATCCAGGGACTGCGCCTGGAAATTAGCATTTTTGCTATAACCTGGCACATGACATCTCTTCTTTCTTAGACTGTTTATTTGTGCATTGTCCTTGCTCAAATAAAGAAATTTATTAAATAAAGAAAGAAATATACCAATCAATATTAAAAAGCAGTGGAGCATCAGGATAAAAAAAAAATACAATTTATACTTAAAGTAAACATGGGAGCAGTGATAGTTTCCTGCGGCAACATAATCTATCCCAAAAATTCATAAAATAAACTAGAACAGCAGGTTAGAACAATGAGCAGAAAATTGACTGAATTTGTATGTGCATATACACTCACCGGCCACTTTATTAGGTACCCCATGCTAGTAACGGGTTGGACCCCCTTTTGCCTTCAGAACTGCCTCAATTCTTCGTGGCATAGATTCAACAAAGTGCTGGAAGCATTCCTCAGGGAGTTTGGTCCATATTGACATGATGGCATCACACAGTTGCCGCAGATTTGTCGGCTGCACATCCATGATGCGAATCTCCTGTTCCACCACATCCCAAAGATGCTCTATTGGATTGAGATCTGGTGACGGTGGAGGCCATTTGAGTACAGTGAACTCATTGTCATGTTCAAGAAACCAGTCTGAGATGATTCCAGCTTTATGACATGGCGCATTATCCTGCTGAACGTAGCCATCAGAAGTTGGGTACATTGTGGTCATAAAGGGATGGACATGGTCAGCAACAATACTCAGGTAGGCTGTGGCATTGCAACGATGCTCAATTGGTACCAAGGGGCCCAAAGAGTGCCAAGAAAATATTCCCCACACCATGATACCACCACCACCAGCCTGAACCGTTGATACAAGGCAGGATGGATCCATGCTTTCATGTTGTAGACGCCAAATTCTGACCCTACCATCCGAATGTCGCAGCAGAAATCGAGACTCATCAGACCAGGCAACGTTTTTCCAATCTTCTATTGTCCAATTTCGATGAGCTTGTGCAAATTGTAGCCTCAGTTTCCTGTTCTTAGCTGAAAGGAGTGGCACCTGGTGTGGTCTTCTGCTGCTGTAGCCCATCTGCCTCAAAGTTCGATGTACTGTGCGTTCAGAGATGCTCTTCTGCCCACCTTGGTTGTAACGGGTGGTTATTTGAGTCACTGTTGCCCTTCTATCAGCTCGAACCAGTCTGGCCATTCTCCTCTGACCTCTGGCATCAACAAGGCATTTCCGCCCACAGAACTGCTGCTCACTGGATGTTTTTTCTTTTTCGGACCATTCTCTGTAAACCCTAGAGATGGTTGTGCGTGAAAATCCCAGTAGATCAGCAGTTTCTGAAATACTCAGACCAGCCCTTCTGGCACCAACAATCATGCCACGTTCAAAGTCACTCAAATCACCTTTCTTCCCCATACTGATGCTCGGTTTGAACTGCAGGAGATTGTCTTGACCATGTCTACATGCCTAAATGCACTGAGTTGCCGCCATGTGATTGGCTGCTTAGAAATTAAGTGTTAACGAGCAGTTGGACAGGTGTACCTAATAAAGTGGCAGGTGAGTGTAATTACATAAGGACAATATGTAGGCTTCAGTTAGCTCGGCAACGTTTAAAAAAACATTTTTCTAAATGTTCCTTTGAATTTTAAATATGCCATTTAATGTCAGTTTTGCTCTCTTTGTTATGTGCCAGTGTCATCGGCCCCTTCGCCTGTTCCGATGCCCGCCTTGCAAAGCGAGGATTCCCACCATTGGGCCCCATATTCTCCAGACACTGTGGCCCCCACTGATTTGAACAAAACTGCCACCGAGCTGGCTGACTGGCTAACGCTCATCACTCAGATGCTCAAGTCTAATATTGTGACTGTGGGGGACACAAAGGAGATCAGGACGACCATAGGACGCCTTCAGGTGAGTGAAAGGAAGGGAGGATGCAGTCAGTATACAGACAGTGTTGGCTGATTTCTTGCTGTTTAATTGGATTTAATAAAGTTTTGAGAATGCATTTGGTTGTTACCAATTATAGCATGATTTAGAAGAGAACAGCTTGAGTTCCCTGGTCATAAAAAATGGGCGAAAAGCTTCTGTGCTTCTGTAATTTTAATTGTTAGCCATCACACTGAGACAATAAAAACGAAACTCATGTTTTCCTCATTCAGCGGCTGTGCTCTCGTCTTCTCAGATGCTCATTAAACCGGTCTTGCATCAACTAATTGTATTCATATTCTACCGTTGACAGTAAATGCAGCATGGCGTCCTCACACTCTGTGCTGCCGTTAATGGGGGCCTGAACTTTACCCAGTTGGTTGCTAAATAATTAATATGATGCATTTTTTTCGGAGGGGAAAAAGTCAATCTGGTGACAAACTTTCCTTGTTGGCTGCAGCGAAAGCCAACAACTACCCTGCTTGTCATTATTTTCTGAAAAAGAGGAGGAAATGAGCTGGAAACTCTGAAATAACACTCAGACGTGAGATTTTATTAATTTAATTCCACAAAAGTGTCAAATTTCTTGAAGCTTAAGGAAGACTTTGAGGGTTAATGGTTTAAATTAAAATATACGGTGACCTCCAAAAATATTCATGCCCTTTATTTTATAAATTCTATTTTTTATGTCTGAAACTAATTTTATGACATAATAATTGGCTTTCTTGCCCAGACTTGTGGTTTAAATTACTATTTAAAGGTTGTTCTGGATTTTATTTAGGTTTTTCAGAGGGAAAACGTTCTTTGTAGCTCAAATGCATAGAGCAAGAAAACATTTTTTAATGTAAGAAACTAATTTTTGTGTAATACGAGGGATCTATTTTGAGTTTTTGTGATTTATCAGAAAAAAGGATAACACTTCTTCCAAAAATGTCCTCTACTTTCATTCATGTTAGATTATTCCAATAAATAATTAGTCAATGCTCTTGTGTAATGTCTTTGTTTTTACCTCCTTACAGGTGACAAAAAGTGACTTGGAACAACGTCACTCCCAGCTGGAGGACATCTTCACCTTGGCACAGAACATCAAAAACAAAACCTCTAACGTCGATGTCCGCACGTCCATTTCTGAGAAATGTACGTACAGAGCAGGTTGTGCTGTTTAACTACATATAAGACGCTAAGGACTATAGATAGGTTCAGCACCATTACTCTTGCTGTTTGTCTTTCAAACAATCATTTGTGTCTGTCTGTAGTGGAGAAAGTGCGCAGCCAGTGGGACAGCACTCAGCACGGCGTCGAAACCCGACTCCAGCAGCTAGAAAACATGTCTGTCCACAGCAATCATTGGGAGGAAAACAGGAAAGAGGTGAAAGGTCTTATTTCTCAAAATGAAGGACGCTTCCACAGCCTTCTCCAGCGGGCCACAGATCCCTTGACAAAGCAGCTTGAGGACTCCAAGGTTAGGGCAGATTTCCACTTTGTCTAAGCCATTATTTGTAATGTGTGTAATTCCTGAGGTCATTTACTTTGATGCGTGTCCTTGTCACTATGGTAGACTGACCTCTACTCCAGGGTTTTTTTTCCCAATAGACAGGAGCAAAACTTAACTCTTATTAGAGGGTTAATGTGGAGCAGTCTAAGCTGGGAATGAGTAAATCCGCCTCTGAAGTTTCACTTTGATCCTTAATAACATTTACACACCTACATCCTCTTAACTAAGTTTCCTTAAATGAGTTCTGTCTCGGATGTTTAAGAACTCAACACTAGGGGGCGTATGAGTTTAAGATAACAAAGCTTGCTTTATAAACACCTACCCCCGCTGGTCAGGGTAGTCATGATGAGTAATTGTCTATTTAAAGTCAGAAGAACAGAAACCCCCCTGGTCACATAGGCATGACTTATTTCCTAATGCTAAATGAACGTCTTATATAATCTGCTGGGTTGGGAAGAGGTTGAACAAGGCAAGGCAAGGCAAATTTATTTGTATAGCACAATTCAGTACAAAGACAATGCAAAGTGCTTTACATGATTAAAATACAGGAAGATAAAACAGAATCAAAGCAAGTAGGAAAAAATAAAAAACAAATAAAATGAAATAAAAAATGCAGAAACAAAAAAAAGAATATTAAAAACAGTTGCATTAAAGAAAACATGTTTTTGTTGAACTGTTTAACTAGAATAGTCGAAGGCAATCCTAAACAAATGTGTTTTTAGTCTTGATTTAAAGGAACTCAGGCTTTCCGCACTTTTACAGTTTTCTGGAAGTTTGTTCCAGGTAAGTGGAGCATATGAACTAAATGCTGCTTCTCCATGTTTAGTTCTGGTTCTAGGTATGCAGAGCAGGCTGGAGCCAGAAGACCTGAGTGGTCTGGAGGGTTGATACACTGATAGCAAGTCTGTGATGTATTTAGGTGCTAAGCCATTCAGAGATTTATAGACTAACAGAAGTATTTTAAAGTCTATTCTCTGAGATACAGGGAGCCAGTGTAAGGACTTTAGAACTGGGGTGATGTGCTCTACTTTCTTAGTCTTAGTGGGGACACGGGCAGCAGCGTTCTGGATCAGCTGCAGCTGTCTGATCCACTTTTTAGGCAGACCTGTGAAAACACCGTTGCAGTAATCAATTCGACTAAAAATAAACGCATGGATTAGTTTTTCCAGATCATGCTGGGACATTAGTCCTTTAATCCTGGAAATGTTTTTCAGGTGATAGAAAGCCGACCTTGTAATTGTCTTTAAATGCTTTTGGAGGTTCAAGTCTGAATCCAGTACTACACCTAGATTTCGGGCCTGATCAGTGGTTACTAGCTGAAGCGACTGAAGCTGTGTGCTAACTTTAGATCTCTCCTCTATTGGTCCAGAGATTATTACTTAAGTTTTGTTTTTATTCAGTTGAAGAAAATTATGGCACATCCAGGCATTGATTTCTTCTAAGCATTTCCTCAGTGCTTGAATTGGTTCATAATCACCTGGTGACATGGTGATGTAAAGCTGTGTGTCGTCTGCATAGTTATGGTAGCTGATGTTGTTGTTTTTTATTAACTGAGCAAGAGGGAGCATGTAGATATTGAATAGGAGGGGACCAAGAATGGACCCTTGGGGAACCCCACATGTGATTTTTGTCATCTCTGATGTAAAGTTGCCTACTCACACAAAAAAGTCCCTGTCCTTTAGGTATGATTTAAACCAGTTGAGAGCTGTACCAGAGAGGCCGACCCAGTTTTCCAGGCGCTCTAACAGGATGGAGTGATCTACAGTATCGAATGCTGCACTGAGGTCCAATAGTACCAGCACTGTGGTTCTTCCGCAGTCTGTATTTATACGGATGTCATTAAACACCTTGATAAGGGCGGTCTCTGTACTGTGGTGAGCACGGAAACCTGACTGGAACACGTCAAAGCGGCTGGTCATATCTAAGAAAGTGTTTAACTGTTGAAACACTGCTTTTTCAATAATCTTACTGATAAAGGGGAGGTTTGATAACGCGGTGAAGAAGCTAAGGATGAGATAAATAAGTAAAAATTGTATTATGTTATAATTGAACTTGAGGTTAGGCCAAAGCAGTTCAGGAATGCATGAATTTAAGTTGAAGGGAAAAAGGGTTCCTTCAGAAAAAGGAAAATATGCGATTTTCTGGACTTTATTCCCTGTTCTAATTTCTTCACAACAAATTATTTTCTAAAAAAAAAGTAGCTCCAGTCATTGTTTTTTAGTCTTCATTTCAGTATCTCAGTCCATCTTTTCCTGTAACAGTCTATCAGTCCTGTAATCAGTGAATCAAACCTTGGATATTTTCCGTCTCTTTGGGCATCTTTTGTTTACAGGAGTTTTTCCAAGCTCTGGGCCGAGACCAAGCAACAGTCGCAGCCTTCAATGAGCTTTCCACTCACCTTTTACGAGAGTATTCTTCTGATGACACCAGGAGAATCAAAGAGGTTACAGAGAAACAGAATGCAGCCTGGAACAGTATCACTCAGAGGTAAATCCACCATTTTATCATTCTTTTTTCTATATAATTATGTGTGTTCTTCGTTTGTTGCATATTTGACAAGTTGTTTTGTTTGCAGAGCAAGCGACCGTCGTGCTCAGTTGGACAGTGAGTTGAAGGAGGTCCAGGTGTCTCTAAAGGAGTTGGAGTCTTTCCTTAGGTGGCTCCAGGAGGCAGAGACTACAGTCACTGTCCTGGGCGACGCCTCACAGAGGGAAGACGTAAACCAGGATTCTGCTCATGTAAAGGAGCTGAGGCGACAGCTGGAGGTAGGCCTGGAAATAGAAAAAGAAATGGTGTGTGCTTATAATTTACACACAGGTGCTAGCCTATTATCCCAGGTTCATCCTTCATTAACACAGCCCTCAGCAGCTGAACTGATGCCACAATGTGTGTGTGTGGACAGGCACATCAGTGTGCTAAAGGTGTGTGACTGAGAGGGCATGCAGAGGGCGTGTGAACTCTTGTATGCATTGAATGTGGCTCATTGATTGTCTTGTTCTGCGCTGCTTAGGTATTCAGACTGTGAGTATTTTCTCGTCCTTTCATTTGCTTTGTCATTTACCCAGTCCTTCCCTTTGGGATCATTTGACACCCGTCATCTTATTCGTCACGCATCAGGATAACTCTAGAGTCACTGATACCTACCTCAGCATTTATAATATGTACATATTTGTTATACAGCCTTCTGAATTGGAAATATTTCTCTGCAAAATCTGACTCTTCTTATCTCCTCTGGATTTTATATATTTCAGTTTATTCAGTTTATGCTGTGTTGCTGATAAAATCAGCATCACACTTCTTAAAAATTGCATTTGTGCCAAAATTAGGCAAAATTAATTTGTTTTATTATTATTATTAATATTATTATTGACCCTTTGTTTTAAACCCAGATTTAGTTTTACAATTATATTATTCAGAATAATAATACTAGCATTGATATGAAATTATACTTACATCTTAGTTGTATTGTTTCTGTATTAGTTAAAGCTTTTTACAACTCTGAAGAACTCCTTGGTAATTTGTTAAAACCATGTCATGTTCAAGGGTCAGTATTTTGCTCTAAACGCTTTAATTAAGCAACTGAATTGTGGTTAAACTTGAGGAAAATCTCAACACACAGCACTTTTTGGGTGTTTCAGAGTAGATTAAAACCCACAGGCTCTTATTGTTTCATTACCCGAAGCTGTTGACTTTGATGGATGGTTCTCACCCATTGAATCTGGGTTAATGAAACAGAGACTGATGTTAAACCTCAGACGCTGTGTGCTAACACATAGTTGAAGGCTGTGCCATGATTTAGTGTTTAGTTAACTCTAATTCTAGACTTCTAGTTGCATTCTGACTGATGTGTTCCTGTACTCACTGCCTTCAGAAAGGCACAGAGAGCAGCAGGACTTGTTTTGCAGTCCACAAAGTTTTCCTGCATAATTATAAACGGTGCTTGAGATCCAATAAAATCCAAGAAGCTGCTGTGTATGGTTTAAAGTGCTTCTTTTTATTATATTATAAAAAACTTGAGCGAAAATATATGTATTTTTTGTTTAATTAATGGGTTATTTTGAGCACAGGCGTACTGCTCTAACCACTATTCAATTCATTTCAGTTTATTTATATAGCGCCAATTCACAACGCATTACATCTCAAGGTACTTTAGAGTTCACTAGGCCAGCACTCCCCGTGTTACTTGGGGTGCCATAGACATTACAGATGCAGCAGTCATTTTGTCCATATGCAGCTTCAGCCAAAGATTCGCTGGTTTTAAACAGTTAAAATAAACGTTTTCGATGGATTAGGTGAAACAAGCAGCCATGTCTATCTTGCTCCTGCAGGTTCTCTTTCAAAGTGATTAGCTCAGGGTCTAGGTGAATACTAGCATGTCTACATGGTTTTGCTTCAGAGATGCACTGATCTGATACCTGGATCAGAAAAGTGGCTCTGATATTGACTAATTAGCTGGATCGGATATCGGGAATTTGATATTGGAAATTCAATCTATTGCCCTTTAAATGGAAACTTTTATTGCTGCGTATTTGTTCATAAATAATATAAAGCCTGCCTATATCTTTGTTAATGTGGCAAGATATATGCCACATTAACAGATTCAACAGATGATAACTCCAGGTATAGGAGTTATCATCGGTTGGATTGAAAAAAAATTGGATCAGTGCACCTCTATTTTGCTTACATTTCATGTGGTTTGGAATAAATATGTGATTAAAAAGACTGAAAAAACATTTTCTCCATTTTCATAAACCCAGAGTTTTACTTTGATCACCCTAAAATCTAAAGACCAGTGCTTCATCTGCTCTTTGTACAACTGAGAGGACATCAGTCATCTTAGAGCAGGTCTTGTTTAAAGCAGAGCAGAAGTTTCATTATTCTCCTGTTACACTTATTAGAAATGGAAAAAAATATTTTTTTTTGCGAAAATACATGTAACTATTTTTTCATATACGGGAAGTTATTTTTCCCACCCATCCATCTTAAGCTGGCACATTAAATAACTACCCCGCTATGAATGATATCATAACCTCTAGCTGATGGGATTTTTCATTCTGGCATGTGGTGAAGAGTAACTCCATCATACTGCTCATGTACAGGCATGACTGAAGCTAATGCAAACATAGCCTCTAGCAGGAGAGTGCAAAAGGGTACACAGGTTAAAGAGCTGATTTTTATTAAGTTTGACATCCCCATATTAGGCTTTGTTGTTAGTTCATTGACCAGATGAAGCAGCCACTGTTTAAAGGAAAATTCGGTCACATTCAGAATACAAACTTCTGATAGTACTTTATTTTGTTTTCACTTTTAGCCGATGTATTACAACATCCAACTGACATGCACATGGGCATTGTCAGTTTAACTATAGCTCTTGTTTATTTCATGATGAAATCCCCTCGTAATCTTAAATAATTGATGTTGATTGCAGGTGTGTCTAGTAGTTCCCATTGATTTTGCTTGTAAAGCGGGTAGAATGGCGCTAGGCTTACCGCAACGTGATGTCACTGCCGGAAGATGTCAGGAGTGAAGTGTTACTATATTTGGGCAAAAATGGCTGTTCTCGGACTCAGCGATCGCTATGAAAATTTTTGTTTTTATTTTTTTAAATGATTAAGCTAAATTCATTAAATCACCACAAACGTGTTAGTTTTTTTTTTTTTTTGCTATGTATTTTGTCTGGCAATGTGGCAATAAGAACAATTGTCTTGATGTTAAAAAAAGGGCCCGACAGATTTTGCTTTCACAAGTGGAGCAGTACGGCTATCGTCATAGTATTCGGCTTCATTTACACATAAAAATATCTTTATTGCAATGTAAGTAGAACAGGAAAGGGAAAAACAGGAGAAAGGAGACAATGATAAAAGGTCTTCAGTCTGCTTCATCACCTGCAAAGAGATGTGAAAAGAACAGCACAACCAACAAATATAGTATAAGATATACAATAAAGTGGCACCTTGATACTATCACTGAAGTATAAGTGGTGTTATTTAATCTGACATGTATACTGTGGTAGCTGAAGATAAGAATATGGGCTTTCTCTATGGAAGTGAATCGCTAAGTACCTGGAACCAAGAACCTGTAATTGTAAGAGTGCACGTGTGCATGTAAAGTTTATCCAAAGGAAAATGCTCAATAGTGGTTGTGAAGAGCCGAAGACCCACCCCCACAGAGCACTTATCCTGCCCCCCTCTGCTGCCTGGTGCTTTGGCCCGCTGGTGCATTGTGGTGACCTGTTTTTGGGGGTAGATGCCCGGGCGGTTGCTGGCTTGTTCCTGGCAGCTGCTCCGTAGGGCCAGTCCATCCGGGGCAGAGGCGGAGCTCCCGCTGATGGCGGGAGCGCCCCTGGGGCCTCGGCTCCCCGGGGCCAATGGCCGGTTCCACTTCGGGGTGGTTTGCTGCCGCCGGAGCCCGCAGGCTCATTCCTGGGGGCTCCGGCATTGAGGCGGGCTGGGGATTTCCTCAGGGCCGTCTCTCTCCTTCCCTTGGTCGGGGGACAGATTTCCTGGGTTGGCCCCTCCTGGGTGCCTTTGCTCTGGGGTTCCCTTTGGCAATCTGGGGTTTTGGGTCCCCCGGCACTTGCCTCGAACGTATTAGTTTTAGGTATAAATAATGACCCATTGGTTATTCTTTGCTGACCGGACTTTTCCTTTAACACATCTAGATATAACCTGCTAGATCCAGAGCTAACGATATGCTTTCCCCAACTTGTAAGTCAGTGATGTGTTGAATGACAAGAATAGATGCTTTTGAGGGTTTAATATTGTTTAGAGGTCCTCTGTACAGTGCTGCCTTTCACTGAGAGTGCACAAACGTCTTTATTTCTATTCATTTGTATAGAACCCTTCCAGGCATTAACGTGCTTTATGTAGCATAATCCAACTATTGTCTGTGACAGTCAATTTGTGCTTGTTTTATATTGTAATTATGTAGAAGAGTCAGTGTCAAGCCTGCTTATCCTCACTTCAAATAAATTGTCCTTGTCTTGTAGAGAGAGAGAGAGAGAGAAGGAGTTATTTTTTCCTCTGATTCTATACCACAAAAATCAATTCCAATCATAAAAACTGGAACATAGTAAAACTAAAACTACATTCTTTTATTAATATGTACAAAACTGGAATGGTAAACAAGCACTTTGATAAAGTACTTGCTAGGCTGTAATATTTTGAATCCTACATTTCGCTTTCATTTAAGAGCTGATCTAGATCTTAATTTCCAACAGTCGGTTATATGGAGCTGTTGGGATGATGTGGAGTGTAATGAAAAAAAAAAGTTAAATAAGGGTTAACTGCATCTATGTAATCAGTTCAATATCAAGTAATATTGCTTTGTCATGCTTCTTACGACCGTTCATTACTGATCAAAATGAAAACTCTTTAGAAATGATTTGTCCGCCTATGTGTGCTTTAATATTATGGTTTTGGTCTTGTTCTCTTTCATATCATCTTTCCTCTCTTCTGAGACTTTCAGGTGATATTTCTTTCAAATGTTTAACAAAATCCCACTCTGAATCAAGTTTGGTAGCCTTTTGTCTTCTACTACACCCCGTCTTTATTTTTTATTTCCTACATGATTTATGCTTTACAGTTCAGATTAGATAATCATTTGGAAATGGTGGCTGATAAAAAAAAGGGAGCTAATTTTGTTGAAGATTTGATTTCTGTTCATTTGCATTACTTGATATGAAAATAGATTAGTTAGTATTTATGCTATTAGGTACTTTCAGATTATTTATTTGACCTTTATCAACACAAAAAGCATATAATTCAGTGTTTAAGTGGTAAAAAGATCAGGTTTTTGTTTTATTTACAATAAATCTGTCTGCAAAAACAAAATGAAATTGGCAAATTAAATTACTAAAGCGTGTAACTGATGTAGAAATGGGCTGCAGTTTCCTATTTAAGGAACTAATAGTTTCGAGTCCAACAGAAAATCCTAAAGTTAACTAGACCGAAGTGTTGTCATGAGCTAGAACATGCATAGAACAGCACATGCTGTTAGGTGTTATGATTAACAATTCAAACATTTTAGATTTGCAGCAGATTATGGAACAGAAGTCACTGGACTTTGGGACCTGCTTCTTACCGATCAAAGTGATTTTGATCTTTGATCGGATAGTTTTGATTGAAATCAATCTGACTCGCTTTTATTTGTCTTAGGTTTTACGTTGTACGATTTGCAGGGATTTTTTTCACATCCTGTATCTGTATTTACAAGTTCTTCTGGAGTTTTTATCCATCCAAGTCATGGATGTGTGCTTTCTCAGAGTGCTAACAAAGGAAATGAAAGGAATGGATACTTCTAGGAAAGCTGGATGCCTAGAACAGCCTTTGCCCCAAACACCCCCCCACCCACCCGAACCACAGACACTTTGAAACTCTATAGTGTGGTTGCATCTCATTTGTTCTAGCTCCATCTCTCCTCTTTCACTTTTATCGCTGTCTCTTGTGTATTGATCTGCTCGTTGGCTGCCGTAATGTCATCCTCTGCTCATGGCAGAATCATTGTTTGCTTTCCCCCGCGCTGCTGTGTCTCATGTCCCCGTTTCTCTCTCTCTGTTTCTCTCTCTCCTCTCATCCTCTCTCCAGATCAGAGGCAGTGAAAAGTAAGCCTCATGTGAGCATTCGCTCTCGTTGTTCAGTGCAACTCGTGCCTTCTCCTCATCTCTCTCCTCTCCTCCCATCCCATCCTGGTCGTGCCGGCACTTTCCGCTCCTCTTCTCTCTGTCTTCATTTAACTCTCCCTCGCTACGGTTTTCGACTGAGTCGGCAGGGTACCGTCAGAAGTGATTTGTATAATTCTCTCTTCTGGTTCTGCGGTCCGGTTGCGCGTGTGAATGTCCGCGTGGAGGAGAAAGTGAGTGTCTCGTTTTGTCCGATTCACCTCCATCGTGTGTGTGCTTTGGGATGCATTAGTTTATAAAGAGAGTGGAAGAAAAGAAAGGTGTTTTTTTTTTTTTGTGTGTGTACATGTGTGATGAAGCGTGGGATCACTCTGAGCTGAGTTTACATGTATGAGTGTTTCTCTCTCTCGGAGTGCATGCGTTTTTGTGTGTGCGTGCACGCATAACGTCAGCTTGGCTGGGGTCTGGTCGCTTGGCTGGGGAGAGGGAGAACAATATGAGTGGGGTTGGGCAGTGCTAGCATGCGGACCGGGAGTAGGCTGCTGCAGACTTGTAGCAGTCTTAAGATGATGGCCATGGTCCGGACCTCCCTCCAGAAAGTGGTGGTCTTCTTACACAGGCTCCAGAGGATGGCCATCTCCTCACCTCGCTACCAGAAACTCTGTAAGGTACGTGGAGAGACCCTACTGGAAAACAAAACCTGCACTTTTCTAACTTCACATGAAAATTAAAGTGGAACTTGGGAGTTTTGTGGATTTTTTTTTTCTTACTTTCTTGATGTACATTAACAAAGTTTCTGCAGCTTTTTATGGAGTCAGTTTAAGGCTTTTACATTTGGTTCTAGTTCCTTTATGAAATAAAATATATTTTTGGATTTTCTTTCAAATTGGACTTAAAAAATTATTTTTTTGTAAAATTTGCTCTTTTGCTCCTCTTTAGTTTGATTTTCCTTATTTTTTCTGATTTAAAAGTTTTTCATATATGTTTTATTGATATTTAATTAAAAAAAATATTAATTAATTATATATGGACATGTAAGGATTTCTAACCACATATCTCTGTGCCCAATTTCTAAACATCTATTCCTGTTTTCTGTTTGCATGAAAGCTTCCCCCTTTCACTGTATTAAAGAAGCTTATGTCAGCAATTTATGTCAGAATGATTGAGGGATTGTTTTCCTAAGATGTTTAAATCACTTCAGCAATGACACATGGCCAAACAACATACATTTATTGTGAAAACCCAGCAGAGCGTGGATCAGTTGACTCCGTCTCTGCCCTTTGTCAGCTGTATTGATTTTACCGTAGAGAAAATGACCAGTGATGTGTGCTGTGCTTGATCTCGTTTTGTGTCGTTGTTGATCATCCCTAATCGCTGCATGTCCTTGCTCTCTGTGTCGAGTTGCACATCAACAACTTGCTCTCAGATTAAGGGCAGTGGATGACCAGATGCTGAGGTTTGCAGTCGCTGTGCACAGAGGAGTTGAAGAGTACTTTTCAGCTTACAGCATTGCTAAATAAAAAAAAATAGCCCTGTGTTTACTTGTAAGCCTTTTTTGTTTGTTTTTCTCACCTTTGTGATTGAGAGCATGTTTGTACGTTTGCTCAGTGTGAAAGCAGAATAAGCACTAATTAAAGTCTGGACTTGCTCATCTGGCCCCCATTCGACATCCTTTTAGAGCCAGACCTTACCTGTATTATATCCATGCTGATAGGAGGCATCACTCATTGTGCACCCAATTACCCTCCTCCAGTTGCATCCACCACTCCAGTGTTGTTTGGCCTTCCCCCTGGGAGGGGGGGATAGTGTAATGCCAAGCTTGACCCACCCCCCTGGGGTGCCCTTACTAGCTGCCAGACTGGAACAGGAACTTCCTGATGATGGATCTACATTGGCCTCAAGGGGTGCATCCCTCTGGGTATGGCTATTTATTTTGGTTTGGGTTAGTGCTGATGCTATATCAGCTCACATGATAATTGTCTAACTCAGTGTGTTGAGTTCGGCAGTCTAAAAATAAAAAAAAACATATTATATAATCTATAATCTTATATTTTCCTCATTAAATTCAGGTAAAATCATTCTATAGACCTAGCTCTGGACTCTTTGTTTTCCTGTCTACTCTGCTTTGGGTCATCTTCAGTTCTGCAGCAGGTATTGGTGAATAGAGCTGTTGAGTGGCATGCCTGTTCCCTTTATACTGAGTCCTTGTGGCTCTGCCCTGTCTCTTTGCTTTGAATCAATGGCTGAGAATTGGCTGGAAGGCCTACCACTCTCCAGAGAGGTGTCCTCCTACTCTCATTACTGTTGCGTCATTTCCAGCTGTGTGTGCATGTCTCTCTTTTTAAACAAACCCCACTTTAGAAGCAGCCCTAAATTAGAGATATATGCACCCATGCTTCGTTGTTCCTGCTGTTTCTGTGACACAATCTCTGGCCTTTGGACTCAACACTCTGTGCACCTTTGCTCTTGGCTCCCTGCTGCCCCTGACCTAAGCCAGACGTGGGCATGGAGCCCAGCTTTCTGACCCCTATGTCCTTCAGCTCCATCAGGACCCTTAGGGTTATTAGGAAGTGTTGGCATTAGCAGTTAAGAGCCTCAGGTGCAGGCTGATAACCTCCACTTTCCCCTCCGGTATCTTGGCTCACACTCAAATCAGGGATATTTTCCTTCACGCTCCCTTAGATTCTTTAGTCTGCAGGCGTGCACACTCACTGCTCCTACAGTATGCATGTGCAGGCAAACGTTTGGAGCACAAGTATAATCATGCGCACTTTCCAATTGTGTCACAGGCAGTGCAATAACAGGGAAAATAATTTTAAAAGCAAATCTTTTAAACTCATATGGATGGCATTTAATATTTCGCTGAACAGTAAAAGAAAATGAAAATAGGTCCATCAACATTTCTATGTAATTCACAGAAGATGAATACTTCCTGAGCTAATCGTTGATGGGAAATGATACTTAAATCGCCTACAAATGCAGAATAAGACTTCTCCGCTCTTCTGAATTGCACTTACTGTTAATACTGGGCGTAAAATTGTGAAGAGATGATGGGAACACCTCACAAAATCCTATTTTGAATCAGCACTCAATATAAATCTCAGAAACAGCGAATCCTTCCAGTTTCCTGCCAATCTCTTGTCTGTGTATCATATTAGCTTCTCCCACGTCCAGTAAACTCATTTATTGTGATAGAAGTTTGTGTGTATATGTGCGTTGACTACAGCAATGGGATCTGTGTGCATACTTCCATTAGGGGCTTTCAGGCCGCGTAACCTGATAATGTCTGTGTGGTTTATCATCATGTGCTCTTAACAGCAAGTGGGAGTGTGTGTAACTCCAAATTGTGATGAACAGAGCAAATAAAAATAAAAAACCTTCAGACATATTTCTTGGGATGCTTCCAATGGGTCAGGAAAGAGTTATTTAAAGTTGGCTTATGGCTATTTGGTTCAAATGGTACTCGCTTGTCTTTGTCAGTTTCTTGAAGCGCTTGATTGATATTGTTGTCAGAGGAGCAGCACAGTGGTGTTAAACACAACTGGTTGCTTGTTTCTTTGGTGTAGATAGTTTTTTATTTTTTTTATTTTTACTGCCAATTCCTCTTGTTTTGTAGAATCTCTTTAGGTGAATCTGTGCAGTACAAAACAGGCATATATTCATCGTCTAAAGACAGAGTGGGCCCTCATGCTTTATGCCACATGCAGTGCATTCTAGGTGGTCTTCAATTGGTATTTAGCTGCTGTTTTGTCGCTACCAAAAGCAGAGTTGACATTTTGATCTATGGGATTTCTTGGGCTTCCTTAGTGACAGTCTAAGATGATACAGAATGTCCGTCAAACTGAGTAGACATAGCATTAATGAACCCTTATCCTGAATAAGCCCCGTTTTTAAATTTTTCTTTATTCCGCTTATGTAAAACAAAATGAGAGATAGATACACTGGAGTGCTGCTGAAATGTCCGTTCATACATTTTCCTTAAATTCAGAATATCTATCATTCTCTCTTCACTCACTGGAGTTAGGGACCAATCTAGGGAGCAGTTTAAAAGAGAGGAGATAAGATGACTTGCTCAATATTTTTCTTGCTCCTTCAGTTCAGAGTTTGACAATCAATCTGCGGAGACAAGGTCTAAGCTCTACATCTAATATCTCCCTCTTTTGCCAATATGGCAAGCACTTGTCTAACAGATGACACACAGTTCACATTTCTGTTTCCTTTTCAGTTTGTGTATATTCACCTCTGTGGTGCTGACAAACATCATTCCCCTATTGGAGAGGAGATTACGGCGTGTAATCCGCACACAAACACAGCCGCATAAAGTCGGATTCACTCAATTGAAAAACTCTGGGCCCGAAGAGATTTATCCAAATTGGTATTCAAAAGACTTAACTTAGAAATTACATTGATGAATCCTCCTCTCAATATGTCCCATTACCTTTATCTTCTTTAGCCCTTTTTTCCTCATTTTCTGCCTGTTTACCTTATAAGCGCCATAGCAGATTCTTTCTCCTTTGTGGTTCTCTTCCACCGCTGGACATTTTCCCCTCTCCTGTCAAGAATAATTAATTCTTTGAATAGAAGTGGGACATTTGAAGGAAGATAATTGCGCTTCCCTCTATTTTTCTCAGGGATTGTGTTGTATTATTGCTGTAGGAAACCAAAACCAAGTAATTTTGTACTTCATCTGTTTTGGTGAGAGAAACAGGCCACATATTTAATGATTTATTACTTCTCCAAATCTCTTAAATTGCAGTGAAGCAAATATCTTTGTTTTAGTACATGTTCTTTCCCCTTTTCAGCATTGTGAAACTTTTTGACTGCCTCTACAAACGTTTTCCAGTTGGGATGGACAGAAATCTTCTTTTTTATCCCTTCTTCCTCTTGTCTTTTCTGTCACCATTATCCACAATACCTCCACTTGTAATGCCTGCTTTCCCTATTGTCATCTTTCTGTTTATGCTGCTGTCACCCTCTCTTTAATCTTTAATCATCTGCTTTGTTCTCTTGGAACTTACTAAATCTTCCACCCACTATTGTCTTGATTTCCTGGATGACAACATATGCTGCTATTAAGTGGTTTAGCCTTGGTGCCACTTCAAAGAAGCCGCTCAATCTCTTGTGTTGAATTATTAATAAAGTGCATCTTATCTTAAAGCCTTGAAAAGATGGATCCATTCGATCAAATTGAACCCTACCAATAACTGTAAAATAGTTGTTTTTTTTTATAACTGTAGGTCCTTAAATAAGACATCCTAAAATGCTGGAGTATTTAACAATACGCTTTAAAGAGGATTTTCTTGACTAAATTTTGTTTACCTTCAGATTTTTCTTCAGAGAACAGATCTCTGTCCAGAGGTAGTCTAAAGTAAGAAAAAAAGAGATGCGAGACAGCCCAACCTCTCTATGTACCCAATAAACATGGTGGAGGATGGAAAAAAAATGATGAGATATCTGAAAAACAAGCTCGGGAAGGTACAAAGGAGAAATGGCATCAACAGCAGCATAAAGCAGTGCCTCTCAGAGGTAAATCCTTTGGTACGACAAAAACAAAACAACTGGAAATGGCTTTTGCTGTTATATCACAGGCAGATTAAAACATAAATCGTGCTATATATAGACTGTAATCTCCAGGGGAGAAAACCATGTCAAAGTCAAATGCTGGCGTAGAAATACACTAGGGAGAAAAGTACATGAAAGATTATCAGGAATACTATGTAACATCGTGAACCACATTGGGTTTTTGTGAAGCATAAGTGATAGTTTAAAATGCCGTATCATAAATAATTCAAAGGCTGTAGTAATGGACATTTTATTTAACCAGACATCAAGTCATTATTTGATTCATCTACTAATTGCTTAATACATGTTGTTTGAGTGTTTGTGAGATTTAGTTCAGCTTGAAATGGAAGGTTTTAATAAAAAAAATAACTTTCATCTTTCCATTTTATAGGTCTGTTATACACAAAATAATTAACTCTCTGTGCCTGAGCATTAATACCAGGAATTGGAGTCATTTTATCATCAGTTTGATGCCCATACATAAGTGGCAGTAAAATAAGCAAGCAGCAGGAAACAACACAGGGAAAAGGTTCTGATGATTAGGAACAAGTACTTTCTATCCTGTGTCTCTGGCTACAACACAAAGCCGGATGATTAATTTGAGACCTCAAATGTCTGCTGTACACATGCAGAACCTGATCTGAAAGTAGGGCTGGGGAAATATGGCCTGTTTTGATATTTTTAATTATTACAGTAAATAAATTGTTCTTTTTCATTTTCAGCTACAGCTACCCAATTCAGTTTTTTTAGCTTTAGTTGTGCAGCCTCTAACATCCAGAACATGTGGAGATGATGAAAGCAGTGAGAGTCCACCCAGTACCCAAATATGGTTGGGAAATAAAATGCCATAAAACGCCCATAGCTATACAGCAGTCTGCGACGATCATGATGCTGCACACACAGATATTGCAGCTGAGATTCAATATAAGGTATAGCTTTATCTAAAGGGCAGCTGGTTTATGAAAATGCTACCTTTATGCCACTGAACGTCCCTGCAGACGACCTGTCACTGTTCCTTATGCATCAATCAATTCAACATTTATTCAAGCATTACCATATTTCTTGCAATATGAGCTTTTAGATTTTTGCTCATCGTGCCAGCTGAGACTACAGACAAGAGCTTAGACTAAAATCTTCATAGATTTTTCTTGTGCAGGCTTCCTGGTGGTAAATTAAAAATGTTCCTTTTACATAACGTGGTTTAAAGATCTGACCGCTGATCCGCTCCATAAGATGTTTGAGAAAGTTTAGAGAGGGATCAGGAGCGACAGGAAAGGGATGCATGTGAGCTGTGAACGACAGCTCAGCGTAAGCCTCGACTTCGTCGCCATCGCACATTGGACCGCAGACTTCAAAGAAAGCTCACAGTTAGAAGAGGCGACACGGAGTCAAATTCTATTTCCAACAGTGTTCACATGTGGGTGTTTATTGGTTTAGTGTGTTTAATAGTTATCATACAAGTGTCTTTAAAAAAAAAAGAAATAGTTTTTCAAATCCTCCCAATGAAGATAGTTAATCCTCCAAAAATATTCGAGCAGAAAGCAACTGCGAACTGCATGTGTTTATGGGAGAAAAAGAAGTGATGACAGACAGATGTAAAACATAATATGAGACATGAAAGGGTTGAAGATGATAAGAGCGAGCAGGGATAGGGTATAAAGAAAGATGGGTCGAAAGACGGATGACTGCTTTTTCCATTTTAGTCCACGGAGACAGAGATACACTCACACTGCCTCATATTCATTTTCATTCCAAGAATTTGTTCAGGTAGGCTGTGGGTAAAAAAAAAAAATCATTGAATGCTTCAGCACGTGTGTTCCTTCATTTTCTCTTCCTTCTTCTTCACCTCCCATTGAGAACAGAAGAGAAAAATCAACAACACTCGCAAACATCCACCCAGCAGGCCTCGATGAACGACTTCCTCCTTTGTCTCCGGCTCCCTCCTCTGTGTGTTGGCGTGTGAATGCATGGCTGTGTGCGCCACTTCGTGCCTGCTAAATATCATTGGGATTAGTGCCGGAGGCTTAATTAAAAAGCAATTACCTTTGGTCGCTGTGGGCGACGCTTAGCAGAGGGTAACTCCTCTAATCTGGAGAAATGGTGTTGAATTCCTCTGCATGCGACACACATCAACCCTCATACCCAAATTGTGAGATTGTAAGGACTGATTCAAACACTTTGAACTAGTTAGGGCTGAGAGTGTAGCAGAGGGCATTGGGGTCAGACTGACTGCTATGCCTCTGCTACCCTCTTTCTCATGGTCTGTATTTGTTTATGAAGTTAAGCGGCCAATTCATACACCCCTAAACCTATTTAATTTCCTGTGCTATGCCTGTAAGGACGCTTTATTGTTTTTCCTCCTTGGCCCACTCCTCATTTCCTCTTCCCAGAGAAGACAAAGTAGGTTAGCACAGCTAGTGTGAGAGCTAATTTTCTAATTCTAAAGTTAGTAATCACAGTAATTAGATAATCACTGAGAGACTGCCCTTGAAGAACACTCATGCATCAGACAATGGAGAGGTACACTGATCAGGTATAACAATCCCAGCACAGATCATCTTTTTATCATTGCAGCTGTTGATAGATTAGTATGTTAAGATCTGGGGAAGTTCGGAGAAAGTTTGACAAAGGCCAAATTGTGCATGTTGCTGCAGACTAGTCAAGATGCTCTTAGTGATTCCTATCCCTCCTTGAAAGCTTCAGCAATTGCTTCATGAGGTTGGCATTTTACTTTACATCGCATACATGTTTGGGGTGATGAGAAGTATGTAATCCTGCACTATTGTGATGCTCTGGGTAATGTTTTTTTGGGAATCCTATCTGTAGATATTAATTACAGACACACCACCTCCTGAAGCAATGCTTTGAATGGTACAAAGAAGTAGTAGGCAGCTGGTTTTCCCATAAAAGTAACTATGATTGATTAAGAAGAACTGCACCTTTGGTTAAAGTCACTTATTCCAAAAATACATTTTGTAAATAACTTTAAATATAATTGTTATTACATTTTGGTAATTTATTTATGAAAACTAATAGTAAAATACAGGATGAGGAGCATTTTAACTGTAAAAAAATTAGGAAAATCTGTTGTCAAAAAGATGGAAAAGCTGCGAATTAAATAGCGATTTTCAGTCCTATGTTTAATAAAGATTTAATCACTGAAAAAAAGTCTGATTTTCACAAACAGCCAATTCATCTGCGACTTGTGTAAATAAACAAAATACTTAGGAGCAGCACAATATAAGGAAACTGTATTGTAATATTATTTCTTTCATCTCCCTCTGTGACCTTTAGCATATTGTTTCAAATATACTTGTCTTGGCTTGTCTGTCAAATCTGCCTTTGGGATAGAAGCAAACAATAAATATTGCTTTACTGCTTAAGTCATTGCTATACTATTTTTAGTGGTGCATTCAAGATTTATTGTTTAGAAATAAACAGAGATACAGTCTGTGTTTTTAACATAAGCTGACACACGTGCACATAAATAAGGATTTTGATGCAACTTCCTAATAAAAATAGCTTATGCCTGCAAGATGAGTGTGTTTGCAAAATAAAAAAACATTTAGATTTGGGTGGCATCTCATTTGAGCAGAGTAATGCCCCCTGCCACAGAACAAAAATAGCTCAGGATAGGATGGAAGACGACTATTAGCTTTAGGTGTTCACTTTCCTCCCGTTTGATGAGCTTCATAAACAAGTTTAATCCACGGAGGTCCAAACTCACAGCTTACACAACCAAAGGGATGTGCTTTTGACACCTTTTTCAAAATAGAGCACAGTTTATCATCAAGGGTCCGGTGGAGTTCATGCCTCTGCTGGTTTGGGCTGCTTTGAGCTGTCAGTTTGTCGTTTATTGTTTTGAGAAATTGGCTTTTGCAGAAGAGAGTCGATATTTATTGATTTTGCTTTTGAAGCTTTTAAAAAAGGAAATCAAATAAGGGTTCTTCACGAGTTTCTGAGTTTTTTGCAATCTGACCTCATGTTTAATGAATTTTTGCTACCTAGTTAGCATTAGATCTGATCAAACTGATCAAGCAAACCGGTGTTTCCCCCCCAGGCTGAAAAGTATGACTGTATTTCACAAATGTCCTCCTCCAATTCTGCATCATTTGATCTATTTATAGCTCATTTTAGGCCTTGCCAGATGGATCTATGGCAACCGAATGATTGACAGGGCAATCAATGAGCGCGCTGGTTCCCTTTTTTTTCCTCTCCTCCTTCCTCTGTCTGACCTTCCCTTTGAAATGACTACTGTCTGTCTTGCTCCTCTTATTGGAGGATCCTAACCTCCTGGACGGCCTTACATTCCAATGTTAAAGGTTGAACATCTAGTATAGATGGATAACCAGCTCACTCAGCACATGGATGTCATACACTGACTCACATAACACTAGTTTTTGGGGTTTGGAATACGCTTAGTAGAAATTTACCCTGAAGCATCAAGCTTTGAAGAGTCAAAACCTTAATTATTTTTAGCTACATTTAAAAACTCACAAGGATATTTGGTGTATATATATATAATATATATATTAGGGATGGAACGGTTTATGAAAACCGTCCAAACCTTTGGGTTCGACTGTCTCTGTTCGATTCGCGTGTGTTGCGTTTGGTTCATGCGCAGCTCCTTTTTCTCATAGGCGTTTACACTCCAGAGCAGAAGGTGGCGGTACTGCGACGACCACCAGTAGTAAACAAGAAGAAGAAGAAGCTAAGCAGCGTAGCCGGGTGTAGCAGAAAAAAAATCAGTTGTTGTGGAGTTTTGTGTCTGTATGGCGAGTGGGAAAGAACAGAAGTTGGAAGACGCGCCAACAGCACTTTATAGGTCTGCTGTATGGGACCTTTTTGCATTTAGAGTGACCTACGATGACGGTGGAAAGAAAGTTGGGGATAAAAACAGTGTGCAAGCATTGAGCAACACGTTTTCTTTATGCTAACCCTAACACGACCAACATCAGGCTAACAATCATCATATACCGAACCGAAAACCGTGAACCGAACCGTGGATTTTGTGAACCGTTCCACCCCTATATATATATATATATATATATATATATATATATATATGGCTGAAAAAACCAAACTGTGATCAAGTTGTCAGTATTTGATTAACTAGAAGAAACAAACTTCAGTTTAGCTATGATTAGACCTTTCCTAATCTAACCACTATAAGTAAATATGAATGCGTCCTTTGATGTAAAGGTAAAATTAAAGTTTAAAAAATTTATCGAGACTTTTAGTGAATTTTTTTCCAATGTCAAAAATAAATAAAGCCTTTACTTTTTAAGTTTGATTTTACTCTGAAATATTTCTTGTAGAATCCAAGCTAATTTAAGTGAATTGATTTAATTAAGGAGAAATTCTATTTCTCCCGATAAAATAATACTAATATTAATTAAAAAAACAACAAAAAAAAAAACAACAAAACTTTTTAAGTTAATATATTTTTCCTTAAATCTATTAGGAAATCACATTAAAGTATTCAGACTCTGTTTCTTAGCATATAAATATAATTTCAGACAGTAGATTTCTTCTAGCTACACTTCAAACGGAAAAGAAAATTCACCTAAGAGAGGTGTTTTTATCGTCATCAATCAAAAGGATACAGAAAAATCTACTTGCTTAAAGCTGCTGAT
Source organism: Cyprinodon diabolis (assembly GCA_030533445.1). Lineage (NCBI taxonomy): Eukaryota > Metazoa > Chordata > Actinopteri > Cyprinodontiformes > Cyprinodontidae > Cyprinodon > Cyprinodon diabolis. The sequence continues at coordinate 16,887,038 of CM060076.1, forward strand.
GTCAGGCGTCAAAGCAGTTTGAAGATGAACAAGTTTACCCTAATGTTGCTTTTGGATTATAGGAAATTGTGACGACATTTTGATATTTTTGCCAAAATAAATTGAAATAAATCCATTTTACCTTATTGGGGTAAGCAAAGTGTGAATTAGACAACTTAATAGCTAACAAAATACAACAATGCACTATAAATTCACAGCATGGATATAGATTTTTAGGATGATTTTATTCTTTGTGAGACGTACAGCTGTAGACTTATTATTTATCTTATGACAACACAGCTTGAAGGATTGTGACTGTAGAAAGATTCTCCACTATTAACACACTACTGGTGAAGCGGAAAAGAGCTGCATATTGGGCTCCATAAGAACAATTTATTTCCAGCGTTCTGTACATATCTTTACCAAACGGGCCTGTAATGGAGGAGAGCGATGTAGCTGAACTACAAACTGATACTTTCCTCATGAATTAGCTTAACAGCAGAAGCAACTGAAACCTCTTTAAAGGTCAATTTACTCTTCCTACCACTTTTAAAGTGGTATATTATATTTGTTCTACCATTTGAAAAAAAGTTGGAGTTGTAGCCTTAAGTTTATTTGCAGTTATCACAAACCCTCCGGCCTCGATACTGCAGTGTCTTGTATTTACTGTGAAACTACTGGTTTTACCTTTCCTAATCTGTCTTGACAGCATGGAGAGCTTACTTTCTGAAGATCAGGATAAACAGCGTTGTGACAGGGTGACAATTTTTAGCTTGTCACAGCTGTCTGAACATACATGCCTTGGGAATCTCACTGATACCATATATTTTGTCATATCTGCTCGTCTCAGTGGATGTTCACCTTAGTGAAATATATTCATTTTTTCATATTCCATCCATTTTGAAGCTCTGCATTCATTGTTTCTGTGTTTTCGCTTTTAAAGAGTTTTGTCTCTGTCCCGGTAGATCACTTTAACCAAGGTTTGCCTTTTTTGCACACATTTATCTCACCCAGCTTTTTCCATTTACAGCGGGGAGGTTTATAATATAATTCTAAAACGAGAGGAAATGTTTATGTTCTGTATCTGCCTCATGTTCTCCCAATCAGAGCATGCTCTCGAAAATAGATGTGTATGTTTGGAACCCTAACCTCGACCAGGGTTCTCTGCAGCTCATTTCAGACGCTCCTATCCGGGATCTCCATCTTTCGGTCATGATCCAGATCTCATGACCATAGCTGAGCGTATCTAGTCATCTCACCTAGATAAATGTTTTTGGAAAAAAGGCATATCGTTTGAATTTTGATAAATCACTGATTTTTAAGTTGAAGATTCAAGGCCAAATTATGAATGAATGTTAGTAAGTAGATAAAAAAAATGTAGTAAATTTCAATGGAATGTTTAAAAGAAACTTGTGGATTAGTTATAAATTTGGAGGTGAAGAAAAGTAATTTTCCATTATTAAAGGCATAAATTACCTTGATGATAAAATGATATATTCTGTAACCTCGTGAAATCAGATTTAAGGGGTTAAATTGAGAAATACATAGAAATATGAATTAGGAATTACTTACTACACTTTCTGTGATGCAAGTAAACTTTTTAGATATTTTGAGACCAAGCAGACGGCTAAGGTTCAGCTATCTGCCCGGTTCATCAATGCCAAATGTCTTTAATGTTTTTGGAGATCTCTGCTCCTTCTATGCTACTATAACTACCTGTCCGCCTTACAAGGTTTCAGCTGACCTGATGGTAGAGGACGGTTTTAGCTGGAGGGAACATCTGATTGATTGAATTTAATCCCTTTATTGTCCCACAATGGGCTGCCATTGTGTGGCGCCTGGGGAGCAATCGGGGATTAAGGGTCTTGCTCAGGAACCCAGAGTGCAGGCTGTGGGGATCAAACCAGGTACTTGCAACCTTCTCAGAACACAAGCGCACTGCTCTAACCACTAGACCAACATGTTTTCAAACCCCTGCTGGCTTTCACCAATGAGTGGAACTCAATTTTTGAGGAACTCTTGCAGTCGTATCGCCATAACAGGCATGTATTAAAGATGAGCAAATATTACGCTCTCCATGAGACATTAAAGTTAAATAGTGTTTAACCTTCATATACCAGTAAAAGCCTGGGGGAGTTAGAAAGGGATATGCTGAGAATCATACGTTATCTCAGGATATAGGAAGCCTGGGTTGCTGGTCGGCTGCGGCTAACTGTAAGCGCTGTGGGGACGGATATCTCTGTAAAGGTCGGAACCTTTTTTAACTGCGTAATGCGTATGTTTTACACCACAACATTCTTCGCTGAAAACATCTTAGAAATGTATTTTGTGTTACAGAAGGTATAATGCATCAAACTTTAATTCATTTTTTTTTCATCACGAATTTCACAACTTCTGCTCATCTTTGACACTTCAGTCAGAGAATATCCCAGTCGTTCTTGCTGATATACAAAGTTTATCTAAAAAGCTCAGAGGTTTTTTCTCTGCTCAGACATGTATTCCTCTGTAGCAAATTTTCTCTAACTTTTATCTTTAAGGGTCCTAATAATGTACACCAGAGAAATTAAACGCATCTCAGTATTTCAGGCAAGACATGCAATACTGCCATTAAGAGTTAAACATTTGCTTTAAAAATAAGATAAATTTCCTGTTTTAAAACTAAGCATAAACTGAGCTTAACATTTTGCTACTCAACATACAACATTCGGTGCAATTGACAAATGTTTACCACTGAGGCTGCTTTTCTTCTTCTTAAGACAAACAATCTATGTTACAAATCATTTGTTTACCTTTTGAAATGTGGACTGACTTTGTTGACTCTGAGGCTTGTCATCTGGTTTGGTAAACATATAGCTCCTTCCACTCTGTGCAGGTTGAGATTCTAATGTAAAAGTCAAGATCCTGACATAGCCAATATTAATGTGACTTTGATGATTGTGCAGAATGTTTTTACCTGAACCGTAAAGTCCAGCCAAAGCTCTCATGGGCTTTATTTGCTGCCCCAATGCCATTTTTACCATATGAAATAGTTCTAGGTTTGATTGGATGTCTTCCAGCCAGATTTGTGTTTTTCCCAGTGGTATAAAGGTATTGGAATTATGTGCTGTGTGGCTAAATTGCCTCTAGAAGCCCCATGTAGAAAGGGACAGAATTGGAAGGGACAAATAGTCAGGGTAATGGAAGATTGCCTCAGGCTGTGCCGGTGGTATAAATCAGTTTTCCACTGTTTTTATGCGAGTTTCACTTACTGCTTTTCTCCGATCGCCATGTGTAGCAATCGGAAAAGATGGAGCTCGCTTTATCTCTGTCAAACTATTTTTTCATTTTTCTCTAAAGCTTTCTTCTGAGTGCTCTGATTTACTTCAGTGGGCTGACTATTGGTTTTGTAAGACTTGGTTATTTTCTGCCTTTGTTTCTACAACTGCACTGACGGGACTGAGCCTTCAGCCAATAGAAAATCCATTTAAGACTCGAACCGTTTCATAGAAGTGCCACTCATCATCTAATTGCTCAGTTCACCTCAATTAAGGAAAACAAACCACAAACTCAGTGTTTATATCGGCACACACTGCAGCTGTGTTGCTGCTTTGTTAGTAAAAGCTTCCTTCCTTCCTTCCTTCCTTCCTTCCTTCCTTCCTTCCTTCCTTCCTTCCTTCCTTCCTTCCTTCCTTCCTTCCTTCCGCTTATATTCATATCCCTCTTTTCTTCTTTATTCTCCTACTTTTTTAGTCTCTGCTTCCTTCCTGCTTCTCCTGCCATGTATCCTACATCATCTCCTTGCTGCATTTGTTCCTTCTGTCTGTGCCTTCCTTCTTTTTGTCTTGACCTTTTTCTTCCAATTCTACCATGCTTCCTTCCCCCCTCCATCCCTTCTTGTCATCCAAAACCTTTCCTCCCTTCCTTGTGTTTTTGCTTTCCTTGCTCCCTTACTCAATTTGTTTTCTTTTTTGTGCTTTCTTTCCATTACTCTACCATCCCTTCTTGTGTTTATGTTCCCTCCTTCAATTTCTTTCAGCTTTCTATCCTCTGCTTCCTTTTAACTCCTTCTTTCTTTTTCTTTTTTATTCATTCTGTCTGTCTGTTGGTTCTGTAGATCAATGATTGGCATGATTAAACAAATTCAAAGAATTTTTAATGAATAAACAGCTATTCTTATGATGATTGATTCAAAGGTTGGATTCTCTTTGCTGGAAATCTGTGTAGCGATAGCCCATTCACACTTGATTGACAACATTTGCTGGTTTGTTACTATTGATTAGAAATGTTCATTACATACTCAGCCATAGGATTTTATTTTAGGATTTAAAGCTCTTGTTGAATTGAATGAACCATTTTTTTAAGCATGGTGTATTTGTGAAGCTGTGTCACTCAGATAAAGAATATTAATTTCGCTGTTGTATGAAGACTGATTGATTTATTCAGGCAGAAAATAAACTTTGCTTCATATTTCATGGATATGTGTTTAGAAAGAATAAAAAAATCATTAGAAACACGACTGGCTCATAAAAACACACCCTGTCTTTTTCCCAAGTTAAAGGCTTTAACATTTTCATAGTCCACTGGACCATTGATCTCTAAGAGGCACT